>OX387435.1:31521403-32121403 GCA_947563755.1 Lochmaea crataegi
TTGGTGAAGACTAGAACGTTCTATCTTTCCTATTTGTCGAGTTATGAGTGTTTTTTGTTTTGAAAGTGGATTTTCGAAAATTTCATGACTCTATTTGAAGGCGAAATAATGATTTTATCACAAAACTGATTGTGCCAGTCGATTTTCCGGTCCAAAAACCCCTCTTCACGAATTTTTAGCATTTTTTAAAATTTTTTGTTGAAAATTTAGAACAAAGGGAAATATTTTGCGAATCAAATTGCTTTTTTCTAACTTCCTTAATCCTTGGCAATATCGACTCAAAATTCACTAAAATATGTAAAATTGTCCCCTCTATCGATTAGTGAAGACTAGAACGTTCTATCTTTCCTATTTGTCGAGTTATGAGTATTTTTTGTTTTGAAAAGTGGATTTTCGAAAATTTCATGACTCTTTTTGAAGGCGAAATAATGATTTTATCACAAAACTGATTGTTCCAGTCGATTTTCCGGTCCAAAAAACCCCTCTTTACGAATTTTTAGCATTTTTTATAATTTTTTTGTCGAAAATTTAGAACAAAGGGGGTAGCTATGGAAATATTTTGCGTTACAAATTGATTTTTTCTAACTCCCTTAATCCTTGGCAATATCGACTCAAAATTCACTAAAATATGTAAAATTGTCCCCTCTATCGATTGGTGAAGACTAGAACGTTCTATCTTCCCTATTAGTCGAGTTATGAGTATTTTTTGTTTTGAAAAGTGGATTTTCGAAAATTTCATGACTCTATTTGAAGGCGAAATAATGATTTTATCACAAAACTGATTGTGCCGGTCGATTTTTTGGCCAAAAAAAACCCTCTTTACGAATTTTTAGCATTTTTTATAATTTTTTGTCGAAAATTTAGAACAAAGGGGAAATATTTTGCGATACAAATTGATTTTTTCTAACTCCCACAATCCTTGGAAATATGGACTCAAAATTCACTTAAATATGTAAAATTGTCCCCTCTATCGATTGGTGAAGACAAGACCGTTCTATCTTTCCAATTTGTCGAGATATGAGTATTTTTTGTTTTGAAAAGTGGATTTTCGAAAATTTCATGACTCTATTTGAAGGCGAAATAATGATTTTATCACAAAACTGATTATGCCAGTCGATTTTTTGGCCAAAAAAACCCCTCTTTACGAATTTTTAGCATTTTTTATAATTTTTTTGTCGAAAATTTAGAACAAAGGGGGTAGCTATGGAAATATTTTGCGATACAAATTGATTTTTTCTAACTCCCACAATCCTTGGAAATATGGACTCAAAATTCACTAAAATATGTAAAATTGTCCCCTCTATCGATTGGTGAAGACTAGAACGTTCTATCTTTCCAATTTGTCGAGATATGAGTATTTTTTGTTTTGAAAAGTGGATTTTCGAAAATTTCATGACTCTATTTTAAGGCGAAATAATGATTTTATCACAAAACTGATTGTGCCAGTCGATTTTCCGGTCCAAAAAAACCCTCTTTACGAATTTTTAGCATTTTTTAAAATTTTTTGTTGAAAATTTAGAACAAAGGGGTAGGTATGGAAATATTTTGCGAATCAAATTGCTTTTTTCTAACTCCCTTAATCCTTGGCAATATCGACTCAAAATTAGGGCTGGGCGATTATCAAAAAACATAATCGATTATCGATTATACAAAATAAACGATTATTTTCGATTAATCGATTAATCGATGTTAATCGATGTTAATCGAATAATCGCTGTTAATCGATTAATTGATTAATCGATTAATTGATTAATCGAAAAAAATCGATTAATCGAAAAAAACCAATTAATCGAAAAAAATCGATTAATCGAAAATAATCGATTGATCGAGAATAATCGATTAATCGAAAATAATCGATTAATCGAAAATAATCGATTAATCGAAAATAATCGATTAATCGAAAATAATCGATTAATCGAAAATAATCGATTAATCGGAAAAAATCGATTTATCGAAGAAAATCGATTAAGCGAAAAAAATCGATTAATCGAAAAAATCGATTAATCGAAAATAATCGATTGATCGAGAATAATCGATTAATCGAAAATAATCGATTAATCGAAAATAATCGATTAATCGAAGAAAATCGATTTATCGAAAAAAATCGATTTATCGAAAAAAATCGATTCATCGAAAAAATCGATTAATCGAAAAAAATCGATTAATCGAAAAAAATCGATTAATCGAAAAAAATCGATTGATCGAAAATAATCGATTAGTCGAAAATAATCAATTTTCGATGATTCGAAAATTTATTATTTTTCATTATTCTTGATAACGGCAGCTGGACCGCTACCGAAACTTTAAAAATAGAGTTTCAACAAACATCGTGATCAAGAACTATTATATTTAACTAATTTTTTCCCTAACTCACGCCTTTAAAAAGATTGACAATTTGGAACTTACGAAAATATTTTAAAGTTTAAGACTTAAAAAAATTGTCAAGATTTGCCAGTCGATTTTCCGGTCCAAAAAACTCTCTTTACGAATTTTTAGCATTTTTTAAGATTTTTTGTTGAAAATTTAGAACAAAGGAGTAGGTATGGAAATATTTTGCGAATCAAATTGCTTTTTTCTAACTCCCTTAATCCTTGGCAATATCCACTCAAAATTCACTAAGATATGTAAAATTGTCCCCTCTATCGATTGGTGAAAACTAGAACGTTCTATCTTTCCTATTTGTCGAGTTATGAGTATTTTTTGTTTTGAAAAGTGGATTTTCGAAAATTTCATGACTCTATTTGAAGGCGAAATAATGATTTTATCACAAAACTGATTGTGCCAGTCGATTTTCCGGTCCAAAAAACCCCTCTTCACGAATTTTTAGCATTTTTTAAAATTTTTTGTTGAAAATTTAGAACAAAGGGAAATATTTTGCGAATCAAATTGCTTTTTTCTAACTCCCTTAATCCTTGACAATATCGACTCAAAATTCACTAAAATATGTAAAATTGTCCCCTCTATCGATTAGTGAAGACTAGAACGTTCTATCTTTCCTATTTGTCGAGTTATGAGTATTTTTTGTTTTGAAAAGTGGATTTTCGAAAATTTCATGACTCTTTTTGAAGGCGAAATAATGATTTTATCAAAAAACTGATTGTTCCAGTCGATTTTTTGGCCAAAAAAACGCCTCTTTACGAATTTTTAGCATTTTTTATAATTTTTTTGTCGAAAATTTAGAACAAAGGGGGTAGCTATGGAAATATTTTGCGATACAAATTGATTTTTTCTAATTCCCATAATCCTTGGAAATATGGACTCAAAATTCACTAAAATATGTAAAATTGTCCCCTCTATCGATTGGTGAAGACTAGAACGTTCTATCTTTCCTATTTGTCGAGTTATGAGTATTTTTTGTTTTGAAAAGTGGATTTTCGAAAATTTCATGACTCTTTTTGAAGGCGAAATAATGATTTTATCACAAAACTGATTGTTCCAGTCGATTTTTTGGCCAAAAAAACGCCTCTTTACGAATTTTTAGCATTTTTTAAAATTTTTTGTTGAAAATTTAGAACAAAGGGAAATATTTTGCGAATCAAATTGCTTTTTTCTAACTCCGTTAATCCTTGGCAATATCGACTCAAAATTCACCAAAATATGTAAAATCGTCCCCTCTATCGATTGGTGAAGACTAGAACGTTCTATCTTTCCTATTAGTCGAGTTATGAGTATATTTTGTTTTGAAAAGTGGATTTTCGAAAATTTCATGACTCTTTTTGAAGGCGAAATAATGATTTTATCAAAAAACTGATTGTGCCAGTCGATTTTCCGGTCCAAAAAACCCCTCTTTACGAATTTTTAGCATTTTTTAAAATTTTTTGTTGAAAATTTAGAACAAAGGGAAATATTTTGCGAATCAAATTGATTTTTTCTAACTCCCTTAATCCTTGGCAATATCGACTCAAAATTCACTAAAATATGTAAAATTGTCCCCTCTATCGATTGGTGAAGACTAGAACGTTTTATCTTTCCTATTTGTCGAGTTATGAGTATTTTTTGTTTTGAAAAGTGGATTTTCGAAAATTTCATGACTTTATTTGAAGGCGAAATAATGATTTTATCACAAAACTGATTGTGCCAGTCGATTTTTTGGCCAAACAACCCCTCTCTACAAATTTTCAGCATTTTTTATAATTTTTTTGTCGAAAATTTAGAACAAAGGGGGTAGGTAGCTATGGAAATATTTTGCGATACAAATTGATTTTTTCTAACTCCCATAATTCTTGGAAATATGGACTCAAAATTCACTAAAATATGTAAAATCGTCCCCTCTATCGATTGGTGAAGACTAGAACGTTCTATCTTCCCTATTAGTCGAGTTATGAGTATTTTTTGTTTTGAAAAGTGGATTTTCGAAAATTTCATGACTCTATTTGAAGGCGAAATAATGATTTTATCACAAAACTGATTGTGCCGGTCGATTTTTTGGCCAAAAAAACCCCTCTTTACGAATTTTTAGCATTTTTTATAATTTTTTGTCGAAAATTTAGAACAAAGGGGAAATATTTTGCGATACAAATTGATTTTTTCTAACTCCCACAATCCTTGGAAATATGGACTCAAAATTCACATAAATATGTAAAATTGTCCCCTCTATCGATTGGTGAAGACTAGAACGTTCTATCTTTCCAATTTGTCGAGATATGAGTATTTTTTGTTTTGAAAAGTGGATTTTCGAAAATTTCATGACTCCATTTGAAGGCGAAATAATGATTTTATCACAAAACTGATTATGCCAGTCGATTTTTTGGCCAAAAAAACCCCTCTTTACAAATTTTTAGCATTTTTTATAATTTTTTTGTCGAAAATTTAGAACAAAGGGGGTAGCTATGGAAATATTTTGCGATACAAATTGATTTTTTCTAACTCCCCTAATCCTTGGAAATATGGACTAAAATATGTAAAATCGTCCCCTCTATCGATTGGTGAAGACTAGAGCGTTCTATCTTTCCTATTTGTCGAGTTATGAGTATTTTTTGTTTTGAAAAGTGGATTTTCGAAAATTTCATGACTCTATTTTAAGGCGAAATAATGATTTTATCACAAAACTGATTGTGCCAGTCGATTTTCCGGTCCAAAAAAACCCCTCTTTACGAATTTTTAGCATTTTTTAAAATTTTTTGTTGAAAATTTAGAACAAAGGGAAATATTTTGCGAATCAAATTGCTTTTTTCTAACTCCGTTAATCCTTGGCAATATCGACTCAAAATTCACTAAAATATGTAAAATTGTCCCCTCCATCGATTGGTGAAGACTAGAACGTTCTATCTTTCCTATTAGTCGAGTTATGAGTATATTTTGTTTTGAAAAGTGGATTTTCGAAAATTTCATGACTCTTTTTGAAGGCGAAATAATGATTTTATCACAAAACTGATTGTGCCAGTCGATTTTCCGGTCCAAAAAACCCCTCTTTACGAATTTTTAGCATTTTTTAAAATTTTTTGTTGAAAATTTAGAACAAAGGGAAATATTTTGCGAATCAAATTGCTTTTTTCTAACTCCGTTAATCCTTGGCAATATCGACTCAAAATTCACCAAAATATGTAAAATCGTCCCCTCTATCGATTGGTGAAGACTAGAACGTTCTATCTTCCCTATTAGTCGAGTTATGCGTATTTTTTGTTTTGAAAAGTGGATTTTCGAAAATTTCATGACTCTATTTGAAGGCGAAATAATGATTTTATCACAAAACTGATTGTGCCGGTCGATTTTTTGGCCAAAAAAACCCCTCTTTACGAATTTTTAGCATTTTTTATAATTTTTTGTCGAAAATTTAGAACAAAGGGGAAATATTTTGCGATACAAATTGATTTTTTCTAACTCCCACAATCCTTGGAAATATGGACTCAAAATTCACTTAAATATGTAAAATTGTCCCCTCTATCGATTGGTGAAGACTAGAACGTTCTATCTTTCCTATTTGTCGAGTTATGAGTATTTTTTGTTTTGAAAAGTGGATTTTCGAAAATTTCATGACTCTATTTGAAGGCGAAATAATGATTTTATCACAAAACTGATTGTGCCAGTCGATTTTCCGGTCCAAAAAACCCCTCTTTACGAATTTTTAGCATTTTTTATAATTTTTTTGTCGAAAATTTAGAACAAAGGGGGTAGCTATGGAAATATTTTGCGATACAAATTGATTTTTTCTAACTCCCTTAATCCTTGGCAATATCGACTCAAAATTCACTAAAATATGTAAAATTGTCCCCTCTATCGATTGGTGAAGTCTAGAACGTTCTATCTTCCCTATTAGTCGAGTTATGAGTATTTTTTGTTTTGAAAAGTGGATTTTCGAAAATTTCATGACTCTATTTGAAGGCGAAATAATGATTTTATCACAAAACTGATTGTGCCGGTCGATTTTTTGGCCAAAAAAACCCCTCTTTACGAATTTTTAGCATTTTTTATAATTTTTTGTCGAAAATTTAGAACAAAGGGGAAATATTTTGCGATACAAATTGATTTTTTCTAACTCCCACAATCCTTGGAAATATGGACTCAAAATTCACTTAAATATGTAAATTGTCCCCTCTATCGATTGGTGAAGACTAGAACGTTCTATCTTTCCAATTTGTCGAGATATGAGTATTTTTTGTTTTGAAAAGTGGATTTTCGAAAATTTCATGACTCTATTTGAAGGCGAAATAATGATTTTATCACAAAACTGATTATGCCAGTCGATTTTTTGGCCAAAAAAACCCCTCTTTACGAATTTTTAGCATTTTTTATAATTTTTTTGTCGAAAATTTAGAACAAAGGGGGTAGCTATGGAAACATTTTGCGATACAAATTGATTTTTTCTAACTCCCACAATCCTTGGAAATATGGACTCAAATTCACTAAAATATGTAAAATTGTCCCCTCTATCGATTGGTGAAGACTAGAACGTTCTATCTTTCCTATTTGTCGAGTTATGAGTATTTTTTGTTTTGAAAAGTGGATTTTCGAAAATTTCATGACTCTATTTTAAGGCGAAATAATGATTTTATCACAAAACTGATTGTGCCAGTCGATTTTCCGGTCCAAAAAAACCCTCTTTACGAATTTTTACCATTTTTTAAAATTTTTGGTTGAAAATTTAGAACAAAGGGGTAGGTATGGAAATATTTTGCGAATCAAATTGCTTTTTTCTAACTCCCTTAATCCTTGGCAATATCGACTCAAAATTAGGGCTGGGCGATTATCAAAAAACATAATCGATTATCGATTATACAAAATAATCGATTATCGATTATACAAAATAATCGATTATTTTCGATTAATCGATTAATCGATGTTAATCGATGGTAATCGAATAATCGATGTTAGTCGATTAATTGATTAATCGATTAATTGATTAATCGAAAAAAATCGATTAATCGAAAAAAACCAATTAATCGAAAAAAATCGATTAATCGAAAATAATCGATTGATCGAGAATAATCGATTAATCGAAAATAATCGATTAATCGAAAATAATCGATTAATCGAAAATAAACGATAAATCGAAAAAAATCGATTTATCGAAAAAAATCGATTCATCGAAAAAATCGATTAATCGAAAAAAATCGATTAATCGAAAATAATCAATTTTCGATGATTCGAAAATTTATTATTTTCTATTATTCTTGATAACGGCAGCTGGACCGCTACCGAAACTTTAAAAATAGAGTTTCAACAAACATCGTGATCAAGAACTATTAAATTTAACTAATTTTTTCCCTAACTCACGCCTTTAAAAAGATTGACAATTTGGAACTTACGAAAATAATTTGAAGTTTAAGACTTAAAAAAATTGTCAAGATTTGCCAGTCGATTTTCCGGTCCAAAAAACTCCTCTATACGAATTTTTAGCATTTTTTAAGATTTTTTGTTGAAAATTTAGAACAAAGGGGGTAGCTATGGAAATATTTTGCGAATCAAATTGCTTTTTTCTAACTCCCTTAATCCTTGGCAATATCGACTCAAAATTCACTAAGATATGTAAAATTGTCCCCTCTATCGATTGGAAATATGGAAATATTTCGCGAATCAAATTGCTTTTTTCTAACGCCCTTAATCCTTGGCAATATCGACTCAAAATTCACTAAGATATGTAAAATTGTCCCCTCTATCGATTGGTGAAGACTAGAACGTTCTATCTTTCCTATTTGTCGAGTTATGAGTGTTTTTTGTTTTGAAAAGTGGATTTTCGAAAATTTCATGACTCTATTTGAAGGCGAAATAATGATTTTATCACAAAACTGATTGTGCCAGTCGATTTTCCGGTCCAAAAAACCCCTCTTTACGAATTTTTAGCATTTTTTAAAATTTCTTGTTGAAAATTTAGAACAAAGGGAAATATTTTGCGAATCAAATTGCTTTTTTCTAACTCCCTTAATCCTTGGCAATATCGACTCAAAATTCACTAAAATATGTAAAATTGTCCCCTCTATCGATTAGTGCAGACTAGAACGTTCTATCTTTCCTATTTGTCGAGTTATGAGTATTTTTTGTTTTGAAAAGTGGATTTTCGAAACATTCATGACTCTTTTTGAAGGCGAAATAATGATTTTATCACAAAACTGATTGTTCCAGTCGATTTTTTGGCCAAAAAAACCCCTCTTTACGAATTTTTAGCATTTTTTATAATTTTTTTGTCGAAAATTTAGAACAAAGGGGGTAGCTCTGGAAATATTTTGCGATACAAATTGATTTTTTCTAACTCCCATAATCCTTGGAAATATGGACTCAAAATTCACTAAAATATGTAAAATTGTCCCCTCTATCGATTGGTGAAGACTAGAACGTTCTATCTTTCCTATTTGTCGAGTTATCAGTATTTTTTGTTTTGAAAAGTGGATTTTCGAAAATTTCATGACTCTTTTTGAAGGCGAAATAATGATTTTATCACAAACCTGATTGTGCCAGTCAATTTTTTGGCCAAAAAAAACCCCTCTTTACGAATTTTTAGCATTTTTTATAATTTTTTTGTCGAAAATTTAGAACAAAGGGGGTAGCTATGGAAATATTTTGCGATACAAATTGCTTTTTTCTAACTCCCTTAATCCTTGGCAATATCGACTCAAAATTCACTAAAATATGTAAAATTGTCCCCTCTATCGATTAGTGCAGACTAGAACGTTCTATCTTTCCTATTTGTCGAGTTATGAGTATTTTTTGTTTTGAAAAGTGGATTTTCGAAAATTTCATGACTCTTTTTGAAGGCGAAATAATGATTTTATCACAAAACTGATTGTTCCAGTCGATTTTTTGGCCAAAAAAACCCCTCTTTACGAATTTTTAGCATTTTTTATAATTTTTTTGTCGAAAATTTAGAACAAAGGGGGTAGCTCTGGAAATATTTTGCGATACAAATTGATTTTTTCTAACTCCCATAATCCTTGGAAATATGGACTCAAAATTCACTAAAATATGTAAAATTGTCCCCTCTATCGATTGGTGAAGACTAGAACGTTCTATCTTTCCTATTTGTCGAGTTATCAGTATTTTTTGTTTTGAAAAGTGGATTTTCGAAAATTTCATGACTCTTTTTGAAGGCGAAATAATGATTTTATCACAAACCTGATTGTGCCAGTCAATTTTTTGGCCAAAAAAACCCCTCTTTACGAATTTTTAGCATTTTTTATAATTTTTTTGTCGAAAATTTAGAACAAAGGGGGTAGCTCTGGAAATATTTTGCGATACAAATTGATTTTTTCTAACTCCCATAATCCTTGGAAATATGGACTCAAAATTCACTAAAATATGTAAAATTGTCCCCTCTATCGATTGGTGAAGACTAGAACGTTCTATCTTTCCTATTTGTCGAGTTATGAGTATTTTTTGTTTTGAAAAGTGGATTTTCGAAAATTTCATGACTCTATTTTAAGGCGAAATAATGATTTTATCACAAAACTGATTGTGCCAGTCGATTTTCCGGTCCAAAAAAACCCTCTTTACGAATTTTTAGCATTTTTTAAAATTTTTTGTTGAAAATTTAGAACAAAGGGAAATATTTTGCGAATCAAATTGCTTTTTTCTAACTCCGTTAATCCTTGGCAATATCGACTCAAAATTCACTAAAATATGTAAAATTGTCCCCTCTATCGATTAGTGAAGACTAGAACGTTCTATCTTTCCTATTAGTCGAGTTATGAGTATATTTTGTTTTGAAAAGTGGATTTTCGAAAATTTCATGACTCTTTTTGAAGGCGAAATAATGATTTTATCACAAAACTGATTGTGCCAGTCGATTTTCCGGTCCAAAAAACCCCTCTTTACGAATTTTTAGCATTTTTTAAAATTTTTTGTTGAAAATTTAGAACAAAGGGAAATATTTTGCGAATCAAATTGCTTTTTTCTAACTCCGTTAATCCTTGGCAATATCGACTCAAAATTCACTAAAATATGTAAAATCGTCCCCTCTATCGATTGGTGAAGACTAGAACGTTCTATCTTCCCTATTAGTCGAGTTATGAGTATTTTTTGTTTTGAAAAGTGGATTTTCGAAAATTTCATGACTCTATTTGAAGGCGAAATAATGATTTTATCACAAAACTGATTGTGCCGGTCGATTTTTTAGCCAAAAAAACCCCTCTTTACGAATTTTTAGCATTTTTTATAATTTTTTGTCGAAAATTTAGAACAAAGGGGAAATATTTTGCGATACAAATTGATTTTTTCTAACTCCCACAATCCTTGGAAATATGGACTCAAAATTCACTCAAACATGTAAAATTGTCCCCTCTATCGATTGGTGAAGACTAGAACGTTCTATCTTTCCTATTTGTCGAGTTATGAGTATTTTTTGTTTTGAAAAGTGGATTTTCGAAAATTTCATGACTCTATTTGAAGGCGAAATAATGATTTTATCACAAAACTGATTGTGCCAGTCGATTTTCCGGTCCAAAAAACCCCTCTTTACGAATTTTTAGCATTTTTTATAATTTTTTTGTCGAAAATTTAGAACAAAGGGGGTAGCTATGGAAATATTTTGCGATACAAATTGATTTTTTCTAACTCCCTTAATCCTTGGCAATATCGACTCAAAATTCACTAAAATATGTAAAATTGTCCCCTCTATCGATTGGTGAAGACTAGAACGTTCTATCTTTCCTATTTGTCGAGTTATGAGTATTTTTTGTTTTGAAAAGTGGATTTTCGAAAATTTCATGACTTTATTTGAAGGCGAAATAATGATTTTATCACAAAACTGATTGTGCCAGTCGATTTTTTGGCCAAAAAACCTCTCTTTACAAATTTTTAGCATTTTTTATAATTTTTTTGTCGAAAATTTAGAACAAAGGGGGTAGCTATGGAAATATTTTGCGATACAAATTGATTTTTTCTAACTCCCATAATTCTTGGAAATATGGACTCAAAATTCACTAAAATATGTAAAATCGTCCCCTCTATCGATTGGTGAAGTCTAGAACGTTCTATCTTCCCTATTAGTCGAGTTATGAGTATTTTTTGTTTTGAAAAGTGGATTTTCGAAAATTTCATGACTCTATTTGAAGGCGAAATAATGATTTTATCACAAAACTGATTGTGCCGGTCGATTTTTTGGCCAAAAAAACCCCTCTTTACGAATTTTTAGCATTTTTTATAATTTTTTGTCGAAAATTTAGAACAAAGGGGAAATATTTTGCGATTCAAATTGATTTTTTCTAACTCCCACAATCCTTGGAAATATGGACTCAAAATTCACTTAAATATGTAAAATTGTCCCCTCTATCGATTGGTGAAGACTAGAACGTTCTATCTTTCCAATTTGTCGAGATATGAGTATTTTTTGTTTTGAAAAGTGGATTTTCGAAAATTTCATGACTCTATTTGAAGGCGAAATAATGATTTTATCACAAAACTGATTATGCCAGTCGATTTTTTGGCCAAAAAAACCCCTCTTTACGAATTTTTAGCATTTTTTATAATTTTTTTGTCGAAAATTTAGAACAAAGGGGGTAGCTATGGAAATATTTTGCGATACAAATTGATTTTTTCTAACTCCCATAATCCTTGGAAATATGGACTCAAAATTCACTAAAATATGTAAAATTGTCCCCTCTATCGATTGGTGAAGACTAGAACGTTCTATCTTTCCTATTTGCCGAGTTATGAGTGTTTTTTGTTTTGGAAAGTGGATTTTCGAAAATTTCATGACTCTATTTGAAGGCGAAATAATGATTTTATCACAAAACTGATTGTGCCAGTCGATTTTCCGGTCCAAAAAACCCCTCTTTACGAATTTTTAGCATTTTTTAAAATCTTTTGTTGAAAATTTAGAACAAAGGGAAATATTTTGCGAATCAAATTGCTTTTTTCTAACTCCCTTAATCCTTGGCAATATCGACTCAAAATTCACTAAAATATGTAAAATTGTCCCCTCTATCGATTAGTGAAGACTAGAACGTTCTATCTTTCCTATTTGTCGAGTTATGAGTATTTTTTGTTTTGAAAAGTGGATTTTCGAAAATTTCATGACTCTTTTTGAAGGCGAAATAATGATTTTATCACAAAACTGATTGTTCCAGTCGATTTTTTGGCCAAAAAAACCCCCTCTTTACGAATTTTTAGCATTTTTTATAATTTTTTTGTCGAAAATTTAGAATAAAGGGGTAGGTATGGAAATATTTTGCGAATCAAATTGCTTTTTTCTAACTCCCTTAATCCTTGGCAATATCGACTCAAAATTCACTAAAATATGTAAAATTGTCCCCTCTATCGATTGGTGAAGACTAGAACGTTCTATCTTTCCTATTTGTCGAGTTATGAGTATTTTTTGTTTTGAAAAGTGGATTTTCGAAAATTTCATGACTCTATTTTAAGGCGAAATAATGATTTTATCACAAAACTGATTGTGCCAGTCGATTTTCCGGTCCAAAAAAACCCTCTTTACGAATTTTTAGCATTTTTTAAAATTTTTTGTTGAAAATTTAGAACAAAGGGGTAGGTATGGAAATATTTTGCGAATCAAATTGCTTTTTTCTAACTCCCTTAATCCTTGGAAATATGGACTCAAAATTTACTAAAATATGTAAAATTGTCCCCTCTATCGATTGGTGAAGACTAGAACGTTCTATCTTTCCTATTTGTCGAGTTATGAGTATTTTTTGTTTTGAAAAGTGGATTTTCGAAAATTTCATGACTCTTTTTGAAGGCGAAATAATGATTTTATCACAAAACTGATTGTGCCAGTCGATTTTTTGGCCAAAAAAACCCCTCTTTACGAATTTTTAGCATTTTTTATAATTTTTTTGTCGAAAATTTAGAACAAAGGGGGTAGCTATGGAAATATTTTGCGATACAAATTGATTTTTTCTAACTCCCATAATCCTTGGAAATATGGACTCAAAATTCACTGAAATATGTAAAATTGTCCCCTCTATCGATTGGTGAAGACTAGAACGTTCTATCTTTCCTATTTGTCGAGTTATGAGTATTTTTCGTTTTGAAAAGTGGATTTTCGAAAATTTCATGACTCTATTTGAAGGCGAAATAATGATTTTATCACAAAACTGATTGTGCCAGTCGATTTTCCGTTCCAAAAAAACCCTCTTTACGAATTTTTAGCATTTTTTAAGATTTTTTGTTGAAAATTTAGAACAAAGGAGTAGGTATGGAAATATTTTGCGAATCAAATTGCTTTTTTCTAACTCCCTTAATCCTTGGCAATATCGACTCAAATTCACTAAAATATGTAAAATTGTCCCCTCTATCGATTGGTGAAGACTAGAACGTTCTATCTTTCTTATTTGTCGAGTTATGAGTATTTTTTTTTTGAAAAGTGGATTTTCGAAAATTTCATGACTCTATTCGAAGGCGAAATAATGATTTTATCACAAAACTGATTGTGCCAGTCGATTTTCCGGTCCAAAAAAACCCTCTCTACGAATTTTTAGCATTTTTTTAAAATCTTTTGTTGAAAATTTAGAACAAAGGGGTAGGTATGGAAATATTTTGCGAATCAAATTGCTTTTTTCTAACTCCCTTAATCCTTGGCAATATCGACTCAAAATTCACTAAAATATGTAAAATTGTCCCCTCTATCGATTGGTGAAGACTAGAACGTTCTATCTTTCCTATTTGTCGAGTTATGAGTATTTTTTGTTTTGAAAAGTGGATTTTCGAAAATTTCATGACTCTTTTTGAAGGCGAAATAATGATTTTATCACAAAACTGATTGTGCCAGTCGATTTTTTGACCAAAAAAACCCCTCTTTACGAATTTTTAGCATTTTTTATAATTTTTTTGTCGAAAATTTAGAACAAAGGGGGTAGCTATGGAAATATTTTGCGATACAAATTGATTTTTTCTAACTCCCATAATCCTCGGAAATATGGACTCAAAATTCACTGAAATATGTAAAATTGTCCCCTCTATCGATTGGTGAAGACTAGAACGTTGTATCTTTCCTATTTGTCGAGTTATGAGTATTTTTCGTTTTGAAAAGTGGATTTTCGAAAATTTCATGACTCTATTTGAAGGCGAAATAATGATTTTATCACAAAACTGATTGTGCCAGTCGATTTTCCGTTCCAAAAAAACCCTCTTTACGAATTTTTAGCATTTTTTAAGATTTTTTGTTGAAAATTTAGAACAAAGGAGTAGGTATGGAAATATTTTGCGAATCAAATTGCCTTTTTCTAACTCCCTTAATCCTTGGCAATATCGACTCAAATTCACTAAAATATGTAAAATTGTCCCCTCTATCGATTGGTGAAGACTAGAACGTTCTATCTTTCTTATTTGTCGAGTTATGAGTATTTTTTGTTTTGAAAAGTGGATTTTCGAAAATTTCATGACTCTATTCGAAGGCGAAATAATGATTTTATCACAAAACTGATTGTGCCAGTCGATTTTCCGGTCCAAAAAAACCCTCTCTACGAATTTTTAGCATTTTTTTGAATTTTTTGTTGAAAATTTAGAACAAAGGGGGTAGCTATGGAAATATTTTGCGATACAAATTGATTTTTTCTAACTCCCATAATCCTTGGAAATATGGACTCAAAATTCACTAAAATATGTAAAATTGTCCCCTCTATCGATTGGTGAAGACTAGAACGTTCTATCTTTCCTATTTGTCGAGTTATCAGTATTTTTTGTTTTGAAAAGTGGATTTTCGAAAATTTCATGACTCTTTTTGAAGGCGAAATAATGATTTTATCACAAACCTGATTGTGCCAGTCAATTTTTTGGCCAAAAAAACCCCTCTTTACGAATTTTTAGCATTTTTTATAATTTTTTTGTCGAAAATTTAGAACAAAGGGGGTAGCTATGGAAATATTTTGCGATACAAATTGATTTTTTCTAACTCCCATAATCCTTGGAAATATGGACTCAAAATTCACTAAAATATGTAAAATTGTCCCCTCTATCGATTGGTGAAGACTAGAACGTTCTATCTTTCCTATTTGTCGAGTTATGAGTATTTTTTGTTTTGAAAAGTGGATTTTCGAAAATTTCATGACTCTTTTTGAAGGCGAAATAATGATTTTATCACAAAACTGATTGTGCCAGTCGATTTTCCGTTCCAAAAAAACCCTCTTTACGAATTTTTAGCATTTTTTAAGATTTTTTGTTGAAAATTTAGAACAAAGGAGTAGGTATGGAAATATTTTGCGAATCAAATTGCTTTTTTCTAACTCCCTTAATCCTTGGCAATATCGACTCAAATTCACTAAAATATGTAAAATTGTCCCCTCTATCGATTGGTGAAGACTAGAACGTTCTATCTTTCTTATTTGTCGAGTTATGAGTATTTTTTTTTTGAAAAGTGGATTTTCGAAAATTTCATGACTCTATTCGAAGGCGAAATAATGATTTTATCACAAAACTGATTGTGCCAGTCGATTTTCCGGTCCAAAAAAACCCTCTCTACGAATTTTTAGCATTTTTTTAAAATCTTTTGTTGAAAATTTAGAACAAAGGGGTAGGTATGGAAATATTTTGCGAATCAAATTGCTTTTTTCTAACTCCCTTAATCCTTGGCAATATCGACTCAAAATTCACTAAAATATGTAAAATTGTCCCCTCTATCGATTGGTGAAGACTAGAACGTACTATCTTTCCTATTTGTCGAGTTATCAGTATTTTTTGTTTTGAAAAGTGGATTTTCGAAAATTTCATGACTCTTTTTGAAGGCGAAATAATGATTTTATCACAAACCTGATTGTGCCAGTCAATTTTTTGGCCAAAAAAACCCCTCTTTACGAATTTTTAGCATTTTTTATAATTTTTTTGTCGAAAATTTAGAACAAAGGGGGTAGCTATGGAAATATTTTGCGATACAAATTGATTTTTTCTAACTCCCATAATCCTTGGAAATATGGACTCAAAATTCACTAAAATATGTAAAATTGTCCCCTCTATCGATTGGTGAAGACTAGAACGTTCTATCTTTCCTATTTGTCGAGTTATGAGTATTTTTTGTTTTGAAAAGTGGATTTTCGAAAATTTCATGACTCTTTTTGAAGGCGAAATAATGATTTTATCACAAAACTGATTGTGCCAGTCGATTTTTTGGCCAAAAAAACCCCTCTTTACGAATTTTTAGCATTTTTTATAATTTTTTTGTCGAAAATTTAGAACAAAGGGGGTAGCTATGGAAATATTTTGCGATACAAATTGATTTTTTCTAACTCCCATAATCCTTGGAAATATGGACTCAAAATTCACTGAAATATGTAAAATTGTCCCCTCTATCGATTGGTGAAGACTAGAACGTTCTATCTTTCCTATTTGTCGAGTTATGAGTATTTTTCGTTTTGAAAAGTGGATTTTCGAAAATTTCATGACTCTATTTGAAGGCGAAATAATGATTTTATCACAAAACTGATTGTGCCAGTCGATTTTCCGGTCCAAAAAAACCCTCTCTACGAATTTTTAGCATTTTTTTAAAATCTTTTGTTGAAAATTTAGAACAAAGGGGTAGGTATGGAAATATTTTGCGAATCAAATTGCTTTTTTCTAACTCCCTTAATCCTTGGCAATATCGACTCAAAATTCACTAAAATATGTAAAATTGTCCCCTCTATCGATTGGTGAAGACTAGAACGTTCTATCTTTCCTATTTGTCGAGTTATGAGTATTTTTTGTTTTGAAAAGTGGATTTTCGAAAATTTCATGACTCTTTTTGAAGGCGAAATAATGATTTTATCACAAAACTGATTGTGCCAGTCGATTTTTTGGCCAAAAAAACCCCTCTTTACGAATTTTTAGCATTTTTTATAATTTTTTTGTCGAAAATTTAGAACAAAGGGGGTAGCTATGGAAATATTTTGCGATACAAATTGATTTTTTCTAACTCCCATAATCCTTGGAAATATGGACTCAAAATTCACTGAAATATGTAAAATTGTCCCCTCTATCGATTGGTGAAGACTAGAACGTTCTATCTTTCCTATTTGTCGAGTTATGAGTATTTTTCGTTTTGAAAAGTGGATTTTCGAAAATTTCATGACTCTATTTGAAGGCGAAATAATGATTTTATCACAAAACTGATTGTGCCAGTCGATTTTCCGTTCCAAAAAAACCCTCTTTACGAATTTTTAGCATTTTTTAAGATTTTTTGTTGAAAATTTAGAACAAAGGAGTAGGTATGGAAATATTTTGCGAATCAAATTGCCTTTTTCTAACTCCCTTAATCCTTGGCAATATCGACTCAAATTCACTAAAATATGTAAAATTGTCCCCTCTATCGATTGGTGAAGACTAGAACGTTCTATCTTTCTTATTTGTCGAGTTATGAGTATTTTTTGTTTTGAAAAGTGGATTTTCGAAAATTTCATGACTCTATTCGAAGGCGAAATAATGATTTTATCACAAAACTGATTGTGCCAGTCGATTTTCCGGTCCAAAAAAACCCTCTCTACGAATTTTTAGCATTTTTTTAAATTTTTTGTTGAAAATTTAGAACAAAGGGGGTAGCTATGGAAATATTTTGCGATACAAATTGATTTTTCCTAACTCCCATAATCCTTGGAAATATGGACTCAAAATTCACTAAAATATGTAAAATTGTCCCCTCTATCGATTGGTGAAGACTAGAACGTTCTATCTTTCCTATTTGTCGAGTTATCAGTATTTTTTGTTTTGAAAAGTGGATTTTCGAAAATTTCATGACTCTTTTTGAAGGCGAAATAATGATTTTATCACAAACCTGATTGTGCCAGTCAATTTTTTGGCCAAAAAAACCCCTCTTTACGAATTTTTAGCATTTTTTATAATTTTTTTGTCGAAAATTTAGAACAAAGGGGGTAGCTATGGAAATATTTTGCGATACAAATTGATTTTTTCTAACTCCCATAATCCTTGGAAATATGGACTCAAAATTCACTAAAATATGTAAAATTGTCCCCTCTATCGATTGGTGAAGACTAGAACGTTCTATCTTTCCTATTTGTCGAGTTATGAGTATTTTTTGTTTTGAAAAGTGGATTTTCGAAAATTTCATGACTCTTTTTGAAGGCGAAATAATGATTTTATCACAAAACTGATTGTGCCAGTCGATTTTTTGGCCAAAAAAACCCCTCTTTACGAATTTTTAGCATTTTTTATAATTTTTTTGTCGAAAATTTAGAACAAAGGGGGTAGCTATGGAAATATTTTGCGATACAAATTGATTTTTTCTAACTCCCATAATCCTTGGAAATATGGACTCAAAATTCACTAAAATATGTAAAATTGTCCCCTCTATCGATTGGTGAAGACTAGAACGTTCTATCTTTCCTATTTGTCGAGTTATGAGTATTTTTCGTTTTGAAAAGTGGATTTTCGAAAATTTCATGACCCTATTTGAAGGCGAAATAATGATTTTATCACAAAACTGATTGTGCCAGTCGATTTTCCGGTCCAAAAAACCCCTCTTTACGGATTTTTAGGATTTTTCAATATTTTTTGGCGAAAATTTAGTAACAAGGTAGGTCTGTATGGGAATATTTCGCGATATAAATTGATTTTTCATAACTCCCTTAATATTTAGAAATATAGACCCATAATTTGTGAGAAGATGTAAAACTTTCTGCTAAATCGATTGGTCAAGACTAGAACGTTCTATCTTTTCAAATAGTTGAGTTATGAGTATTTTTTTTTTGGAAAAGTGGATTTTCGAAAATTTTATGACTCTATTTGAAGGTGAAATAATGATTTTATCAAAAAACTGATTGTTCCAGTCGATTTCTCGTCCCAAAAAACCCCTTATTACAGATTTTTAGGATTTTTCTATATTTTTTTGGCGAAAATTTAGTAACAAGGTAGGTCTATGGGAATATTTCGCGATATAAATTGATTTTTCCTAACTTCCTTAATTTTTAGAAATATAGACTCATAATTTGTAAGAAGATGTAAAACTTTCCGCTGAATCGATTGGTCAAAACTGGAACGTTCTATCTTTTCAAATAGTCGAGTTATGAGTATTTTTTGTTTTGAAAAGTGGATTTTAGAAAATTTCATGACTCTATTTGAAGGCGAAATATTGATTTTATCAAAAAACTGATTATGCCAGTCAATTTTTTGGCCAAAAAAACCCCTCTTTACGAATTTTTAGCATTTTTTATAATTTTTTTGTCGAAAATTTAGAACAAAGGGGGTAGCTATGGAAATATTTTGCGATACAAATTGATTTTTTCTAACTCCCATAATACTCGGAAATATGGACTCAAAATTCACTAAATTATGTAAAATTGTCATCTCTATCGATTGGTGAAGACTAGAACGTTCTATCTGTCCTATTAGTCGAGTTAAGAGTATTTTTTGTTTTGAAAAGTGGATTTTCGAAAATTTCATGACTCTATTTGAAGGCGAAATAATGATTTTATCATAAAACTGATTGTGCCAGTCGATTTCTCGTCCCAAAAAACCCCTTATTACGGATTTTTAGGATTTTTCAATATTTTTTGTCTAAAATTTAGCAACAATATGGGAATATTTCGCGATATACATTGATTTTTCCTAACTCACTTAATACTCGGAAATATCGACTGATAATTTGTAACAACTATAAAAGATAAACAAAATCCGGAAAAATAATCTTGAAAAGAAGAAGAAAACCAATGAAAAACTTATTTCTATAGGTAATAAGTACCGTTGAAATTAGGCCTCCTGGCTATTTCGGGATGCGCTCGTGGCTTCTAAAGCTAGTAGTGTGTCCTAATTTGTTTACAACTTCTACAATTTTCTATCCAATGAGCAATCGATTCTATTTTCAAGAGCTTTTACAAGAATTGTGAACTAGACTATCAGTTACTTCCGCTCCATCAGGTAGTACGTCAATTGCTGACGGAATGAAAACGATCAGCTTTTCTTTCGTTCGTAGGTTTCCATTTTCAGAAAATCGTTTTCATATCGGGTTATGAACAGTGAAAAAAAATACGTAGTCTGGGGGAAATTTTCAGTTAATCACCTTGTGTTTTCTTGATCATTTCTAAGATTGTTTGTAGACATAATAACAAAATTTAAATGCGTGACTTCAGGAAAATATAGCTTTTGCTGAAGCAAAGTAAACAAACTATCAAAGATATGATTTTTTTTTCAAGTCAACTAACAAGGCGAAAATCTTTCGTGGCGGCAGGCGGAGGCGGTAACAAATTATAGAGTATAGAGCATAAATATCAACTTGGCTGCAGCTAGGTTTGCGAAGCCCAGATTGGCGTCTATTATCATGTTATGTTTGTTGTGTGAATAGCTTGGTTTTGTGATTAATTGGAGCTATTTTTTCGGTAATTTAATAGACTCTTTTGGCTTTTTTTTATATAAATGAGACTATTGATAGCGGAGTTTAATATTTTTATCTGGGAACACATTTATTTCATTACTATCGAAGAAAAATACATTACCTCAAATTTTAAAACCAATTTCATGCAAATCCTCGGAGATATATATATAATTTAATTAACTTCCTACGTTTTCAGTAAAAATCCTCTCGAACTGACTCATACAAATAAAAACGGAAATTAAACAAGATGATTTTTCTGATGTAAGTAAAGTTTTCTCATTATATCCGCATTAAAAGTTTAACAAACCACTCTGACTTTAAAATTCATAAAAGTCCCATTTGGTTGGCAAACAAGTACTTAAGTACTTAAGCAAAAAGATGAGCTAAAATAAGAAACAAACTAACTGAAAATATTCTTTCAAGTAAATTCACTCAAGCAATAAAAACGGAGGCGTGTCGGTATACTTTCCTAGGACATTTCTATATTTCATTCAATTACTTTTTAAATGAGGGAATAGTGGCAATAGAGTTAATTATGTATTCAATTGTTACAAAAATGGCAATCAAAAATAATATCATTGTTTCAATAGGCATGATGACTGATTTTCAAAATCTGCTCCACGATGTTTGTACGCGTGAGCTTTATCCAAAAAATGTTGTTTCTTGAAAAACTGAAGGTTTCAAAGAAGAGATTCTGTTTTTAAAATACAATTCAAATTTCGCACCAAAACGCTAGAATAGTAATGGCGTCTCTATGACATCACACATCTGTAAATCCTTTAGTCGGGGGTCGGCAACCTTTTAGCAATTTTGAACACAGCCAAAGTGTCACTATGAGAAACTTTTGCTAAGAGTAATAAGGAAGGTAACTAATAAAATAAAAAAATTATCAACAATATTTCTAAAAATTTTAATCAAAAAGGAAACATAGCACAGACTTTACTGTTAAACGGAATATGCAGATACATGCAATGAGAAACGGAACATCATAGGAGTTTCAAGCATTGTATCAGAACTGCTTTTGAACTAGTCGACCAACAACCAGCTTCAACAGATTAAAAACACGATTATTACAATCGTTTACTTGGACACCTACAACATATCGTACAATTCCTACCACGCCGTATTCTTAACTGTGGGCGGTCCTTAATTAGCGTCAGACAGTCAATAAACAACGATAGCTGAGAGTACCTACTGCTCCAGCCAATAACTTTTCAAAATAAATTCGTAGAAAAATCAAAATGTACACCCTTCAGGAAAAAATTTAAATTTTATCGTGGTATTTTGGAGGTCACTCGATTAGGGAAATAGTAAATTTATTCGTTGTTGCTTTTTAAAACCGACCAGCACCTTCACAGTCTACAGTTGATAGAATAATTCAAAAATTTCTTAATTTTGGATGTTTATAAAACTGCAACAAATGCACATAACTATCAAATTTTGGAAGGAGAAGGGGCGGGGTTTCTTACAGTGGTTCTGAATCCAGCTGTCCTACTAAATACTTGATATTCATTGAAGTGAATTTATAGAAATGTTTTGTTGGTAGACTATTTAGATCGGAGAATACATTGAACAGCTATGTTCCGTTTTTCATTGCATGTATCTGTATGTTTTTATATAAGGCAACATTTTGTTTAAAATTTGAAAAGTTTTCAGTGCAATCCTTGTCCTTGTGTTTCTCCCGAAAGTTTTTTTATTTCTGATTCATGTCTAGCTACTTTTAATACTGGGTGTCCCAGAAGTTTCTGACCCATTTTAACTACAAAAATCTCGGAATTCAGAAACCATAGGGAGTGGCGGTTTTCGATGAACAATTACTTTTTATATAAGGTTTTTTCATTATAAATGCTTAATTAGTGAAATCTTATATAGGTATTTTTTAAATGCAGATATCGTCTATTTTTTTCAAACACCCTATATATTTGAATTCTATCTGAAAGCTGAACTCTTGCCCTTTCCAAAAATGTATAATTTGTTGAAGTTTAGATGAAAAATAAAGTTATTTAGTTTTTAATGATGATTGTTTATTAGAAAAAGATGTCTGACACATTTTTAAACCAACCTGAACAATAGTGATCGAAAGAATTGCGTAACATTTCCGGGGTAATTTCTTGAAATGTTCGGACAATGTTGCCTCGCAGTTGTTCCAGATTCTCTGGAATAGGATTATAACATCTATCTTTGATAAAAGAACCTATAAAAAAGTCTGGAATCGTCAAGTCTGGTGAGTGGGCAGGCCACTCAATTGGTCAGGCTCTTGTAATAAATACCAAATAAAAGAACATAGGGAACATCGCTCTGTATAACAAATTTCATTTAATTCAGAATAAACCAGACGCTGACATGCAAAATAGAGTTCAGAAAAGCAGTTTATTAAATTGAAAAATTCAGCTGAGTCGGAAGAAACCCACGCGCTAGGAAAAAAACCTGATTTAGCAAATTCTGCTGAAGGGAAGGTAGACCAGTCAGAAAGCAACATGTGAACCAGAGTAAAAAAGCTGACTTTGGGAAATGCACAAAGCCAGGGGAAATATGGAAAGAAAGTGGGAGTTGAAGGGAAGTCACGGTTGCATCTGGTTGCGAGTTCGGGTTCGCGGACAGCGGTTTTTTTTGGGTTCTCAAAGTGAATAACTTAATTTATATTTAAAAGTACTTAGAAAAAGTTTCTTTTCAAAATTTAGAGTAAATTCTCAAGGGAGCGTCTACT
Source organism: Lochmaea crataegi (assembly GCA_947563755.1). Classification (NCBI taxonomy): domain Eukaryota; kingdom Metazoa; phylum Arthropoda; class Insecta; order Coleoptera; family Chrysomelidae; genus Lochmaea; species Lochmaea crataegi. Next base: position 31,544,788 of record OX387435.1, read on the forward strand.
AAAAGCGCTCTGCAGTGTTTTTCGATAACAGGGGTGGATATACGGAATAATAAGGTACGCTAGAGGCGAACAGGTTTCGTGTAAAACCTATTCCGATCGGTACTCGGGTATTGGACGCAATGTCGCTCACCGGGCGTTCGAAAAGCCGAGAATCATCTGCTCGCGTCTTCTCTTTTCTATAAACGTCCCGTAGCGGTCGCGTCGTTCTAGCCTGGCCTGCCATCACTTCGGTCGGTCGAGCTACGTTGCCAGATTGTGTACAGTTCCGTAGATTATTTTGTATTTACAATAAGTATCCTAGTAACTTTACAGCCTAGTAACTTTGAAATGGTTTATATTGAATTGAATTCCAATGCTTTTGGAGGTATTTCAAAAAGTTGATTTTCTTGAAAGTTCAAATTATTAACGAAAATACAAAATTATTATTTTTCAAGTCACAAAAACAGGACATATTAAATTAATAAAATAATATTGTAAATGAAAATCTTCAAATAACGCAAACCGCTAAATTCCTCTGAGAAATGTTTTATAAAATCACGCACACTTTTTATCCTATAAAGTTAAGTTGACCTTGTCACGCAAGGTTCCATCTACCCCAATTTCTCTGATACTATATCTTTTACGACAACTATATCTCGAGATCTCTTCCCATATCCATTTCCTGGAAATCGATCGTATCGGGAAATTGCTTGCTTTGCGAAAGTTCTTTTCCAATTAATTAACAAATTATCTCAAAAAGTTAGTTGTTTGGTTTTTGTTCTGGGCATTTATGAAAACGATTTACTTTATAACTTATACAGGGGCAATATTCAAATTCTCTCATAGTCATAAATAAATTTCATTAAAAGAAAACAATTGTTTAAACTTTTGGAACCGTTCTTATTCATTTCAATTTTTAAAATTATTCATTTGATTTGTAATTAAGTTCCTTCCAGTCAGTTAGATCAAGACATTTATTTATCTTCTGTATTTGGAAATTTGGTCACAAGGATACTTCTAAAAAGTAAGGAACAGTTTGGTCTGGCGAACCCCTTCATGTTTCCAGCACAATGTATTATTGGAAGAAATAGGCAATGACGAAAAAAGAGATCTGACCATTAGGAAGATCCAGTAAACCAAGGATACTCCTGAGAAACAAGTAAGACCACAGAGAAAGACAGGTGCTCAAGTAGGACTCTCCCATTCTGTGGAATGGAAGAAAACATCGAAGGACTAGTCCCTGAGACTTTCCTCAGAAAGTGAGCAGAAGAAAGGGGGCTAAATTGATCTTCTAGGTCTCAGTGAATGACTGAGACCTAGAGAGTGGCAAACCTATCTGAAGCTGCGCGGTGTCGGTAAGGGGTGAGGAAGCATTGCCGATTCCAATCATAAAAGGACCACTGGCGTACGGTAGTTTATAAAAATATTAAAAACATTTTATAATCATAAAAATTAGAAAAAAACAAAACATACTCTTATAGATCACAAAAAAGGTCTGAAAGTACAAAAGACAAAAGTTTGGGATACCACATTTAAATACAATGATAAACTCTGACAAAACTGCACAATCAATGTCGATCGATAGAGTCGAAGAGGGGAGCGCGTTTGCCAATGGCAACTCAGGGGGTTGCATAGCATCGGGCAGTACGATAGATCTTCACCAATTAAGTTGGTTCGGAATATGCGGTGAAATGATTTTCGCACAACGTCATTGGATTGAAGGAAGCTCATAACATGTTTGGATGGAAAAATGTTTACCTCTAAAATGTTTTAAAATAAATTTTGAATGAATTCGTAATGTATTTCAAGTATAATTTTGACCTGTTTTCGATGAGACCGACATTAATAGGTATTAATTATATTTTAAACGCATTCAATTATATATTGCTGCAAATTATGTAGTTCGGCTAAAAATAAATCGAGGTATTTTGCACATAAATCAATAGTAATAGAAATAGACAGACAAATAAACCTCACGCTGTCTTGTTGATGATTGTATTTACTTTTTTACAATTAAAAACGAATTTATTAACCTTGAAAGAACAATGTTAATACCTTAATACAGTAAACCACCACATTTTTATCACCTACCCAAAATTCATAAACAAAAATACCTTTGAGATTTCCAGACCTTATTCCACTTGAATGAAATTTCCACAGCTCCAAAAGACACGTAAACTAAAATATTAATTGCAAACAAGCTCAATAAATAATATACCCAATAGGCAGAAGAATTTCGCTTGCATAAAGATTTATTCCAGATTATACGCCTGTCAATATTATGTTACAACCAGATTTGCAAAAAACTGGATGTTATTAAACGCAAATACTGATTGGTAGTTGAGGATCCAAACAGTGCAGGTTAACACAAGTATTTGTTGTTGACAGAACTCTTTGAATCGACTAAATCATATAGAAGTTCATTATCCTCATCCATGCATTAATTTCGAAATTGAAGTACCTAATCCAGTTTGATGTATGGCGTTTCAAAATAAATTACGTCGTATTCGAGAAGTTTCAATTTATTCTCAATCATCTTAAAACCACTTAATTAATCGCTAACATTAATCATTTCTTACAATTCGAATGAAATTTTGAAAATATTAGTTTACTAATATCAGGCAATTTGTGATAATAAATGGATAAACAGTCTGGAACTGAATTGTCTAAGCAATCGAATAGTTAGTATCTAGTTTTAAATTTAATTACTACAAAAAATGAAGCAGTACGTTACTGAATTTGGGAATGCTTAGAACGTTTCTGGAGAGTATGATCATAAGTATCCTGACAGAACATTTGAAAAGGAAATTTTTGTGACTGGTGGCGTTTTCTTTCTGACTGAGAAGTATACTTTTTGCTTTTATATTAATGACTTGAATGGGGTTAATTTTTTTCCGCGATCACAAGTTTATAAAAAATGTCTGATATGGAAAAAAATTGAAGGGAAGTTTCGACAGCTAAATGAGAACATAAATGAAATGAAAGCAAAACTATAAACTAGAAATGAAAGTTCTTTAAGAAGAAAATGAACAATTAAAAGCAAAAACCATAATACACGAGGACAAAATAGCTAAACTAGAGAGACAGATCAGAATGAAAAATAATATAATAAATGGAATCTCAGAAGACGAAAATGAAGGTGAAAGGGAAGTAAAACAAAAAATACAGATAGTGCTGCAAAAGATAGGTATTAATATAGATAAACAGAAAGATGTAGATGAAATAAAAAGAATACAACGAGAATAAGAAGACCTATATTTGTTATATTAATGAAGGAAAGTACACGAACCAACATACTAAAAAGTGCGAAAAAACTTAAAGGGACAGAATTATGGATAGACCAAGATTACTCTGAAGATGTTCAGAAAGGAAGGAAAGCGTTAATTCCACAAACTAAAAGAAGCACGAAACAAAGGACATAAAGCATTTCTAAGATACAACAAATTGATAGTAAATGATAGAATAGTAGTACCTAGAAAACCTAAAAGACGGTAGAGAGAGATTGGAAGAAGAAATAGCAAACACCAGTAATGAAAGATCTGTACAAGAAAGGAGGGAGGGAGTCTAAATGAACAAATAAGGAAAATAACGAAAACTATGAAACGAAAAAACTAGGCAAAACAGATACGGAAAAGGAAAACGGACAAGATCTGGCTATGAATCCGGTAATGATTGGGAAAAACGAGGTAGGAAAAGTCGAACAAATGGAAAATAAGAAAAACCAGTATGATATAATGGAAACTAATATATAATATGGAAAATAGCGACATGGAATGTTAAAAGTATAACTGTGAAATATAGAGAATTAAAAGAAGAGTTCGAAAATTTGGGGGTTGACATACTGGAAATAACGGAAACAAAAAAAAAATAGAACAAGAAATAATGAAATTGACGAACAAAAATAATATATTGATATATAGCGGAGCAAGTCAAGATCAAAGAGCAGCAGTTGGAGTAGGATGCTTAATACATAAAAAATTCGAGAAACAAATTCATAACTGGAAAGCATGGTCCGAACGTATTTGAACTGTAGAAATCAAAAATAAAAAGACACACCAAATGAAGACTATTATAATTGTATACGGTGCAAATGAGGACGACAAAACAATAACCAAAAAAATGTTTTGGAATTAACTTGCGGGAATAATGGAACAAGGATATTCATAATAGGAGATTTCAACAGCAGAGTAGGTATAAGAGATGACAAATACGAAACAATAATTGGAAAACATGGAGAAACAACAATCGAAAACCAATGCTGGACTTCTGCCTCATAAACAATTTGATTATAACCAACACATTTTTTGCACACAAAGATATACATAAGTACATAAGGAAAGTTAAAAGTAGAAATGACAAATAATAGATTAGGTAGTCGTAGAAAGCAGATACAGAAAAATAATAATAGACACAAAAGTAAGAAGAGGACCGGAAATTGGTAGTGATCACTTTGTAGTAATGTCTAAATTTAAAGAAAATACATTAAAACAGAACAAAGAGAAGTCTATACATCAACAGAAAATAGAAAGAAGCACTATCAAATCATATAAATTAAGAGATAAAGAAATTGCAAAAAAATACCAACAAGAGATAAATGGAAGACTGGAAATACAGAAACAAACAAGAGAAGCATAGAAGAAAACTGGAATTACTTCAAAGATATATCACTAGAAACTGCAGGAGACGTATGTGGCACAAATAAGAAAAACAATAGCAAACAACAAACACCTTGGTGAACAGAGGAAATTAAAAAACAAATAAGGTTAAAGCAAAAAGCATGGAAAAAGAGAGAAAACTATGAAAATTACAAAACAAAAGAATTTATAACAGCCTCTGAAAATGATCAATGGGAAAAATTCAGGGTAAAAATGGAAAAAGATTGCACAGGAAACCAAAAATTATTTTGCCGAACGCTAAAGTTGTTAAGAACAGAAAAAAAACAAAATATACAATTTATAAAAAACAAAAATGGGGAAATACTAACAGAAGAAAGAGAAATTATGGAAAGGTATTACCAGGATCTTCTCAACAGACCACAAGAACTGGAGAAACACATAGGGGACAATTTTTGCTCATTTCATAGTGGGAGCAAATCGTTTGTGATTTGGGTTTTCTGTGTTATTACAATAACTGGTAACTTTAGAAATTTTCATTGTTTCGCTATAAACTTCCTTCCCGTTGATCGTGATTCACTCTGTATAGAGCATAAACATAAACGAAACAATCCAGTGACGTAAATTATCTGTCAACAACAAATTGGATTCCAAAATTTTTAGCTCACAAAATCTGGGATATCATAATAACTTGTCACAAATGCATAACATCCGTGGTATAAATTTGAATATATCTATTTTCCGGCTGCTCATTTCAAATACATTTCCTAACAGTGGAGTAACCGTCTGCTTTATATATTTCAGTTTCTTTATATCAGACACCACACTTTCGAATAAACTGTTTATCTTATTCCTTTTTTCCCAATTAGTTGAGTACCATTTTTGTCATTCTTTCTTTGCTTAATCTTTCTACGTGTCCCAACCACTTTTTATTCTTGATGTTATTTTTAGTTCTCCTTCATTTGCTCTCCTTCTCCACCCTTGAGGTGTTTTTATTACTCTAAGCATTTTACGTTCCCATCGCTCCAGCATCTCTTCCTGTTTTTTTGTCAGGGTACATGTTTTACTTTCGTACGTCACCATGGGTTTCATAATGGTATTATAGATTATTAGCTACATCTTTCTTGAACAATTATTTTGATTTCATCGGTGACTGGAGCATTTCAAATTTTCTGTTGCCTTTCGTAATTCTTGAAGTTATTTCTTGTTCTTCATGGGCATTGCTAGTTTTTAGTATTCCTAGATAAACAAATTCGTTCACTCTTTGGAAATTGTTAATTGTTTTCGATACCTTCAGGGTCTCCTAGGATTATATATATTTTTTTTTATTGGTTCCCAGTCCTAGAATTTCTGCGAGATTTTCTTTGATTTTGTCAGAATCGTCAAATCATCTGCATACGCAATACACTGATGCTCGTTTGATTGTACCAACTGTTTTTTTTTACTTTGGATTTTCTTATAATGGCTTCTAGGGCTAAGTCGAATAAAACAGTTGTTCACCTAGCCTTACACCGTTTCCGACCCTGAAGAAAGTGGACTTGTGACGTTTCTAGGTTATTTTGTTTCAAAGGCTACAATTTTATTAAATGTGTTTTTTGTTTTCTCCTACCATCTTGTAACTTATTCCCTACTTAAGTCCTATTCTACTTCTACCAGCCATTTCGATCTGGGTCTTCTTTTTCCTCCTGGCTACCATTGTAGCATAGCCTTTGTTACTACTTCTTCTCCTTGTCTCATCATATGCCCCAGTCAATATGTCTTGATTCGTTTGCCGCCTACATTTCTCCTCTTCCATCTTCACTAGACCCAGAATTGCCTTTATTATCTTTCTTCGTTTATCCTCAACTTATCTAGTTCCATTTTCGTTATAGTGATCGTTACTGCTGTTTACTTTGTTATGGATTTTTATGGTTGTTCTCTATATATGTTCATATTTGTTTGTTTAGTCCTTATTCAGCTTTTTAACTCATTGGTACGCTCGGTTTGTTGACTTTGATTATTTTTTCTTCGATCTCCGTTTTCCTTTCCCCTCCATTCGTTATCATTACAGGCAAGTATTCAAATTTGTATACTTCTTTGAATTAATTTTTCATTCGTCCTTCCCTGCTTTTCCGAATCTCATCATTTAAGTTCTTTTTTATTTGACCACTCTGTATTTCAAATAACAGTATCCGAACGTGATAAAAATACTTGTCTTCTCTTTTAAAAAAAGCTTTTTCTTTTGCGTGAAATTTTTTGTCTTTTTGTTCTGTCGTTCGCAAATAGTTCAGAAAAATACGAACCAATCCTTTTGTTACCCTTTTTATTGCGTTTCTCTTGTCCATCGACCGACAGGCTCTATTTCACACAAGTCCATGATTTATGCACACAACCTGCGGATTTGAAATTGAGTTTTTTTTTCTTACTTACAAAAAAAAACGAAAAGGATAATGTGGTTAGAGACTCACCCCAACTTACTCCACTAAATGGTAGAAAATAATACCATTTATTTCTGTTTCTTGTAATAGCGTTAGAACTTGTCAAACTTTGGAAGTGAACAACGGTTGAATTCATCAGTTGTTAAAGGTATATTTACAAGCTGCTATAGCAGACTATAGTCAAGGTTAATATACCAAGACCTTGATAAATAGTCGACTATTTTGTTGCAACTAAATTTCGATTGTATTTTATAATAATTTAACGGGATATTATTTTGGCAGTAATAATCTGATGGGCCCAGCTCAAAACGAGATGCACAAATGAATTCGTCTTTTTTCCTAAAATTCAAGGCAAGAGAATCACAACAAAGAGGAAGTCTTGTGAAAGTGCAGTTATAACCAGTACACCATACAAAAAGTGCTCTTGAAGAGGATATCAACAGAAAACAAGCAAAAGGAAAGACAATTAACAATCAAAAGTGATAAGACACTGAAACAGAAGAAAAAGATATAAAAGAAAGTCTTCCCAACTCATCGGATTCGGAAGACAACGAGAAAAATGCAACCTGTCTCTACTGCTTTGAGGAATACGGTGCATCAATTGACGGATGGATTCAATGCAAAAAAATGTGAGCGGTCGTCAGACCGCCGACAGAAGGTTGCTTCTTACGCACAATAGAATTACCATTTTTCGTGAATTTTTGACCATTTTTCAAAAATTTTGACCATTTTTGACGAATTTTGACAATTATTGACCGTCTCTGACAATTATTGACCATTTTTAACAATTTTTCAAAAATTTTAACATATTTGGCAATTATTGACCATTTTTGACAATTTTTGTGCATTTTTGACAGGTTCTGACAATTATTGACCTTTTTTGGCAATTTTTAACCATTATTGACAGTTTTTTATAATTATTGACCATTTTTTCAAAATTTTGACAATTTTTTAAAAAATTTAGCATTTATTGACCATTTTTGACAGTTTCTGACAATTATTGACAGTTTTTGACGAATTTTGATTGTTTTTGACAATTATTGACCGTCTTTGACAATTATTGACCATTTTTAACAATTTTTCAAAATTTTAACAATTATTGACCATTTATGACAATTTTTCAAAAAATTTGACCATTTTTCAAAAATTTTGACCATTCTTCAAAAATTTTGACAATTTTCAACAATCATTGACCATTTTTGACATTTTTTTATAATTATTGACAATTTTTCAAAAAATTTGACCATTTTTCAAAAATTTTGACCATTCTTCAAAAATTTTGACAATTTTCAACAATTATTGACCATTTTTGACATTTTTTTATAATTATTGACAATTTTTGCAAAATTTTACAATTTTTGACCATTTTTCAAAATTGCAACAATTATTGACCATTTTTGACGGTTTCTGACAATTATTGACCATTTTTGACAACATTCAAAAAGTTTGCCAATCATTGTAAATTTTTCAAAATATTTAACAATTTTTGATCATTTTTCCAAATTTTAACAATTATTTAATATTTCTGACAATTTTTTGCATTTTTAAAAGGTTCTGACAATTATTTACCTTTTTTGACAATTTTTAACCATTATTGATCATTTTTGACAGTTTTTTATAATTATTGACCATTTTTTCAAAATTTTGACAATTTTTGACCATTTTTCAAAATTTTAACAATTATATTGACCATTTTTGACAGTTTCTGACAATTATTGACCGCTTTTGACAGTTTTTGACGAATTTTGATTGTTTTTGACAATTATTGACCGTCTTTGACAATTATTGACCATTTTTGACAATTTTTCAAAATTTTAACAATTATTGACCATTTTTGACATTTTTTTATAATTATTGACAATTTTTTCAAAATTTTAACAATTTTTGACAATTTTTCAAAATTTTAACAATTATTGACCATTTTTGACAATTTTTCAAAATTTTAACAATTATTGATCATTTTTGACAATTTTTCAAAAAAATTGACCATTTTTCAAAAATTTTGACCATTCTTCAAAAATTTTGACAATTTTTAACAATTATTGACCATTTTTGACAGTTTCTGACAATTATTGTAAATTTTTCAAAATATTTAACAATTTTTTTATCATTTTTCCAAATTTAAACAATTGTTGAATATTTCTGACAATTTTTTTGCATTTTTGATAGGTTCTGGCAATTATTGACCATTTTTAACCATTATTTACCATTTTTGACAGTTTTTTATAATTATTGACCATGTTTTCAAAATTTTGACAATTTTTGACCATTTTTCAAAATTTTAACAATTATTGACCATTTTTGAGAGTTTTTGACGAATTTTGATTGTTTTTGACAATTATTGACCGTCTTTGACAATTATTGACCATTTTTGACAATTTTTCAAAAATTTTAACATATTTGGAAATTATTGACCATTTTTTCAAAATTTTGACAATTTTTGACCATTTTTCAAAATTTAAACTTCAACACAAATGATTCAATTTGACGTTTAAGACTTATTTATGTCAGATCCACAGGCTCCTTGGTATAAGTTTCATGCTGAATAGTCGGTGACTATTGTGCACCATGCAAATAGTCGCTAATAGATAGTGTTGATTGGTCTTGTCAAACAGAAAACAAAAGTATGATTGGCTGGTTAACAAAACGAGAAAGTTTCAGACCGCTTCGTTTGAAGCTGTACCTAAACTGAATTTTTGAAGTTGCTGAGTCAGTCAATCATTTCTTACAAATTTCCATGACAGTTATCTCAACAAGAATGGTTTGACGAGTTGGTTTCTGTTTTCGGCAATAAAGCCGAGTCGATGATACTAAAATATGTTCATAGATCAATTATTTTATCAAATGAAATTAAATTACAGCTTTTCCTCTCTTATGTTTGGTTATATTGTCATGTCGATTTTTGAACGGGATTAACTTCATATAGTAGAACCATAAAATGTGAATATTCGTCGGCACTTGAAGGTTAATTAGACAGTATTGGCAGAATTGAATTGGGACTTCGCATTGTACCCTAATATAATCAACCAACATGGGAATCTCCTAATCAATTTCCAATTAAAACCTCTGGGATTTTCACCGGGAGAACGAACACTTGAAATATAGGGAATGGTAGGTATATTAAAAGAAAAAGAAGTATAGAGGTCGCGTTAGAATTTTTAATGTAGGTTATAAATAAAATAGCAGAGTCGAATGAAATATTTTGCACAGTCTTATGTAGGAAACTGTTAAATTTTGAAGCTTTAAAGCAGCTTCATTAAAATATTCTCAGCTCATGATGAGCTTCAAAATATTAACGGAAAACGCTTAATTTTACAAGATACTTGTTAAAATTTAAACCCTTCTCTTGACTATGTATTATTTTTGATAGCGCAAACTTGGACAAATATGATTAAATTGATTCAAATTCAGAAATAACTTTAATAATTGATGTTTTACTAAAAGATTTGCATTCGTAAAAAGGCTCTTAGGAAGTAAATTGATCTTGAAGATTATGATGTTTCACTGACAACTCCAATCTTTTTCAAGGAAAAAGTATGGAGAGAAATTTGAGAGATAATTTTATCCTCGAATTACCTGATAGAACATTCATTAAGATTGGATATTAAGATTAAATACAAATGTATTCCTAAATATCTTGCGTGCTATGTACTTTAAATTTTATTTGTTCCTTGGTCAGTTACCAGATACCCACAGGGGAATTGCATCCAGTCAACCAATGGTCAGCCTCAGTATTGCAGAGGTCACGTTGATCTACTTGACAGCTTCTCCTCCCCTCCAAGCTAATACATAGGAAAGAATATGTTTTGTTATTCAAATTTCTGGGAAAAAAACATTATTTCTTCCAGACCCTGTATATACTGTTACTCCTTATGCCTTCTCAATAACGTCTCACTATCCGAACACAGAACTCCAATTTCTATGACTTCAAAACTAAATCACTAATGTCAATTGTCCCGCTTTTTATACTTTTCACCTGTTCCAGACAGTTCTCGACTTTTCGATGACATTTCTAGATGATTCCAGACGTATGTATTCTTCTTTTTTTTAGGGACCTCTACATATCCTCATATAACAGGTCCGATGTAACATTGCTCCCTCTTTTCTAGTTATTCGTCCCGAATAATCTGACTTCTCTGGGGTCTGGTTGAAGCCAACAGTGTGGATCGGGCCCGCAGTAAGGGACCATCCTCTCGACATGTATCACCTTGGACTTACTCCTCGTTAACAATTGGATGCGGTTGACTAGGTCGTTGTTTTTCTTGGGAAAGGTGTAGGGGCCTTCTCAGTTTCGTTGCAGTTTTTGGCACAAACCTTTTTCTGCGCTTGGGATTGAAGAGCCATACGGGGTCACGTTCACGAGCGAAATTGTGGACCTTTTCCAATGTTTCTTCATAGATTTCTATGTATATATGAGGTGTACGTTCATCTGCTTCTTCACCAGGAGGAAGTCTTCTGGAAAGAATATCATGGGGAAGCTTCATTTTTCTGCCTTGGATGGTCTATAACCGGTTGATTCGTGTTCAGAACTCCTATAGGCTAGCAGAACTGTCCCAGTCTTTTTGGTTTTTAGAGACGAACATTGAAAGATATTGTCAAATAGCTCTATGATGTCTTTCCACTATTCCATCGGACTGTGGGTGGAGAGGCGTAGTGCGTGTTTTCCTAATGTCTTCATCAACTCCTCCTATAATTCGGATTCAAAATTTCTTCCTTGATCAGAATGCAATTCCAGAGGGACTCCGTGTCTCGCAATAACGTTGGTTACAAAAGCCTCTGCTACTGTCGTCACTTCTTGATTAGAAAGAGGTGCTATTTCGGGCCATTTGAAACAATAATCCAATACAAGCATCAAGTATTTGTTTCCTCTTTCTGTCAAAGGAAATGGACCGAGAATATCAATTGCAAGTCTTTAAAAAGTATCTCCGGAAAGATACTGTGCCATTTTTTCTCGGCTTCTTGTTTTAGGACTTTTTCTACTATTGCACAGATCACATTTCTTGCACCAATCTTCTTCGTCCCTTGGGCAGTTGACTCAATAATATCTTTCCCGAACTTATACCAGTGTTCTTTTACTACCAAAATGTCCTCCTACTATGAAGTTCTTCTAACACACTTCTGATGTGTGATCTTGGTAGTACCAATTGGTGAACTATACGTACTCCATCGAGGCTTTCCCATCTTCGATGCAATAGTCCATCATTAAGATACAGTGAATCTCACTGAGCCCTGTACTCTTTTAAGCTTCCAATATATCTGGCTACCTCTTGCCAAGTAGGTAGTCTGACTCCATTTTTAAGCCATTTTCTTATAACTTTCAAGTCATTGTCTTTCTTTTTACTTTTTCTCAGGATTTCAAGGGAATTCATATTATCATCACTTTCTGGCTTGACTGTGGTTATCTGTAAACCAACTTCTTCCTCTGAGTTCTCCTTTTCTTCAAGCCTTTTACAGTACCGGCATTGTCGTTATAAACAGGGTCGCCTGGAAAGTATATCGGCATTGCTATGGAGACGTCCTTTTCGGTGTACTATTACAAAGTTGTTTTGATGAAGTTTTTCTATCCACCTAGCAACTTGTCCTCCAGGCTTCTTAAAATTCATCAACCGTTGCAAGGCGCTATGGTCACTTCTCTATCTTCAATGTATCCTGAATTTGTGTTAGGCCATTGATAATTTCTACTGCTTGTCTACGCCTCTCCTCCTGTGTTTTCCTCTCTTCTTTTTTCTCCTTTCTACGTCTTTCCTTCTCCTCTTCTTCCTCATTTCTACGTGTTTCCTTCTCCTACTCACGTCTTTCCTACTCTGCTTCTTCCTCCCTTCTACGTATTTATTTCTCTCCTTCCATCATCAAAAACCATGCTGGGGGTCCGGAAGTATCCATGTCTTTGTCGTATACGGTGATTCTAGTATTTACCATAAGCAGATACAAATATTTCTCAGATCCCACCTCTGTCACTCCTTATGCCTTCTCAAGCTTTCTTCATTTCTACAACTTTAACAATTCAATACAAATAACATCTCGCTTTTTATACCTTTCACCTGTTCAAGACAGTTCTCGACTTTTCGATGAGAAAACTCTAGATGATTCTGGATGTAGGGTAAATGCGTATAAGAGTGCGCACTTAGTACAATATTGACTGTGAAATTAAAATTTTTTTCAGAAATTTTCACCGTAAAGATGCTTCTCGATTTCATTCAGATACCGTATCATGAAAATATGCTCTTGGCCTTTATTTCGTCAGTTATGACGAAAATAGGGAGATTCTACATTTTTCGTGACACAAACTTCGTCACCCACTAATTTTTAATTAAAATAATACAAATGTCCTTCCTAGACACTACAAAAAGACTCAAACACATACTTGTGTTTCTGACACATGTTTAATCGAACATTGATTCCAAATGCTCAAGTATATTTGAGGTTTTAGTAACAACCTGCAGTTAACTTACCTTAGTAATTTTGATGCAGTTTCATCACCACTGTCGGTGAGTAACTGGTATGATAATATTCTAAAAGATTTCATGCAATTAGAGGAAGTGACAAGTAACGAGCGCTGTTGCCGGATGTTTAAGGAATTCTTCAAAGTCAGCAAATTTTATAATAGGTGACATTGATACTTAATACAATACAAAAACTGACGAAATTAGGGTAACCGACGAAAATAGGGTCACTTACCTTAGTCTTATTGCTAAAAAATATATCTATTTATCTTCATGAGAAAACCAACTTTGAAAATGTGACAAATTTTTAGTGGTCCGTTAATATCTGGTTGTCAATATCACCGATAAAATTTTAAATGATTTCAAGGGATTCTTTACATATTGACGTTATAAAATTGGAATCAACGAATCGTTAAAACTACATTTTTTGGTGTGCCTTCAATTGACCCTATTATCTGCTGAATTCTGCCGTTTAATCCGATTCAAACGTTTGTATGTTGATTGATCTCAACATCGAATAACAGACATCCGTGCAAAAACTCTCGATTCCATTATAATAGGGAGTTATATTTGTCCCTTTTAAACCGATTACACAAACATCTATTTCAAATTTGTTGTCGGACGTTTTTCGTTCTCGAATTGAATACATGTATGTCTATTTCAGCGAGTCGACTATCAATCATATCTATCAAAATTCCATAGAATTTCACTATGAAAAGGTAATGTTAACCGAATGCTATTCGGTTTTATGCAAATTTAACTTCGAAATGGCTACGTATATAGCACACGATTTGAAATAAATACGAAATTTTCATAGCTTGATTTATGTTTGTATATATCGTTTATGTCCATTAAAATCAACTTGAATAATTAAATTTCTCACTGTTCCTTGGGCAATACTCATACAATTAAAATAGAGAATCCAAAACGAAATAGACAAATTTTTCGTATTTATTGAATTGTTCAAGTATTTTCCAGACAATTTTTGAATATTAAGTATTGATAAACTTCATCTTGTATTTTGTCCAAAATATTTGTACCACAAAATTAATTATTATAACTCAATTAAATATTTGTTGAATTTGTTTCAGGCAGTTTGTAAATCGCTCCACACAATTCTTTACACCTGTCTCATCTCAAATTATTCTTGGATGTTGTGTGAGGGTCTCTACTTACATACTGTCCTTGTCTGGGCCTTTATTTCCCAAAGGAATCTCTTGAAGGGCATGATATTAATAGGATGGGGTACCCCGTTGCTTACAACACTCATTTATGTACCAGTCAGAATCATATTTGGAGAAGGAGACGATCTAACGATGTAAGTATTCTATTCCTTGTAGCATTTATAATTTATTCTGATAACTTGTTCTATTCATCTAACATTATGTTATAAAGAGAAAATATTGGATTGTTTGTAATGTATTTATTATTACTTTAGCATATTGTCGTTAATCAAAACTATTACGCGTTTGAAAACACCCTTAGATAAATGGTAAACCGTAACCCATTCTCCCTAAGGGGTAGAGTAAGTCAGCTATTACTTATGAAACACTTTCATGATATTGACTTTTTTAATTCCAACTACGCCCTCTAGCAGTGGACTTACAATTCTGTAAATATGTTTTTTTTCTGGCGGACGTCGGTTTTATTTTCCCACCCGGTACATCTCCCCAAGTCTAGCCTTGTAGCTATATGAAAGTTCGTTCAACATAAAACTTTTGCATGCAAACTTTATGTTTTGCCGTTCTATTTTTTGACGTAGAGTTTTACAGACTTGACGTAACCCAATTTGATGTCTCATTTTACAACCTTCAAGTCAAACGGATATGTGTGTGTGAACTAAAAAAGATAGCACATATTCAAAGTACCTATACCTATTGTTAAAGATGTCAAGGAAGTCGAATGTTGAAGTTTTAAAAAGGAATTTCGTCTAACAAAAAATGTTCTTTACGTGTTCCTAATTTTAATTAAACGTTAAATTTTGTAGCATTAATATTTCACTGATTTTGTTTGAATTCTGATATGGAGTGGTATTCCAAATTAATTTAAATATTTAAGTAGTACTAACTGCGCCACCTGCCTACCAGAGGTGAAATCGTTGAAGAATTGATAAGGAAACCGTTTTACCAATTCTTTTTTGAGCATTTTGCCGTAAGGATGACCGAGTCGCTGTCAGTAGCATTGTCAGAAAGACAGGAACGGCCATTTTACTCTTGACGGTGATAACACTAGGATCCCTAATTATAGGGAAAACTGGGTAGGCTGAAGACCCCAGCATACTAGTATAATCCATTTAAGGCCTGTTACTTACAAATATTGTGTAGTGTAAACATCTCTGCAGTTCAGAAACTTACTTAGAAGTTTAATTTAGTCTATTTAGTTTTCACATCCCTTGTCTATGGCTTCACTATAGACAAGGCTTAATTTGTTATACTAGTATCAAGCCTTTGTTGGCAGAAGTGGTTAATCACCGCCAGAGTAGAAACCTAAATGTTATTAATGTATTTGTCCCATTTTTCACATGTCTCTTACTTAAATTTTCTTATATATTTATATTTACTAACTTATACATAATTTCTATAATTGTAATACAAGCTATCTAACGACTTCTGAGTATTATTGAGTTGTGTAGTCGTTTTATATCCAATCTAGACTGTATCTCTTGGATTTCGGTACTTGCTTACCAATGGAGTTACAATAATATCAAACCTTTCGAGTCTGTGGTCCGAGAACATACCAATTTGTTATTTTATCACTAATTTTACTCGTACAGAGTGTTAAATCTAACACTTCTTTACAAGATCTAGAGACGAAAGTAGGCTTATTCCCTATATTGGAAACTATTAACCCTTCAGTTAAGATGTAATTTAAAATAGACTCACCTCTTTTGAAGAAGTAAAAACAATTTACATAATATACAGGGTTTGGCGCGAAAAGTTTTGATTAAAAGTAATGGCGGATACAGTTAAAAATCTGAAATTACGAAGTTGTGGATTTAAATAGAACGTAATATTTCTTATCAAAAATGAAGTATTTTCGAATTTTCGAGATATTTCGATTTTTTTAAAAATCTTGAAAAAATCCTAGTACACATTGAATAACGATATCTCCATTAATACCGAAGATAGTGACGTGAAATTGTAACCAATAAACAACAAGCGCTTGCCCATTAACTCCATATGTCCAACTCATAGATATTCCATACTGGGTGCTAAACTTAGCCGCCTACATGCACAATTTAAATCATTTATAAGTTGCTAACTTTAAATAGAACACCCTGTATATTATTCCCAATTTCCCATTCCCTATTCCCCATACCTAAATCCAACCGCTTTTCAGATATTTCATTATCTTAGGTAAAACATAACAACACTTAATTGTTTCTCTCCATTTAAAAAGAGCATAAATAATTTAAATGAAGGACGAAAAAGGATAATACAGCTATATTTCATGGAGAAATATTTTTAAGGGACTTCGGGAGCATTGAGTGGAATCAAACATGTGTTTTTATTCACCCAATAAATAATTTTTGAACTTTCTAGAACTAAAGTACAAGATGTTGTTTTCATTGTAGCATAACTCAGGATTACTTGTATTTTTAGAAATACGAATGTTCAAAGAACTGTGAAATCAACCTAATAAGCTCAGATTATGCTGAACGATTTTTTTAAATAAAAATAGGGAATTCTTCACAAACCACCATGTACCAATTTAAAATTTGCTCAACTATCAAAAGAATTAAAGATAAAAGTGATAAACTAGATTCAAACTTTTCAAACGAACAACTAAAAAGGAAAGTATAGCTGCTCGTAATGCCTTTTTGTTCTATAAGTTGTGAACAAGAGAAGTTCTTAAACTTTTGATATTTAATAGCTCAAGAAATTCTAAAGTTTCCTTTAATAGTTTGTGTAAATTCCATTATAACTTTTATCGCTTTATATTGTCAGTGATATGACATTAATTGTAATATCTTCATCGATCATAATATGTATGTAAGGAAAATAGGTTTTCTTTAATATATTTTTTTTCAATTTAGCACGCTTTGCGTGACTGTTGGTAAAATGTCAAACTTTTTAGTCTGTCATTATTAGAATATTGTGTCAAGAAAAAGGCCAAAAAAAGTAAACTTTTTTTGGAATATATTTTGTGTACAAAGATTAGAATTGATGGAAAAATAAACTTTGAATGTCGTTTCTTTGTTTTCAGGTAAAGTTGTTACAATAGTGTACTAAATAAGATGTTTTTTTTTTGATAAAAAATTAACAAAATAGATATTTGTTTTCAGAAGCAACACATTCGTTTATTTTATCCTAAACTAGAAGATATAGTCTTATATATAAAATCTAAACCTATTTACCCGAAGGTGTAAGATCTGAAGTTTGGCTTAATCATTCTATATAAAAGCTCTCCATGTGTTTTTGTTTCTTGCTTTGGTTCGTGCTTCCGCTAAAGATATGCCTTTGCTTTTCAAAACTTTTTCTATGTTATCGTCCCATGTTTTCCTTGGTCTTCCCCTGGTTCTGCTTTCATGTCTTTTTGCCTCCCATATCTGTTTTACTGGCATGTTATTGCTTAATCTAGTCAAGTGTCCAAACCATTTTAATTGTCGATCTTGTATTATATCTGGATTACTGGTAGTGCATTAAGGTTCTCTCTTATTGTTGAATTTCGTATTCTGTTTCTCCTTGTAATTCCTGCGACCTTCCGTAAGTATTTCATCTCCGTACTCTTCAATTTGCTTTCCATCCTCTTCGTCAGTACCCAGCTTTCGCATTCAAAAGTTAATATAGAGAGAAATAAAGTTCATAATAACGCTGCTTATAGTATCCCTAAAGTTCAATCAAGTTTCCAGTTTCTTCTTCTATTTCTCCTATGAGATTGAACTGAATGAAAGTTATATTGCTGTTTATCATGGTTTCAACTTGTAACAGCAATAAGCTTATAGCTACCCTAAAAAGCATGAAATTTTTGATACGGTTTGATAATACAATCCGAGTTAGGGAAGTGTATGGATGGAAATGAAATTTTCCAACATTCCACGAATTTCTCAACCATAAAACCAAACCGACAGCATTCTTGTTTGAACAACTAATTGAATATTATTTGTTATATACCTTCCCATTTATTTCAAAATCGACTTCGATAGGACTTTGAATGAAAAGCAAATATTAGGCTGGATATAATTCTAAGAACACTCCAAAATAAAGTAAACTCCCGATAAAAATGAAAATAGAATAGAAACATTCTTGTATAAATTTGGTTTTTCTTAAGACTGCAATTTAACTTTAATGGAATTTTAAATTTGATTAACATTTCCTGCAAACGCGGAGTAGAAAATTTTTTAAAGATTTTTTGTTAATTAAATTCTAAGGTACCGCCAAAGCAACAAACGACACAAGCCAAAATAAACCAATTTTGACGGTCAATATTTGTCAAAAATGGTCAATAATTGTTAAAATTTGGAAAAATGGTCTAAAATGGTCAAATTTTTTGAAAAATTGTCAAAAATGACCAATAATTGTCAAAACTGTCAAAATTGGTCAATATTTGGCAAAAATGGTCAATAATTGTTAAAATTTGAAAAAATGGTCAAAATTTTTGAAAAATTGCCAAAAATGATAAATAATTGTCAAAATTGGTCAATAATTGTCAAAAATGGTCAATAATGGTTAAAATTTGGATAAATGGTCTGAAATGGTCAAAATTTTTTAAAAATTGTCAAAAATGATCAATGATTGTCAAAACTGTCAAAACTGTCAAAACTGTCAAAATTGGTCAATAATTGTCAAAAATTGTCAACATTTTTGAAAAATGGTCAAAATTTTCGAAAAATCGTCAAAAATTGTCAAAATTTTGAAGAAATGGTCAATAATTATAAAAAACTGTCAAAAGTGGTCAATTATTGTTAAACATTGTTAAAATTTTTGAAAAATGGTCAAAATTTTTGAAAAATTGTAAAAAAGGGTCAATAATTGTCAGAGCTTGTCAAAAATGCTCAAAAATTGTCAAAAATGGTCAATGATATAAGTAAATTTCATAAACTTATTACACTTCACGCACTTGTATCATAAATAACTATTTGAAACGTAGAAAGAGACTGCGTACAAAAATGAAAGAGAGAAAGAGGCGACTCAATCTACGAAGGGTCACTACTTCTTATGCAAGAATTATCAGAATCAGTGTCACCACTTATATATGCAAAAGGAGGTAATAACCTTTTTGCCGGTCTTTGGCCTGGAGTATTTCTCCATTAGGATGCACTATGTTCCTTTTCCCATTTTCGGACTTCTTCCACGATGTGGCTTTTTGAGGTAAGTTCAAAATCCTATTGCGTCCTCCCCTTTTAGCTCGGATACCTTCATAAACAAAATATTCAACCACATCCAATGCTGCAATCCATAACAGCTACCACCAATCAAGACACACGTCCATCCATCTACCACACCTACTCTCAGCAACAAAAGGTTTCTTCCGTCACCAGTTAAGTGATGTTGGTTGAAGTTTTCCAGATAAATCGTTTTATTTGTGTTCTTAATGGCGTTTTCAACATCTGCGATGGTCGCTTAGATAAGAATCCAGTAATTTTTCAAAAGTTAAATTTGACGCGTAAGAAACTAACCGCATAAATAATTTTTAATTCCGCGTTCTCCGTTATTACAATTTTTTCAGAGCATAGTGTGCTGCAAAGATAATTCGATTTTAATCTCAATCCATCACCACCCGTTCCAGTATCCTTAAAAAATCATTTACCTTTCAAAGAGACAACGACCATTTATCACCGAGGATATTATGGTATATCGCTCTTTAATTACGTATAACGTAAAGCCCTGAAACATCAGTCTCTTCGACTTAAATGAAAATGGATCTTTTGTTTTTGTTTCTGTTTTACTGGGACAACTTTTTTTGTACTACAGAAGGAAAAACAACGGCAACTCCATAAAGTTTCGAAGAAAAGTGGAGAGGTAAAAAAGATAGGTATTTTTCCTTTATGCTTATTTAAACTTTAAGTAACTCTAACAACACTAATTTTGTTCCACTAATTTATTCAATTGAATAATTTTGATTCTCACTACTGTTGTTGCTGTTTAGAGGGCGCGATTCACTATTCTGCACGGTTATTGCAAAATAGTATCCTGAGGTACCCTACATAAACAATGAATAGTAGGTTTACTTGTCGTCGGAGCTTTCATGTAGCTCTTATAAAAACATGCCGTAAAACGGTCGCTGAAAAACACGTGCACCTTATATACAGGGGTCGCGCGATTTAATACCTTCACAGATTTAGTGTTTGGTACCGGGGCTGATAAAAAAACGTACGTTGCTAGAAAACTTTTCAAAAAACGATGTTGTTTTGCTATGTAAGGTACGTTTCAGTTTTTAATTGGGAACATCAAATTATAAGAAATGAACTAGAAGCATTGAACAGAAATTGTAGGGGAATAACCTGAAAGTAAAGAAAGTTTTGCTTAATAAATCAATTACTATTAGTAAGTAACAGAATATCGCAAAATTGATTAGTTTAAAACACCCCGTATTGAAATTATTTTAGAAATAATCAAATAAAATTAATAAATGAATCGAATGAAAACAGAAATAAAGTAAAATAATAAAAACAGAATTATCTTTATAAACCTCAATACATAATGTTAGAATTGACACACTATTTGTACATAGTGTGAAAATGTTGTAATCCAAACCGATTTATGTCAATAATTTAAAATTTTGTGAAGTGACAGTGAATAATCGCTGATAGAATCAACCGATAAAAAAAGTGTAGTTCATAGAGGACATGGTATTAAAACATGTGAAAGTACCTTTAGCATCAATAGAAATCAATTAAAATAACTCCAAAATAATTTATCAGAACGGAAAGTCGTCTGGTGAAAGATAAACAAGAAAAAAAAAGGTGAGCGGTCGTCGGACCTCCGACAGAAGCTTGCTTCTTATGCACAATAGAATGACCATTTTTCAAAAATTTGGACAATTTTTAACAATTATTGACCATTTTTGACAGTTTTTTATAATTATTGACCATGTTTTCAAAATTTTGACAATTTTTGACAATTTTTCAAAATTATAACAATTATTGACCATTTTTGACAGTTTCTGATAATTATTGACCATTTTTGACAACTTTCTAAAATTTTGACAATTATTGACCATTTTTGACCATTTTTGACAGATTCTGACAATTATTGACCATTATTGACAATTTAACAAAAATTTTGACCATTTTTCAAAAATTTTGACAATTATTGACCACTTTTGACACTCTTTTATAATTATTGACCAATTTTTCAAAATTTTGACAATTTTTGGCCATTTTTTAAAATTTTAACGCAGCGTTGGTTATATAGTATCGCGCGTTATTTCAATGCATCTCTCCCTCTCTCTCTTTCTAATGAGTCATCGCGTGACGAACGCTTTTTCGTAACATCTCACGTTTCACGAGTTCACTAGCCTTCCCAAAAGTCCTATGTCGTGCAATAAGAAGCAAGCTTCAAAGAAATTGAAGGTTGTTGATTTTGTAAAGAGGAAGGAGGAAGTACAATAATTTTGATGGTGAAGAAAAAATTTTAAAATCAAAATTAAAAAGCCTGAAAAATCAAACCAGAGAAGTGGAAAAGTTAAGTACTAACCTTGTAAGAGATAACATCCATTTATTATCAACCAGAAAGCGGTAATCTTAATTTCTTATATTTAAACTCGACTGCGTCCAAGATATTCGAAGGAAACCAGACACAATTTTTTCCAGAGAAAGTTTAATTTACTTTCTACAGTAGTGTATATGACATCAGCATGCAGATTTGATGTTATTTTATATCCCACACAGCAGCAGGAGTGAATATTCTTTCACACGTTGTTCCTAAAAAGAAGTAACCTATAAATATTTCACATCGTAAAAACATTTATTTACCAATTGCGTTTTTCTTATTTGATATTTAGTTAAGATTGTTGATATTAGTAGTTATACATTGAAAAGGAAACTTACCTTAAAAATAAATAATCCAAAGCAACTCAATAATACTCGAAAATTGAATAGATGAGGCTTTTACATGATGAAGATCCATACTAAATGATGAAATAAAACAATTTAATTTGTTTGAAAAAGCTACTGTGTAGCGAAACGCGTCACTAATTTTAAATTGAACTTCAGTTCAAAATAAAATGGAGATTTAAACAAATTAAATTGTTTTATTTCATCATTCAATAATATGTACTTTTCGAGAGACACTTGTTCATAACATTGCCCCGCCATTTTAATTCAATAGAATCAGTTACAGTGTTTATGCGCATGACACATATCTAAAGCGATTCTTCCGATTCCTGTTTGTGTTGTAATTATTAGAAATTTTAAACGAGAATACTATCAGAATAAATTTATTAATTGCAGTACAAAAAAAGAAGAAAAAGGAGAGTATAGAGTTGCAACGGAATATAAAACATTTGATAAAAAGGATTATAAAGGTTACAATGTCAATTAAAATTCCTTTTCATGTTCTTATTACAAATTCAAACATTCATTATATTAAAATTTAAAAAATAACCAATTAAATTATTCTTCATTGTAAAATTAATTTGAGGGAACCGAAAACTGAGATAAAGAGTCGAAACACTTTTTCTATAGCTCGCCGGATATACAAATTAAAGAATAAAGTAAATATACAAGGGGTTTCTTAAAATTAAAAAGGTGAACAAACTAATAATAATAACATAAAATTAAAAAAAAAACACATAACCCACAAAAAAATCATAACAATATAAATAGAATAAAACAAATCCACATTTATACCTATAAAAATAGAAAACATGAACAACTAATTAAAATCGTTGAAAATTATACCAGATTGTCTCAATAACATAGTGTAACGTCGGTCCTGTACTGTATAAAGGAAAATAATAGGACAATCATCTGGACTCATCTAGAAATGTCATTGATAAAGTTGTTAATTTTTCTTAATTCTTCAGTTATTAGGTGGTCATTATTTGTTTTATGAGAGTGAAGTTCCTTGTGGTGGTCGTCTCTTTGGACCTATTGTCGCACTTGATTATGCTATGCTTTTCACAGGTGTGCAAAGTCCCATATTTTGTTATAAGAATTGGTAAATTACACCAAAACACAACAAATACAATAAAATAATATCATAGAATGATTACATGAATCTAGAGATAAAAAAGGCTGAAGGTTATGAATGCAAGATCTTGTTATTCGCACCATCTATTCGTTTGGAAGAAACTAAAAACATGGTTTGACCTTGGCCATATAAGTGTCTACTTTATCGTTCGGTTGGAACTTAAAAATACCGAAAAAGAGTAGCATCGGAGACCGAGTGAAATAGACATTGCGCTGAAAGGAGAAGAGGATGGTAAGAAGAAAGGTATTCTTCTTAGCATTTCACTTTCGTTAAAAAATCTCTCTTGTGTATTGTTAGTAGTCATTCGAGGACTAATGCATAACAGAAAAGGAAATGAAGTGTTTAAAAATTCAAAGATAAAAATTGTTTCTTATCAAATTCACAAAGCATCTTGCTACCAATTATTGTTCCGCTTCCTTTTGAACGCCGTCGAATGGTTATGAATGGAATGAGAAACAAGTTAAGTGATCCCAAAGGGATGTATTATGAGGCAAAAAGGAATTTGTTGCAATAAAAGTGAGTAGTTAAATCTATTTTATTGAAGGAGATATATTTTCCCATTACAAGCTTTAAGTTGTTATTTGGTTCGACAAGAAATCTTCACAGTCGTCCGGAGATATTAGATTTTTCTTACTAGTTTCACAATTTAATACTCCTTCAGTTTCTATGAAGTGAAAATTTGTTTCGCACTTATTTTTGTTCAAATTGAGCCCCACAACTCGAATATTCGTTCGATAATGTCGATTTGCTTTAATGTAAATACTGTCATGATTATTTTTTAAATTGAATATAATATGGTTATACAGATTTTGGTTGCAATAACTCCAAAATTACTGCACATTGCAATTAGTTTGGAAATTAATTGCAAATGTTATTTGAAACCATAAATTTAAATGCTGTTCTATTCATCAATCATGTTTTTAAATAAAATATCTGTTTTTCAAAGCAATGTTTTTTCATTTTGGATTTTTTTAATTTTAACATAAGGCATTGAAAAATGTATGTTTGTTAAAACTATCTAATGTTAAGATATTAAAAATTAACTTTCTTAAAAATATTTTAAAAGTTAGTATTTGCTGGAAATTCATTTCCAACCGCTTTGCTTTCGCAATCTAAACATATTGGTTGGCGTACGATCGAGCTCTAGGACGTACCGGCAGAATGACAGTACGATATAAGAGCTTGGAGTGAAAGGATTATTGGTGTAGTTTAAGTATTCTAGATTGCTCTCTTGATTACTGTAATGTATTGCAAGTTCAAAATTAACTATTCAATTATTATCAGTGCACAAAAGTGACAGGAGTAAAAGAAAAGAAAAGCTGGTAACATCTTAACTTATTAATGAAATGAAATTATTGAACATCCATTGACTGTGATGGTACTACTTTACCGAGTTGTCAGATTGTGCTCGAATTAATTCACTTTTGTAAGAAGTACTGGTAGATGTTTGCGAGTTATAGGTATAATATAATGACAATTGTAAACCGCCAGGACTAATTGTATAATCTGCATCTGTAATTAGCTGTTTGATTACTGTTGTAGTATTAAAATTTGAGATTACTAGCCTACGAGCTTTTATTTTGAACGAGTGTTTTGTATTTCTCAGATAGTAGGTGAACTAGGAGTGGACAGAGCTGGAGCTGACGTTGAAATCACAACAACAACCCCCATTTCTCCTACAGTATTATTACCTGTTTCATTCGTTCATTCATTTATTTGGGTTGTGCTCATCAGCCCAGACACAGAAACTGAATCTTTGTACCATTTCCCATGTTATCTACTTCCATTCCAGAACCTTCGTGTCTTCTATAAAGGCTACTAGTTTGACTGGAGGGATTTTCAGTAGTTGTAATGGTTGTATTAATTCCTTTCCAAAGTGCTTCCGACTAAGTACTTGTAAGTTCTCCAGAAGCAGAGTATGTGAGTAGGTGTTTCATCGTCAAGTTCACATTTTCTGCACATAGGTTCTCTAACTTTGCCGATTTTGTACAGATGTTTCCTCAGGGTGCAGTGTCCAGTCACCAGATCGGTCACAGTCTTCAAATGTCTCTTACCCAGTTTCAGAAGCCTGGTTGAAAGTTCCTTGTTCAGTAAACTCTTTGTATGGAGGTTCCCATGTGTCAACCTCCATTTGAGTTGGGGTTCCCTATCTAGCCAGTTCTCGATTCCCCCTCTTACTCTTATGCAACCTTTTGTGATTCCACAAGACGATTTCGGGCCTATGAAGTCTCCTTTAGAGCCTTCTTTAGCTAACTGGTCCGCCATTCCATTACCTGCAATCCCATCCCCTTATTAGAGACACTTTATTGTCTCTTGCCAGCCTGTTAAGGGATTCTTTGCAGCTTTTCACCAGTCTAGACCTAGTTGTTGGATTACTGATAGCTTTAAGCAGAGATTGGATGTCAGTAAATATTTTAATTTTTTGACCAGTATATCCTCTTCTGATTTATTATTACCTGTACAGGTAGGATGCGCACAGGTGAACACAACCGCTTCCGCCAGCCAAATAGTCCAGACCCTAACCGAAAGAGCAAAAGAGACGACATATCAAAAAAATCAGCTGACCTGAAATTCTCGTTTTCCTGACGTTGTTAAATTAACTAAACATGACAGTTAATCTTGACATTTGATATTTGTTGAGAGGCGCAACAACCCACGTATCAAGTAAATCCGAGTTGTGTGTTAAGACGAATCCTTGATCTACTGAATATGTCATTTCGTACAGATATACATATAATTAGTATTTGCAGCAGTATTCACTTTTGTACTCTGCGAAGTTCATTTAAACTCGTCAATAGGTTAGGGATAAATGATGTGCCAGGATGATTATTACAAGAAACTCTAGTAGAAGTTCATGTTTGATAATATCGCTTGAACATTAAATCTGGATTTACTCTTATGATAAATTGGTTCACAACGATTAAACTGTCATATATGAATACAAACAAGTTATCACGATAAAAATTTGTTATACCTATTTTATAAGAACCAGTAAACACTGAAGAGGTGAATGATAGAGAGAAAGAGACAGGAGAAAATATGTAGGTACAAAGGATTAAAGTGGAGCGATATAATTACAAGAACTTCGAAGTTTCGAGTATATTACATTATTGTAAACAGATTCCTTTTATGTGGGGTTGAAAGTTGGAAACTCGCGGCATGTAGGTACTTACATGTAGTTATGCAGGTGTGCGTTCAGACATATTTGGCGAATGTGAGGCTTAGTAACGTCAACAAAGCATTACTGTTGTTGAATTTACTGTCTGGACCCTTACTTTGTGGAATCTACTCATATTACTTTTTTTTTAAATGAAACTGACTGTTGTGTGATAAATAAATCCTTTTCCAAGCACAATATGCGACAAATTTGTCGATGGTAACTTTCAGCTATTCCTTTGAAATTCCCAACTATTTTGGTTTCAATCAATTTGCGTAAATAAAAAATCAAGATTTCTTGTGTTTCCAGAATAAACCAGATCTATGGATTCGAATTCACCATCACTATGTTCTGAAATATCCAAATGATACTTCCTTCTCTTATTCCTATTCTTCTCGGAAAAAAGCTCCTTTTAATGCGTACAACATATTTAGTAATATGATCCTAACAAATCGGAAACGTGGGATTTCGGGAACAAACTAAACAATTTTTTTCTCCTGAAATATTAATCCCTTTTATTAGCTCTGACGAGCAGCTCCATTGTTGGTATTTGAAGGATAGCGAAAAGGATTAGTATCCTTCGAAGTGTGTGTATGAAAGGATTCCGTGTAGTTGATGAAGCCTTCATGATATAAAAAAGAAACTTAACAAAAAAAAATATAAAGTACGTTTTTTTGGTTTGTTACCTCTATATAATTTCTTTTTAATTGTTAGTGCAAAAAAAATTAAAAATAGACAGACAGAAGAGGAAATGTTATCGTATGCCCATGTTGACTGGAAATTTTAACCTTTGAAATATTTGATAGTACACTCTCGGTATAGAAATTTTCACAAGTAAATTGATCCCTTGTCCCTAAAATCAAAATCATCAAAATTCTATGGTAGATTTAAATAAATAAATTGACCGGTTTCAAAAATTTCATCGTACGCTCATGGTAAATGAAAATTTCACAAATAAATATACCCCCTTTAAGAAATTCATAGTACGCTTATGGTAAATGGAAATATTGTTACGTTACTCATCCAAACAGTGTCTAGCATGCACGTGACGTATCATAATGCTAACGGTGGTGGTCACGTGGTGACGGTGACGTTACCAACCCATACGTTTTGTCCAAACCAAATACTCTTGTACTAGTTTATTCCACTAATAAATAATCAATCTTTATTCTACTTTTTCATTTGCTACATGCCAAATCCACCGTACAACCTCATTTGTAAGATCACTCTGTTTATATTATCTGCAAGGTTTCTCTGCTGATGTTCATCTGCCTGATTGGATTAGCCAGCGGGTCATTTTTATCCCATCTATCGATTTTTCATAAGTAGCACTACATTATTTTTGTGCCCGTACCTACGTTATTAATAACGTCATTATTTTCCTTAGCACCATTCGTGGTATTGTTCTCAAGCAAACTTGTACCGCTATTCTTGAAATGACTGCTAAACGTTGGTCGCCATGCATTTTCCAATTAATGTTGGCAACACCCAAATCACTAACTTTGTTGTAATTATTTCATATTAATCGAGCGGTTCCAAGTGACGTCATCCCTCGCCATGTTGTCAGCTGATCACGGACAACCTTCAGAAAAATGGATGGAAATAGTATTTTTTATTGATTTAAATATAAATCGAGAGCAAAAGTTAATTAGTTTTGGTAAATTTGTGTACTAGTGTATATTAGTTGGATACTATAATAATTTAAAAGTGTAAAAAAGCAATTGTTATGAGTTTTATCGTGTTGTGTTATTCGGTTTGAGGATATATAAGAATTCAGTTTGAAGGTTGTCCGGTGACAGAAATTCGTCACGATGACGTACTTGGAAAAGGTCAATAGAGCAGTTCAGTCTAAAGATAGTATGGCCAACAAAAAGTGGTTTTTATGACAAGAATGACAGTTAAGTTGGGAATTCTGGAACCGTTGGCGATACTTGACACTGAACACTGTTTACACTACCACTGTTAGTGTTGGTGTAGTGGTAGTGTAAACAGTGTTCAGTGTTCAGTGTCAAGAATGACAGTTAATAACCACCATTCAAAACAAGGTTTTTGAAGGTTTTTATCATTGCGTACATTTACATTGCTTGCTTAAAACAATGATAACACCCCTGAAGCGTTAATCTTAAAATTTAAAATGACGTTTTTGCTGAATACTCAACGCATCGGTTGCCAATAGTTCTAGGAACTTTTGGAAAGTCACCACTTCATTGCTGTCATTCTGTCACTAGTTATGTCAGATGTCAGTTTTATTTGTTTTTGTTGATATTCGTTTAATCGTTGTTTATTTTCCATTATACTTTTTTAGTAGTTATTGTTAGTTGTATCTCTTTATTCTTCTGATTGCTTTTTCACTGACATCTGACATAACTAGTGACATAATGACAGAAGTGGGATGGTGAGTTGCCAAAAGTTCCTAGAATTATTGGCCACCGATGCGTTGAAAATTCAGCTAAAATGTCATTTTAATTTTTAAGATTTACGTTTCGGACGTATATTCATTGTTTTAACATTAACTGTCGTTCTTGTCATAAAAACAACTTTTTGCTGGTCACACTAAACTCCTATTTGTATTAAACTAAATACTAATTATGTGACTAGAACCATAGAAATAAGAAAATGGTGTAAACAATCGATTTGACATAAAACTGACATGTAGAATACCAATAAAACAGTGTTACCAATATACTTTGGATTTACACATCGTCCATAACGTTAAAGCTCTTAACCATGTTAAAATAAAATTATAAAAAATTTTTTTGAAAAGATACCATAATTTTATTTTGACATAATTTCCTCCTACCCTATTAAGTATTTTCCGCGGTAATTTCAGATTTAATTCGTTGACCATAACACAATTAAACACTTAATATCTTGATGGATATTAATCACGATGTTAATGATCTTCAACGAAATTATGTGTTAAACTTCGTCTGCTTCAAGGATGTAATATGTAAAATAATCTTGTAATACCAGACCGAGCTAAATGGGGGAATGAATTAATGATTAATTTTACGTATCAACATGATAATAAACTCATGTTATGATGGTCAAAGTTGTGCTTTTCATGTATATATCTGTTCTGTCTTTATACTCGTGTACTTAAACTAATTAGTAAATAATTGTTAATTATGATGGGAATTTTTGTTAGAAAAAAGTATGCTTAAATTTGTTTCATAATAGAATATTATGCAATAAGCATTTAATGTACTAAATACGAGTGTACTGGTAGCCATTTATTGGGAATGGCATTGATTGGTTTGGAACCACCAGAACTCGGCACCTCAGCCTTTAGGCTTTTTGTGCTCTTGGTTATACCGTCTATG
This sequence comes from Lochmaea crataegi, assembly GCA_947563755.1. NCBI lineage: Eukaryota > Metazoa > Arthropoda > Insecta > Coleoptera > Chrysomelidae > Lochmaea > Lochmaea crataegi. The sequence goes on from OX387435.1 coordinate 31,574,856, forward strand.
TGAAGAGACCAGTAGCCCTTATCAGGCTCAACAGTCTTTTCACTAGGTCCTTCTTGGGGAAATCCTCCCTTGGTTACTCTAGTCCTAGGAGTCTATATCTCCAACGAGACAGTGCTTCACATTCGAAGATAATGTGAGAGGCTGTTTCCTCCTCTTCCATGCACAACCGACAAATAGGTTCCTCCCTATATATGCCAATTATATGCATGTGCTTCCTTAGGGTACAGTGACCGGTGAGTAATCCCGTCACTTTCCGTTTATGGTCACTGCTTATATGCCCAAAAAATTATTAAAAAACATCTTTCCATTTAAGAAATTAGAAAATACAACTTTTTAACATGTCAGTATATTCCCTCGAAATTTTTGGAAAATCTTTTTTATATTTTTATTTCATTATTATTACTGGAGGAGAAAGCAGGTGAGCTTTAGTTCGATCTTCCACATTCGGTATAATAATATATATATCAGTTGATAACAGAAATGATAGTTATTCACTTGGATGCACCAATCAAGCTAAATCTAATTCGAATATGGATATCGCTGGGCTCCAGAGACTCTGAACTAATTCCGATACGAGAATTCAATCCCCATCTATAATTACAAAATTTTCAACAACCAAATTCTATCAAATTAAATTAGAGATTAGAGAATGAAATTTTGAAAAAGGATTGATGATTAATACGATAAAACAAAAAAGGTGCTTGAAGTAAAGAGTAAACTTGGGCTTAGATTATGATGTAATAAAAAGACACTTTTAATAACTTCCAAGCAGCTCAATATATATATTTTTTAAGATAATAGAAACAATCCAATATTTTTTTTATCATACCACAACGATACATGGCTGTGGCTCCCTTTTTTATATTTGTTTTGTTTCAGTTGTTGGATCAAAGATACCGAATTTGAAATTATCAACCAAATACCAGTGGCTGCAACTATAATTCTCAATCTAATTTTCCTCATCAACATAGTGAGGGTGGTAGTGATGAAGCTTAGAAAAGGTCCTGCAGAAGGTCAAGGATCAGGTGCATCGCGATCCTCATTACAAGCGTTAAGGTATGTGGTTTATGTTTCATAAATAATTGTTATTGATGGTTAACACTTACTTAATTACAGTTACCTGTAAAATATTGTCATTTTTTTAGTAAAACGTGTTATCGATACATGTCAAAGATAATAGTTTAATACTTTTATACCGCCTTATAAAGTTTTTGGAAAATATTTTTCAAAGAACAAAGACCGTTTACTAAGAAGCAACAACTACTTCTCGGGTTATATGCCCCGACAGACATTGAATTACAGTTCAAAGTTAAACGGGGTTGGTATATCTGCAAGATATAACCAACTATTCTGGTTTGTAATTAGAAGGGATGTTGTAGACCGGTTTCGTCGTATTTGCGCCTCATCTGCACAAGGTAGATGCTATCCGTCCAGATGCCCTGAGAGCATAACACCGTTTAACTTGGAAGTGTAATTCAATGTCTGTCGGGGCATATAGCCCGAGAAGTAGTTGTTGTAGACGTTATAATAGTATTATCTTTGACATATATTGATGGTGAACAGTTAACAATTAAGTTTCCAGTAAATAAAGGTACTAAACAAAAATACTTTTTTTTTTGAGTTTAGGAACGCCTTTGACGCGTAAGCAACTTGACTTTTAAAATCGAAACAATTTCTACAACCCACCGTACCCGATATGCCTAATATATGTATATAAATTGATTATTTTACATAAATTGAAAATTGAACATATAATAATTGATTCTGCGTAAAACATGATTCTTCAAATACGTTTTTTTCCATAAAATATGACAGAATAAAGTAAATTTGATTGATTATATTCAGTTCCCTTTATTATTTTTTTAACAATTCATGATGCTGTCAATAATATTACGATTAATATGAACATTTTTTGCTCTAGTAGATATCCAATGAAATCAGTTATTTTGAGGTCATTTGATTGAACACAACCAATCAGAACAACATTACACTGATAATTTTTTTCATACGTCAAAATATGACGTTTTGGTGGTTTTAACCAATAGCAATACATTATTCTAGCCAATCATTCGGAATTATACTGATAATTCTGCTTCCTCATCGATAATACCTTGTTTACATTGAAACGTCAAAATTTTACTTTGAATTTGTCATTATTGACAACTAAAAGTGCTTCGAAGTTTATTGAAAAATGAACACAAACCGATTCAGTGCCATCACCCAAGAGAATATTGAACATTTCATACAAAATTCCTTTTAAATTGTTGAAAAAAATAATCTTCCCAAATACAACTCGTTCTTCAAATTTTATCACATAATTTTTTATTTTCATCACTCAAACTTGTTTATTTGAGGCAAAAACATTCAAACAAACCGAATTTAGATAAAATCACTCGTCCTGACGGACTCGTGATTTTATCAATCGGTTTGTTTTCATATTTTTGCCAAATAAACAAGCTTTCGTGGAAAAGAAAAAATTATCGATAAAATTCGAAGCACTCGTGATATTACCTTTGATAACAGACCACTGATTTCATTGGATATCTACTAGAATCTACGTTGCCATGGATACATTTTGATTTATTTCGATTTTGACGTTCCAAAATATTTGATATCTCAAAATGTCACGATTCTGTCATAATACTGACGAGAATATTAATGAAATTATAGAAGCAAATATACTCTGTTTTTTTTTTCTATAATTAGCAAAACATTTTCTATTCGAATAACCCTCGAACATTGATAAATGCTCAAAAATTTTATAACAACTTTCTCAAGCTTGTTGCTTATTGGCAAGCAACAAGCTTTCGAAATCTGTTATAAAATTTTTTCGAACAATTATCAATGGGTTATTACTACTGATAATTCTTTTATTCATATTTCTGAGACTCGACTATTATGGCCATTGGCACAAAATAAACATAATTCATGTTGAAGTTATTGAACATTAGAATACAACATTCATTTCATATTCTACTTCTTTGAAGAACAATTTCTGTCTGGTGGTTCAGCATTCAGTTTGACTTCAGTTACATTCGCTGGTGAATTGGATAATAGTGTTGGCAATCTATCAGTAATTATCGTGACTAATGGGACGGCTAATGACCGTTGCTCCTCTCCTTGTTAAGTTGAGGTTAGAGGTGCTCTCAGGAGTATCGCCTTCCTCCCACTAATCTTGCGTTCCTCATTTCACTATACATTCCTGCTACTTCTATAGTCTTTGACCATGTATAGTGTATCCATTGTATCATGCGAGGACTTATCCCACGTTTTCCCACAAGTTCGCCTTGCCATCGATGCCAATAAATTGGTCCATGTAAATCTCGAGTCAATAATTATTTAACATCCATCATCGCTAGAATCTCCGTACTCCGAAGGAATAATGGTCTCAATCCCATTAAGTCCCTTCTTTTGGTATGAGGCACTATGTTCGATTTGTTGGGACTTATATTTAAGCCCACCTCTTCCCTCCAATTTGTTCAGAGCATGCTGCATGGTATTTTGTTTGTCTTGTGATATGATGATGACCAGATCGTCCGCATATCTCAAGACAGTCTCTTTGAGTGTTCTCATCAGTCCGTTCCTTACAAGATTCCTTATTAGGGGAGATATGACTCCTTCCTTCCGAGGTGAGCTGGTAGCAAGAGATGTTAAACTGTTTTATCTTGAGCATGAATAATTTGATACGTGTTGTGAATGTTTTGCACTATTGAATTATCACTAAAATTTAAAAAGCGAGATTCACTCAATAATGAAAATTGATTAAATCTTTAAATGTATATTTTTCTCTGCTTGAGAAGATTTTCTAAATTGTATTTTCATTCGGAAATACTCTGACGTTTCCAATATAATCGATGAATTGTTAAAAAAAAGTACAAGAAAATTACTTTATTAGAGTTGGAAAGGAATAAACAGTAATAAAATGGTAAATAAAAGCATTAATTTGGGAAGCAGTGATTGCAAACTACGATTGATGTTCGTTTGATAAATTATTTTCACTGACGTCTGCACAGAGGTAAACGGAACGATTTATAAAAGGCGATGACTTGAAAAAGTGAAATTGTTTTATATTGGTTACTACATCCTATATACGGTGCGTCCATAAAGAAATGAAAAAATCCCAAAACACGATTTTTAATTTTCCATTTTTTTGGAAAAAAATTTATCATACAGGGTAAATTACCTTTGAGTGATGACATGACAAGAAGCATACCATCAGGATGGATAAAAAAAAACAGTAGAAAGAAGAGGGGCTGGAGTTTACGGTCCCAGATCGATATGCTATGCCAATGGGAAATTCAATCAGGTCTTCATCATTCTTGCCGACTTTTTCCTTTGACTATGTGAACAATTATTTTAAAAAATAATTCATTGATTTGTTGTTGTAATTTGTTACAGAGCGACTTTACTTCTTGTACCTCTTCTGGGATTGAACTTCCTCCTGACTCCGTTTAGACCAGAAACTGTAGAACCATGGTTGTACTATTATGATTTGTTGTCAGCAGTAACAACTTCGTTTCAAGTAAGTATACATTACATATACAGGGTGATTGATTAGTTTGATAAAGCTCAGTAGGTCAGCCTAGATAATTTTAGTTCCCAGAACTCTCAACACTCGTACTGTAAGTAAATATCCACCTCTACATTATAAACGATTCAGTTTCACAGATCTTAACCCCAAAGTGTCCCTTTGTTGACAATGTTAATGATCCGTATATTATTAAATTGGCTATTCCTAAATTAGTTGCAAAGGGTAGAGTTATTGTAATAACAATCAATTTTGATTTTGTCTCTGTTTGCTCAGATCATTAATCGAGCTTATGTACATAAAGACGGCCTTATTTCATGGTAATGATTCATTAATCAAATATAAGTCTTGGCCTTTCACATTTTGTTAGTGTTTCTGAATATTTATCGTTTTATTGGAAATACATTTGAGGCTTTAACAATATTTACACAATTTTGATATGTTAGTAAGCGTTAACTGTTATAGGGTATAATAAATCATAATTGAAGTCTATATAATTTTATTAACGACAACATACTTATCAATTTTTTTTTAAGTATAGCCTCTTCAGTCCCGAGGAAAAAAAAGATATAAATTTGTATAGTTTTTAACGAAAATAAGTTATTTTAGGGTCAAATAGGACATTAAGTACATCAAAAGAAGAAATATTTATTCAGAAAAAAAAATGATGGGTCCAGTATGTTGGACAACCGGACACTACTAACATAGAAATTAAAAAACAAATTCGATTAAACTAAGTATGGAATTCAAAAAAACATTGTCTATCTGGATTAATGCATAAATAAAAATTGCACTTTACACAATAAAATCTTGTTTTTTTCGTACACCCTTCATTCCGGTATCTCATAAAATTATTTTTGTCATTCATTCGATATATAGGCAAATGTTCGTTAGACGTTTTTCTTACATCAATCGAAGGCAAATCAACAACGTTTCTTCTCTTTGGCTGAGCAGCCGCTACTTCTTCTTCGGCTTCCAACTCATAATTTGGAACAGTACCCCTAAGAGCAAGAGTTCAGCCTACATATAATTTGAATTCCAGTAGAGACATAATCGTTGCTTTCCTATCTCCCAGTGCAATACAGTCAGATTTCTATTCAATCCATGAGTTAGTTAGGGCCAGATCTATAAAATTCCAAAAAACTAGTACTGGCCATTTCTTTGTTCTCATACTCATTCGATAGTACGCAATTAATCGATCACATAGATCTACACCTCCCATAGATCGGTTGTAACTTTTCACGATTTCTGGACATGGAACTAAAATATACTTTTTATTTTTTTTATCCCATCTGCGAACATCTTCTACAGGTTCTGACCCTGTAACTGTGGAAGCCAAACCAACAGCATCCACTTTATTAGCGACATCTTTTTGTCATTTCTCACGAACTCGTCAAATGAGCCCCTCCCAGCACTTAGCAAGTTTTTATCGCTTCTAAATTTGTTTCTTATGGATTTTGGTATACGATTAGTCATTATTGTTCCCACTGCATGTGATGTAAATACTCCAAAAGATTTGTATAGCTAAAGTATCGATCACAGTAAATAATGTGACCTAGAGGAGTATTTGTTGTGAGCCTTTTAACAACAGAACCACCTAACCCTAATGTTTAATCTGGAGAACCATTTGGCCAAGTTGCTGCACCTTGATAAACGAAGAAATCCAGTACCAATCCATTTGGAGTCGATAATATAAAGTTTTTCAATCCCACGGGACTAGGCTTGTCGAAGTTCAGTCTTGCCCTTAAATGAGATCATCTGTTCATCAATGGAGAGATGCTTTGATTTTGAAAGTGTAGAGCATTTCTTCAATACAGCATCAAGTATTGGCTAAACCGTCCAAAGTTTGTTATTTTTCTTAACCTCATTTGGTACTGCTAGGTTATCAACAACATGAAGAAAATTTGAGTAATAACAGGAATTTCCATTACCTTCATGTAGTACAATCTTAGCGTTAGAAGCCCAAATATGCTCATTATTATTTGAATACCTACTAATTTTCGGTATTCGTCAGGTGTCGAGTTTAAATGCTTCGTTTCGTTGTGCTGCATAACGTTAATATTAGTTTTTTCTGACAACAGTTTCCAAAACTGTTCGAAATCATTCAAACGTGTCCAAAATTAATGTTCGTCATTGGGTTCCCAAACGCTTTCTTCTATGTAGTAGATATCCTCAGGAATAAATTGTTCTCCTGTCCACTATTTATTGTATTTTATAATTTTCAATCTTTCCGTTAACGGCATATCATCGAGCATGTCATTGTAATAATTTTCTAAACCATCAGGAAGTACTTCAGCCGATTCTTCGTTATCATTGTTAAAATTTAGAAAAATATGATTATCCCCAACAGGAAAATTGTCATCCTCGTCTTCACTATCATAGAAGTCACTATTGTTTATAGTTGCACATAGTTCCTCTTCAGTTAGTGGTCTCTTATTACGGTCTGAAATCAAAAAAAGCAATAGCTGCAGATACCAAATTTAATCCTGATGTCCATTGTGCTGGACAGCTTAAAAAATCCTTTTTTAGACCATTAAATTTCAATTGAGCCCCGTAATTTTATCCAACACACAAGAAAGTATTGTTATCTAAACAAATAAACATCATTTACTAATATTAGGTATTTTTTCAAAACTTACCGAAATTTTGACGAGACATCCTCCTAACCTTACTTAACAACAAGAAATGAACGTTTGCACTGTTGGTTGCATAAATTAAGGAACCTCATTAATCACAGTGATAAAGGAACGTCTGGTTGACTGGACTGCGGGATATTATCGATTGACTTTGATAATAGTAGAAATATATTAGAATAATGTCCAGCCGGCTGGACTTCTAGAGCGAAGAGGATAAAGTTGTAGTAATGAATAATTTAGATTTTATTATTGTGATGGCAGGACAATTAAACTTGAATGAATGAAATAAAACGAATTAAATGTCCACACCATGGTTTGAGGGGCTAGTAGACTATTGGATAGAAAAGGTACACCAAAATTAAAGCCTGCAGATATCCTAAAATTCCTTTGGGAAAGGGGCACAATAGATCTTTTAGGTCTTAGTGAATGTCATCCCAACATAAATACATACATAAATTTCGAATTAAGCTTGCAATTTCCATTATTTCTAGTTGCCGAATTTTTTTGTGTCAGATAGGGACATATTTTTGAAAATTCAATTGTTCTTGACCCATATCCTTAGCATCTTATGTTTTGAAGACGTATGAACGGCTAATAAAAAAAATGTATGAGCCGTCACGGGACGCCTGGCAAATGTGAAACATCGAAATTGTTTTGTATGAGTTATAAGCATAAAAGAACAGATTAAAAAAGTGAGATATTGAAGAGAGAGGGAAATGGGAGAGAAAGATAGGAGAGAGGGAGAGGGAGATGGAGGGGGAAGAAAGTGTATTGCGTGTGATTACAATCATTATTTTTTTAAATTGTCAGAATCTAAGACGGATTCGGTAAGGTTCGCGACCCTCGGAATATTGTAAGATTTTTTTTCTTATTAGACCATTTTTGACCATTTTTCCAAAATTTTGACAATTTTCAACAATTATTGATCATTTTTTACAGTTTTTTATAATTATTCACCATTCTCTCAAAATTTTAACAATTATTAACCATTTTTTTAAATGTTTAACAATTATTGACCATTTTTGACAATTTTTCAAAAATTTTGACGATTTTTCAAAAAGTTTGACCATTTTTCAAAATTTTTGACAATTTTCAACAATTATCGACCATTTTTGACAGTTTTTGATAATTATCAACCATTTTTTCAAAATTTTGACAACTTTTTACCCTTTTTCCAAATTTTAACAATTGTTGACCATTTTTCAGAAAATTTGACGATATTTCGAAAATTTTGACCATTTTTCAAAAAGTTTGACCATTTTTCAAAAAGTTTGACCATTTTTCAGAAAATTTGACAATTTTCAACAATTATCGACCATTTTTAACAGTTTTTAATAATTATTAACCATTTTTTCAAAATTTTGACAATTTTTGACCATTTTTCAAAATTTTAACAATCATTGACCATTTTTGACAGTTTCTGAGAACTATTGACCATTTTTCAAAAAATTTGACAATTGTAAATTTTTCAAAATATATAACAATTTTTGACCATTTTTCAAAATTTAAACAATTATTGACTATTTTTGACCATTTTTTAAAATGTTCAACAATTTTTGGCCATTTTTAACAGTTTTTGACAATTTTTGAGCATTTTTGACAGGTTCTGACAATTATTGACAATTTTTAACCATTATTGATCATTTTTGACAGTTTTTTATAATTATTAACCATTTTATAAAAATTTTGACAATTTTTGACCATTTTTCAAAATTTTAACAATCATTGACCATTTTTGACAGTTTCTGAGAACTATTGACCATTTTTCAAAAAATTTGACAATTGTAAATTTTTCAAAATATATAACAATTTTTGACCATTTTTCAAAATTTAAACAATTATTGACTATTTTTGACTATTTTTTAAAATGTTCAACAATTTTTGGCCATTTTTAACAGTTTTTGACAATTTTTGAGCATTTTTGACAGGTTCTGACAATTATTGACAATTTTTAACCATTATTGATCATTTTTGACAGTTTTTTATAATTATTGACCATTTTTTCAAAATTTTGACCCTTTTTGACAATTTTTATCAATTATTTTTGACAGTTTTTTATAATTATTGACCATTTTTTCAAAATTTTGACAATTTTTGGCCATTTTTGACAATCATTGGCAGTTTTTTTGAATATTCAACAAACTTTCGACCATTTATCAAAATTTTAACAATCATTGACCATTTTTGACAGTTTCTGAGAACTATTGACCATTTTTAAAAAAATTTGACAATTATTGTAAATTTTTCAAAATATATAACAATTTTTGACCATTTTTCAAAATTTAAACAATTATTGACTATTTTTGACCATTTATTAAAATGTTCAACAATTTTTGGCCATTTTTGACAGTTTTTGACAATTTTTGAGCATTATTGACAGGTTCTGACAATTATTGACCATTTTTGACAATTTTTTATAATTATTGACCATTTTTTCAAAATTTTGACCCTTTTTGACAATTTTTAACAATTATTTTTGACAGTTTTTTATAATTATTGACCATTTTTTCAAAATTTTGACAATTTTTGACCATTTTTGACAATCATTGACCGTTTTTTTGAATATTTAACAAACTTTCGACCATTTTTCAAAATTTTGACAATTTTTGACCATTTTTGACAGTTTTCGACAATTTTCGACAATTTTTGACAAATTTTGACGATTTTTGATTGGTCTTGACAATAATTGACCGTCTTTGACAATTATTGACTATTTTAGACAATTTTTCAAAAATTTTGACAATTATTGACCATTTTTTCAAAATTTTTACAAATATTGATCATTTTTGACAGCTTTTGACAATTTTTGACAATTATTGACAATATTTCCTTAGTGTGGATTAAAGTACATGTAGGTATTAAGGGCAATGAAAAAGTAGGCTTGGTAGCAAAGGCCTCTGCAGAAAACGGACAAGATCTAGGAGGCTTTAAAAACCCATTTACAGATTATTTTTCGATATTCAGAAAGCAAATGAAAGAAAAATGGAACGAAGGTTTCCAAGAAAGCACCAAAGGTCGATTTTATAAAACAATACAACCAAATAACCAAAAAAAGTATGGTTTAAAACATACCAAAACAGGAATATCATTACAAAGATAAACAGAATGAAGAGCAACCAAATCGGATTAGTGAATAGTCCAGACTGTACATGTGGTACTATAGGAAATCTAAAACATGTCATCTTAGAGTGTCCTAATAATATCTTAAACATCAACAAACTCTTCCATCAGTTAGTCCAAAGAAAATCCCATTGCCCATTAACCTGGATTATCTTCTAAGCAATCAGGAATGTTACACTGATTTACATAGATATATAAATGCACGTGTGTGGGGCGCTTAACAGTAACAAGTAGCAATTGGCACGATTCGGGAATAATACCAGTGTTATAGTCACTGATAATACGAGAATTCACTGCGGACGTTAGCAAAAATCTGCTACCAAACAACGGTCGTTCAGAGCTTTTCAGCCGACTAACGGAGTTCCGGGAGGTCCTCCGGCAATGAAATTTTCCTCTCTAGTGTCCCTGTCAAAAAAAAAATTTTAAAAAATATAAAAAAAGAAAAAAAAACTGGGAAAATTGACAAAGCATACCTTTACTAATAACTGCCAATAAGTGCCAATAACTGAGAAAAAAATTGTTCTTGACAACGGTATCAGGAAGAATAGCAAAAAGAATATACAAAAATATTATTTAGATGGATAAGTTGGATTAGGATTGAAAAAATGGCTAAAACACTCTTATTTTGATATATTTTTATATTATAGACTAGTTGCGTGATGTTCAACTTGAAAAACTTTCGAGAGAGAACTGCCGGAATGCCTCAATTATCTCGGAAACGGATTTCACGATTTTTATAGATTTTGGCGTGCAAGGATCTTCTGATAAGGACTAAGGAATAATAATGAAATTTGTTATTCCAAATGGAGCACCTTGAATATTATTTGCTTTTTGAAATCCTTAAAAAATACAGAATATTTTTCATGTAATGTTCCCTATACTTAAATGCCATAATTTCGGAGTTAAAGCTACATTTACACTATCTCCGCCGAAGTTAGAATAAAGCCCTTTCCGAGATAATTGAGGCGTTTCATACTTAAAACTCACTCAGTATAATATTCTATAATTTATTGTTGTTTGTTGATTTAATCGCGCAGAACATTTTATAATCGTTAACATTATGATGTTTGTCGTGGACTAATATACATCAAGATATTCTAGTTTAATCAGTCGTGAATTTAGATTATGAGTAATTAATCACGGAAGTTGATTTATCGATTCAATATGCAACTGTAACGTTTCTCCAACAACTCAACGTAGTTCGCAACAGAACTTTTGGGACGGTTTAAATAAACACGACGATCGTTCGAATGTTTGCCTATAATTTAGATGAGCCGCGTTAAGAGAGCTTTGCCAACAATAAATTAAATTCACAACGACATATTTTTTTTCTAGTGTTTACCTATGAACTAACGTACAAGGATCGTGTAAATGTATTGGTATTTTTTGGTAGTTGTACAAAAAAAGTTTGAACATCAAATTGCACACAATGGAAAAAGTAGTAAGTTTCTACGCCCTATTTATAAATTGGGTACCTTGTATTTCAGCCCTTGTATGTATATTGGGGTGACATTCCTGAGACCTGAAATATCTATTGTGCCTCCTTACTTCTACTTAGTTCCTAAGGAAAGTCTCAGGGACTAGTAGCTCCTTTAGGCCTATTTCCCAGAGGAATTTCAGGATGTCTGCAGGCTTTAGTTTAGGTAAGTGTCCCTCTCCTATACAGTAGGCTCCTGGATGTTGTGCCTTAGGATAGCCATGCAATCCGCAAGTATGTCGATGGAGGTTTCAATTCATACCATTTTGGAACTCAGTGGCTGCTTGTCTATCCTTTGCCTTCCATATCCTTTATCATTATGAACTGGGCAAACTTTCCGATGGCGTGGTTTTTCCCAAGCTTTTGTGTTTGGTTCCTGATCCGTATATTCCCATTCCAGATCCTTCTATTGCTTTTGATCCGTCTATGTACCATTGAATGAATGGCATTCTTTCCAAGTCTGGTAATGGTATTTGGATCCCATTCCTTCTTATTGCTTAATTCCATATCGAATTTTATTGAAAAGTTATACTTTTTCATCATACCATCTAGTGTCCCAGGTTTTCTGATTTCTAAGAAGCGAGGAATTGGTTTTTTTAATGATTCCCTTTCTACTTAGTCTGTATCTTGCTCTTTCTGCAATACTTTCCACCACCATAGGTAGTGGTGTCAGGTTGATAATCACATAAACAAGCTAGTCTTTAAATTTTTGAAAGGTTTTCTCTAGCTAGTTCTAGGCTAGTTCTACTTCTCCACGCAATGGCTCCATAATAATTTTCAGCCTTTCAAACGACTGTTTATGATTAGAGTAAAAAAGCGTTAAAAAATAGTACTATAACGTTATAGTATATTTCATGATGAGCCCACAAAACACAATTTTCCCATGCAAAGCAGCAATCATGCATAAGTGTCTTTTTTAATTCCCCACATTCTTTAAACATAATTTTTTCAAATGATAAGATGAAGGCTATCAAATCATCGTTTGAAGCGAAGAAGTCCCATAATTACATTTTTCGTCCGAAGAATCCATCTATTTTACAAAGTTTAATTAAATTTAAAACCTATTAAAACGAATTTTCTATCATTCCAGGGCCTTTGCGTTGCTATACTTTTCTGCTTCTGCAATGGAGAGGTGAGTTTTAATAAATTTCCATTGATTACCTATGAAAGTAATTATAAGTTTGTTTGTCAGTGTCTTAATTATATAACTATCACAAAAGGAAAGTTATTTAATTTCAGAGCGAATTGAAAAGTATCTATACACTTAGGAAAGTAGATCAACTCGTTTAATGAAGTGTATATTATGTTACTGGAAAAGATCGATGTTTACAATATCCAGTGTTTTAGCTATTGGACACGATGGGTGATAATAATTAGATATACTCATTAATTTCTGGAAAGTTTCCCATCACTTTCTTCTAAATAAGACATGGTTTCTCTGACAAGGGAACGTGAACTCTATTAGTAATTACTGTATCAGCTAATTTTATGTATAAAGATGTTAGTTCAAAAGAAGATTCTTCCTTCACTGCGTCTAAACCTGAACCCTCTACTCATTCTATCGCTACTTCTAGCTTATTTTTTCAACATCAAAAAAGACTAGTCACTATACACGCTAAGGATCTGTCAAGACAAACGACTCGGTGGTGCCACCCTAAAATGAGAGAAAGAAACACCTAATGATACTGGCGAATTTTGATTACCTTCCAACATGACCCTAACATGGAGTCGTCCTAATCTGCAGCCAGCACCTCCATTGAGCTAAACCGTCTATTCCAATTACAGAATTTCTTAATCTTACTCCAAGTCGGAATCGGCGAGCAATGTGGAAGAACCGTTAAGCACTAGTCGATCGATCTATTCAAAGCTGAACAGAGCCATAGCAGAAAATTGAAATGTAGACATTTCTGGACGAACAGTCAGGAGAAGCCTTAATGAAGAAGGGTTACAGAATAAAAGACTGCACACCAAGGAACATGGATTGCGTTTTGATAAAGTTTATGCAAACTGGATTTCATGACCGGAAACAAGTTTTGTTTTCTGATGAAAAACGAGTCTGAAGTCATTAGGGACCGTATTCTTTACTGAGAGAGGAGCTTCCCGAGAGAACAGATATTTTGCTTGGTTACTCTCTCACTGCAGTGACAAAGACAAATTATCTATTCTCTCGGGAAGCTTCACTGCCTCAGACAAGAATTCGACCTCTGATGGACGTGAGAGTGTTTGGAGAAATAGTTGAAAACTTTCTACTTACAATTCATGCGTTATTTTAATAATAAAGTTTTTTTTGGTGAATTTCATTACTCACTAAGAATGATGCGTTAATTTTGTTCAGGTGTGTATTTGTTAATAAGAATATTATTTGAATCTTTTTTTTCTCAGGTTCAAGCCCAAATAAAAAGAAAGTGGCGTACCGTTCGATCTTTCAGACCGAGAGCCAATTCATGCAGTGCAACGACAATGTCGGTACGTAAGGTACTAATCAAGCGCTTACTAATACTACTAACTATTAAGTGAATTTAATGTTTGGATCCTTACTTTGTGGAATCTACTCATATTAATGTTATAAATGAAACTAATTTTTCCAATCAGAATGGTTGGTTATATCTTGCAGATATACCAACCCCGTTTAGCTTAGAAGTGTAATTCAATGTCTGTCGGGGCATATAGCCCGAGAAGTAGTTGTTTCTTCTTAGTTGAACGTTTTTTTTTTGAAAAATATTTATCAAAATTTTGTAAGGCGATATAATCGATATATTTATACTTTCTTCTACCCGATTTATTTTTTTCACCTCTTTGTTCCTTGTAGACTTTTTCTAATTCACAATTTTTGCACATTGCATTCAGTAATTCCCCTCATTTCATACATTTATATTCAACAGGCACTGATGGCATTGTCAAATTTTAAAATATTTTATTTTATTATAAAACTTTTATTACGTTGTTTATAATATTTTCAAGACTTGTGTTGCAGCAGGAAGGCTCCAGTTATTTACAACATATGCTATATCTGTTCTTGAATAATACGTTCTCTAAACGATTTTGTCGTCTCAAATACACACGAACCAAATAAACATGACATTTGTTAGGTTATGATAATAAAAATGAAGTTAGTCACAACACGTCAAAATTAAAATTTGCTCTTTTGTCATGCATATTTTTCTGCTAATATAATATCAACTATACCTTGTTTTTAAACTAAGAGGAGCATTTTAGAAAACCTCAATTACACCACTAAAAATTACTAGATTGGGAGTGTGTTCCGAAAGGGTAGTGACTTTTTGAACTAATTGACAATTATGTGTTGTGTATTGTACTGCTCGCAGTTGTCGTAGCCAATAAGGGAGCAAGGCATGTCTAAATATAGGATCATCATTGGCCACAGGCCATGGCGAAAGTAGTAACCAAATGTCACTTTATTGTGAAAAAACGTGGGGTTATAATACGTAGTTTATGTAAAATTTGTTAATAATTTGAGAATAAATAAGTATATAGAAAACGCAAATGTTTAAATTATTCTTTAATAATATTTGAGGCTTAGGTATAGCTCAAACTAAAAGTAAACAGAAGTTTTGATATCGAAAAATACCATACCATACCAATATTGTACTGTAATGTATGTAAAAAAGTTGATGTAAGAATATTTACAAAAATAGGAGCATGGACTATAGATTAGGTTCATCAAAGGGAATAGATAATAAAAATAGCAATTAACTTGGTTGAAATATAATACTTTGTTGAAAATGAAACAATAAACAACAAACGCAAAAAAGTGGTAGTAAAGATTGAACTAATTAATATATTTATATAAATAAACATAAAACTGACAAATGTCGTTGTCAGATGTAACAAAGGTGCTTTGTGAAACGGGCGGCAATCTGACCAATCACAAGGCAGCAGAAATGCCAACTTACATTCAAATCGCTCCTCTTAGTTCAAAAACAAGGTATAGTTTCCACTAAGGACTATGAATATGACACATTTAGTAACATGTTAGTGACTACTTGTTAGTAGAGTATTTAATAGCCTCTAACGGTGTGACTGTGAATAAGGCTTTTAGTATTTATTGAACAAACTGTATTTTTATCCAGTTCAAGCATTTGACGACCGATTGTACGAGGTACGTACTTTCAAGAATACCTGCCTTATGTTTTCTTATTGACTATTTTAAATTTCTAATATTGCCATGTTATTCTCTCTCTAGGGGAGAGGGGGGACATTGGGACGTTATAAATATAATTAGCTGTGTATAGCTTGGCCTTCGATATGTTGATCAAATAATGTTATGTTGTTGACATTGATAAGTGTACTATCTATCACCATAGACTTAGCGCTTATCCACTAATAGATGAATCGGATTTTGATATTTTCCCAAGAATCCAAATTGTTCCGATGCGCCCCTTGGCTGGGGTAGATTTGGACAGTGTGGACAAAAACAAATTTCTTTATTCAAAAAGAGTTAGTCATATTCATTGGGTAAATAAAGGTGGTACGATCTAACATAAATCATATAAAGAGTAAAATACAATAAACACAACATTTTCATTTAATTTAGTTGACATTATAGGCACGGAAGTCAACTTGAAACCGCTTTATTGAACTACACCTTGCAGTTGTTTCAGACGTTCTTGGCTTAGGTAGTTTTAGTTCCACTCGCTCCAATTCTAATAGGTCCTTATCAGGTACTTGGGGTAAGTTAAATCCATTTCATTGCTTTCTGAGAAAATGTATCAAATATTTTCCGTCGACTATTTCTTCCACTTATCCAACATAATATTTATGGGTTTTCTTCGTGCAATACTTAACCAGCAAAAAGTCACCGATTTTGATATTTGGCATCCCAGATTCAGGATCGATGATAGCGTCTACATCTTGCATGAATTCTTCGTCGGAATTTTCACGGTCCATTTCACTAAAACAGTCAGATTCATCATCAGCGTAGCTCACTTTCTACACGGAATCATCTGAATCATTCGCTTGCTGCTCTACATTATCAAAAAGGTTATGTTTAACTTGCTTCTTTTTTTGCTTGGCTATTTTTGTTTCCTCTAGTCTAGATTTTTTTGGCGTCTCTGTTAGAATTTGAGATTTTCCAGGCTCTCTTCCTTTTAAATTTGATTTATTTTTCTCTGCTTTGGGGTAGGGCCGTATTATGTCTGGAGATATGACATCCGACTGTAATGAAGTTGATGAAGTGCTACTGACCAACGCAGATGTTGATGGTGCGTCTGTTGCTACTGGATCCCTTGAATCTGTTACAGATGCAGCAGCAGCGAAATAATCTTCCTTAAAAATACCTCTATCAAAAGGCACTATACTGGTTTTTCTAAACCCAGAACATTGTTGGCCAGAGTAAAAGCTTTCTGATACGCTTTTTCTGTCAATTCTGCGATTTCATAAATGGATACCCTTTTCTAGGATGGTTTACTAACCAATCTTGCTTCAAATAGGTTTTAAATGGGTCATATAGCGCAACGTCAAGAGGCTGAAGGGGAAACTGTGGGGGAAACGTAACGAAAATAATTCCGTTCTCCCTACAATATAAAATAGTTTCTAGACTGGTGTGGGACTCATGGTTGTCCAAAACAATCAATATTGGTGTTTAATTAGATCCAAGAATAATATAGATGACATCCATCCTGACCCTGACTTGTTGGCTAATCCAAGACTTCCCGTGGGCGCTCCTTTCATAAAAATATCCTTAAATTTTGCTCTTGGGAACACATAGACAGGAGGAATTGTATTTCCAACTCGACTTATTATAGCGCAAAATGTAACAAGCTCTCCCCGTTCGGCGTATACTGCCTGACCAACTTGTTTTGTGCCAGTTTTGGCAATAACTTTCGGTGCATCTAAAACAGTGGCAGCGCCTGTTTCATCCAAATTGTAGGTTCGTTCTGGTGGTATCTTTTCTAAAGCTCTCTGTAAATTATCGAAAAATTCCTTCACATTTGTTCCAATAAATGCGGAGACTCTTGCCATACTGGTATTTTCTGCCTTCATTGATGACAAAATTGGAAACCTCTTCATGAATAATTTCATCCAATCCTTTCCAGCGGATAACGAGTTATTCCAGATCGGCGGATACTTTACATTTAGTTTTTTGGCATAATCATATGCCAGTTTTTGAGCTTGTGTATAATATGTGAGACCATAATTTATTTTCGAGCTTTGGATAAAATATTTGGCCAGTTGTTCTTCTTGAGCAGATGTGAAAACTTGTTGAGACGAATACTTTGACTGGAATGGTGATGTAAATGATATTTGATCATCTGGATCTTGTCTGTCAGGAGCGTTCACTTTCAAACAACTTTCGATTTGGTTTCCTTCTGCTCTTTTCAATGCCTGAAAAAAAATTTCAGTCATTTCCCACATTTTTCTCTGGGGCAGATTGGGACAGTGCATAAATAACTAATATAAACAATAACATCAGCAAATACAGACATAGTAAGCAAAAACAAGTCCACTTACCTTTAGAATTTCAACTGAGATAATTCTAGCATCCACTTGGAAAATATTCGATCTTAATTATTTACCACGCCGGACACGTGCACGTAACAAACTGTAACTAGCTACTGAGTCGCTTGACGCTGTCGAAACTTTTCTACAATAAAATGGGTACGCTCTAACGATAAGCAGAACAATTAAACTTTACGCTTAGTGGCGCTAAAATTTGAAATATCCATGTCCCAATGAACCCCCCTTTCCCCTACTCTCGTTGTGGGTCAAAACCAGGATTTCAAGCTGGGAACGGTTTCTTAGAGTCTTAATAACGGTTAGACAAACTGTAATTTGGAAACCATGATAAATTTCAAAACTTTGAATATGGCAGTTACACAATCGATATTATTAGTTAATTTTTGATATTGTTACAAACCTACTTCGATGTACAAACCATGATTGATTCTGTAGAATTTATTTCTACGCTGCCTCAAAGTTATATACCTCTCTCCTTTAATTTTCGTCCAGAGAGTGTGATTTGTAGGATCTAAACTGAAAAACACTAGCCGATTCTTGTCAAAAATTTAGCTTTCCGAAGGAAATCGCTTTATTGGATTTTATTTATTCATCCAACTCTGTCTGGATTACAGAAAGCAAAACCAGAAATTTCAGTTGAGAAAAAACTGCAGTTTCCGATGGATATTTTTTTGGCGTGTCTTGAATTTAAAGTTGAAATTTGATATAAGTAACAGTTCGTTTTCAGGTGACAGAAAGTCGTGACTTTTATTGTCAGGACGTTAAGTTGCGCGACATTTCAATTTATGAAAATCGAATAAGTCACAATGTCGGGACATCGTTGTCATGTAATCTAGAGAGGATTTATTTTTCGTGATGTTTTGTAGAAGATTGTTCATTTTCGTGCATTTCGGGACCAGCAGAGACGGTTGACAAACGTTTTGCGGGTTATTTGTGGTTATGCTTTGTGAATTCGCAATGGAAAAGTTTTGTATTGAGGAATTTTCGAGATATTATGAACAACACATGTGTTCTACTACCAGAACATCACCAAGCAGTGATGATGGGAGACCTCAACGCGAAGTCCAGGCAATGGAACAGCAAGACCACAAACCAGGCAAGTAGGAAGCTAACCAGTATAGCTGACAGCCGACCGGAAATGATGATCATCGGACCAGCACATCCCACTCAGAGGAGACGGGGACGTACTCGACATAGCCATCCTGAACGACATCACAGTTGAATGGGACATAGTCAACGGCGAAGGAGGAACAGAACACGAACCAGTCATCCTTACCATTGGTGAAGGAAGAAGGACATTCGGAACACAAGTCCAAAAGACCAACTGGAGGAAGTTCAAAGCTAGAGCTGGACAGCTGATTGGACCTATCCCATTCATAAACAACAAGGATGAGCTGGACGAACAACTAAGACACTTGGAAGAAGCCATTCAACAAGCAATGGAAGACAGCACGTCAACCAGGAAGGTGGAAAACTACAAACGGTTCTCCAACATCTCCGAAGACCGCCAGAACTTTTCCCTAAACCAAGAATAGAAGATGGACTAGCCCAGCCGATAGGACTGAGGCCTCATCTATAGAGATGAGGGGTGGAGGAATGTTCTTTCCGGGATGCATTGCTCCCAGAGGAGTGCATCCTGGAAGGAACGGGTTTGATAGAGATATGTGTGTGTGTGTAGCAGTCAGTCTAGCGAGGTATTGACTCGGTGGGCTTCCTTCTCCAGTTGGCAAGGTACTGATTTGTCGATTATCCTCCCTCTCCCCGTTCAGCAAGGTATTGACCTGTTTGAATAAACCTGTCCGCACTGAAGGTATTGAAATTCCAGAAACCCGATAGAGTGTGGAAGGTATTGACTTTCGCACTCTCCTGAATTTCCCGTCCCTAAGTTATTGGAAATACTCCGTTGCTTTTACTGTACGAACCTTTAGGTATTCTTCCTGTCGAAACTACCCAGTCAGAACACGTTACCTACGACTAAGTCCCGGCCACAGAATTATTTATTTTAGGCTAGCTGTTAAATCTACATATCTATTGTGAATAGCAACTGAATATAATATTTTTAAGAATAAACCTTTATTTTATATTGGAATCCTATCTCTGACTGTACGACCCTACCCGGCAATACGTAACTACCCTTACGGAGGGTTACAGAAAGTTCAAATTTCATTTACTCCCCGACAAAACAATATTCTTACCTGACCACAGCTCTGGCGGCAGACAAATTACAATCGACCTTTCATTTTTTACTCTTGGATATATTTTTGGTTTACATTTGTTTCACTATTTTATGTGCTGCATGATTTGTTTTTATTGTAATTGTTGGTGAATCAATTTATCTGGCGATATTATGTGGACATGGACACCTCGGCGCAGTTTCCAGCAATATTTTACTCATTTACCAAAAATTCCAAAAAAATTCCCACATCTGCATCAAGAAAATATGATATTATATAATGGCTAGTAGAAAAAAATTATTCACCTCAACATGCTCAACATAAATGAAATGGCTGAATAACAAAACAATATTTCGCCTCGCACTATTCTGAAGTGAATCCAATCGAGTTAATCTGGGTCAACAATTAAATTTGAAGAATACTCATTAATTCATTCATTTGGGTTGTGCTCAACAATGCTCATTTGCCATGTTACCTACTTCCATTCCAGAAGCTTCGAGTCTTCTATATAGGTCACTAGTTTGACTGGAGTTGTATTAATTCCTCTCCCAAGTGCTTTTGTCTAAGCACTGGTAAGTTCTCGCAGATGCAGAGTATGTGAGTAGATGTTTCATCATCAAGTTTACATTTTCTGCACATAGGTTCACTAACTTTGCCTAATTTGTGCAGATGTCCCCTCAGGGTGCAGTGTCCAGTCACCAGGTCGGTAACTGCCTTCAAATGTCTCTTACCCAGTTTCAATAGCCTGCTTGAGAGTTCCTTGTCTACCTTGTTCAGAAAACTCTTTGTTTGGAGGTGCCCTTGTGTTAACCTCCATTTGAGTTGGTGTTCCCTATCTAGCCAGTTCCCCATTTTCCCTCTTATGCAATCTTTTCTGATTCCACAAAACGGTTCCGGACCTATGAAGTGTCCTTAGGAGCCTTCTCTAGCTAATTGGTCCGCCATTTCATCACCTGCAATCCCCTCATCCCCATCATATCGACATTTCCCCTACTTATCCAGCTATTCTATAAACGAACCAAGTAAACATAATATACAAATACTGAGTAGATGAATTTCAATGTTAAAAAATTTATTTATTCTTTTATTCCTTCCAGAGTAGATAGAATCGATAATAACCTATATAATTTTTTCTTATAAATAATGGCTGTCAATCAGAATCCACTTACTGTCAAGGAAACGCGTTACAAAGTGTAAATACTTATCTTTTGTGAGAGATATACAAAGAACCTCTCATCCAATCTAACGCTACCTGATTTGGAATATAACAAGAATTTTTTTTCAGAAGATAACGAGATACAATGAAATGAATTTTTCAGTTGTTTAATCGCTTTATGAAATATAAATTAAATTTGTTTACGTCCTAATGATAAACGATTTAAAAATGTAGATTATGAAGAAAAATTCAGTATGCAATGGAAATGTAATGAGAATTTATTATCTGAGAGGAGACATTCTCAGGAAGCTAAAATAATTCCAATACTGACAGATATAATCAACTCCGAAAGAATGGATAGTTATAGGATAACGAAATCCAGTGGGATTCAAGAGAATTTGAAAAATAGGTTAATAAAGAACGTGAGCTTGTTCAAGCTGGCAAAAACGGTTGTCATTTTTTTGTGAATCTTCGTTACATTGAACATGGCGAAAATTTTCTTAACTCTGCGTCGAATTTTGTTATTTATACATATACAGAGTGGAAAGTCTAACTGGAACAAATTGATAAATAAAGGTTTATCGCAAAATTCCTGAAACACGTCAATTTTTATTTTCAATGGGGCATATTACAAAGAGATTTATTTATCTTTTTAATTATCTAAGGGGTTGCAGACACCCCCAACTTTTTTTTAAATGGAAGGGTAGGTTGATTAATTTTTTATTTGAAAGCTTTTTCAATTGCAAATACAATTCTGTTACTTTTTATAAGCAATGTGTCGGAAAAAAATTAAATAAGGAGATATTTTTACTGAAATTACTTTAATGTATAGGTACATTTTTTCTTACTTGATAAGCCCAATAATAAACCAGCTCGATAGTTTTTCGATCAATTTGAACTGAATGTGATTGATTTGTTAGTACTTGTTTGCATTTCAACGTGTAAATTAAAAACGAAAAATAAGAAAATGCCCCATTTAACCGAGACGCATCGTATCGATATTTTAATGATGATCGAATATGGGGACAGAAGTCGAACACAAGCTGAAGTCGCTCGTTTGTTTAGTGAAGTTCATCCAGAATTACCTTCAATTAATCGAAGTACGATTAGCAAAATTGAAACACCATATCGGGAGTTGGGCCACGTAAGGGATGCTCCTCGACAAAAGCTTTTAAAAGTCGACGAAGAATCCCAGTTGAACATATTGTTGGAAGTTGAACAAAATCCTGTTACTCCAGCTAGGCAAATAGCTCGCGTTCATGGTGTCAGTCATACAAGCGTTTTAAAAAAATTCTTAAAGAAGCCAAATGAGGCTGATGAGGCTACGTTCACATTACAGGGCACGTCAATCGACAGAACTGCCGTTATTGGGCTGACGAAAATCCCCGTTGGATGCGTGAATTCCATACTCAAAGGCCTAAAAAAACGCCAGGGCTGGAATTATTGGGGAACGCAAGATGGGACACCACCACATTTTGCTCAAAATGTACGGACCTATCTTAACGAAGTGTTTCCAAATAGGTGGATTGGAAAAAGGGGCCCAATTGAGTGGCCAGCAAAATCACCCGATCTTACTCCATTAGATTTTTTTATGGGGATATCTAAAGAGCAAGGTTAATGCTACTAAACCTAACGACATCGCCGAGCTTCAACAAAGAATCAGGAACGAAATTAGGCAAGTAACGCCGGAAGTGTTACAAAATGTTCGGAATGCTGTTTATAATCGATTAGGATATTGTCAGCAACAAGGTGGAGAGCACTTTGAACATTTATTGCATCAAAGTAATTTCAGTAAATATTTCCTTATTTCATTTTTTCCGACACATTGCTTATAAAAAGTAACAAAAAAAATGGAATTGTATTTGCAATCGAAAAAGCTTTCAAATAAAAAAGTAATCAACCTAAATTTACAATAATTGTCAAAATTTTTGAATGTTGTCAAAAATGGTCAATAATTGTCGGAAACTATCAAAAATGGTCAATAATTGTTAAAATTTTGAAAAAATTGTCAATAATTATAAGAAAATGTCAAAAATGGTCAATAATTGTTGAAAATTGTCAAAATTTTTGAAAAATTGTCAAAAATGGTCAATAATTGTCAGATCCTGTCAAAAATGCACAAAAATTGTCAATAATTGTTAAAATTTGGAAAAATGGTCAAAATTTTTGAAAATTTGTCAAAAATGATCAATAATTGTCAAAACTGTCAAAATTGGTCAATAATTTATTGTTAAAAATGGTCAATAATTGTTAAAATTTGGAAAAATTGTCAAAAATTTTGAAAAAATGGTCAATAATTGTCAAAAATTGTCAAAATTTTTGAAAAATGGTCAAATTTTTCGAATGATTGTCAAAAATGGTCGATAATTTTAAAAAACTGTCAAAAATGGTCAATAATTATTAAAAACTGTCAAAAATGGTCAATCATTGTCAGAACCTGTCAAAAATGCACAAAAATTGTCAAAAATGGTCAAAAATTGTCAAATTTTTTGAAAAAATGGCCAATAATTGTCAAATTTTGCGAAAAATTGTCAAAAATGGTCAAAAATTGTCAAAATTTTGAAAAAATGGTCAATAATTATAAAAAACTGTCAAAAATGGTCAATAATTATTAAAAATTGTCAAAATTTTTGAAAAATGGTCAAACTTCTTGAAAAATTGTCAAAAATGGTCAATCATTGTTAAAATTTGGAAAAATTGTCTAAAGTGGTCAAAATTTTTGAAAAATTGTCAAAAATGATCAATAATAGTCAAAACTGTCAAAATTGGACAATAATTGTCAAAAATGGACAATAATTGTTAAAATTTGAAAAAATTGTCAAAAATTTTTAAAAAATTGTTAATAATTGTCAAAAATGGTCAAAAATTCACGAAACTGGTCGTTCTATTGTGCATAAGAAGCAAGCTTCTGTCGGCGGTCCGACGACCGCTCACCTTTTTTTTATTATTATTAAACCACGGCAGTAAAGTGTTTTTTTCAGTCCTCAAGAAGTGGCCATATCTTCTTTCGGCCTGAAAAATGCCACTTTACCGCCTATACAATATACTATTTTTCGCCTTTTTACGTTATCTTCACTTTTCTAGCCCATTCCTAAAATTTTGAGTACATTTAACTGACTAATAAGTCTCTTTTCATTCATTTATTTGGGTTGTGCTCATCAGCACAGGCACTTGAACTGGATCTTTGTACCATTTCCCATGTTATCTACTTCCATTCCAGAAGCTTCGTGAATTAATTCTCGCAGAAGCAGAGTATGTGAGTAGGTGTTTCATCATCAAGTTCACACTTTCTGCACATAGGTTCACTAACTTTGCCCATTTTATACAGATGTTTCCTTAGGGTGCAGTGTCCAGTCACCAAGTCGGTAACTGTCTTCAAATGTCTCTTACCCAGTTTCTGTAGCCTGATTGAGAGTTCCTTGTCTACTTTGTTCAGTAAACTCTCTGTATGGAAGTGCCCTTGTGTCAGCCTCCATTTGAGTTGGTGTTCCCTATCTAGCCAGTTCCCGATTTCCCATCTTATGCAATCTTTTGTGATTCCACACCTATGAAGTCTCCCTTGGAGCCTCCTTCAGCTAATTGGTGCGCCATTTCATTACCTACAATCCCCTCATGTGCCGGCACCCATATTAGAGACACTTTATTGTTTCTTGCCATTCTTTAAAGGAATTTTTTACAGTTTTTTTACTGCAATTCTGGCTGTCACTGAATATTTCAACTTTTTGTCATATATCGACCAAGGCTAAGGAACTCTCTATTTTTAGTTAATTGTGTATGTGTGTTAATGTAGTTTATATTTTGAAATTTGTCTTATTTCTGTTTTTCATTTTCAGTATGTTAAATCGACCTACACGACCAACGGTAGAGAAAAAGTATGACTAGGAGCTGTGGGTCGCAGAGCTTCTCAATGGGTATCTGATAGAAGAACTTCAATAAAGAATAAAAATAACGAAGATACTCTCGAAACTGCGGCTCAATGTGTTTAAAATATTATATAGCTTACGTGTATACTATGTACATAACATTATAAAAGATGTCTGTGAATAAAAACCGCTTGTTATAGTATAAAATTAATTTAAAAAAATTTTTGTTGTTTTAATTATTTCCCAAAAGTAGATTGGAAGTATAAATGTAATTTACTGCTTGGCACCTTGGAATCAAAAATAGTTGGAACGTATAAATACGTTCATGGTTAGAATTAATGAGTATAGGAAGATTCCCCAAAAACAATTCGCCGACAAACAATACCCCGACTGGAAACTGTCAGCAAAAGAAAATTAAAAATATTTAAAAAGTTAGAACAACAAAATTTAAAAATATATACAAATTTAAAAAAGATAATAATAAAAAAATTTTAAAATATTTAAAAAGTTGAAACAAAAAAGTTTAAAAATAAATAAAAAGTTAAAAAGATAAAAATAAAAAAAAATAAAAAGTTAAAAAAAGAGACAAAAAGAAACGAAAACTTCTAAACACGTCCTAAGTCCAGAAAGAGTGTGAAGGGAAGAAGGGGAATTTTCCTCTCGGCGAATTGTTTGTCTAGGAATTTTCCTGTCGGAGAAGTTTCCAGTAGGAGAATTGCTTGTCAGGGAATTGTTGTCGGGAAACTTTCCGGTGGTTAATTCTTGTCGGGGAATTTTCCGGCTCCAGGAATTAATATTGGAAATAATAATAAATAGGGGCTTCGGGGTAATCTTTCCTTTACTTAAATCAGAAGTCATTTAATAGGTTTGTTCCAACCGCAATCAGAAACTGTCAAAGGCTGTCAAAGAATAGTCGGGCAATGCAATCAGTGATAGGAATTACGCGAAAGTAAACTGTTTTTTGCTATGACCATTTATTTGATCGTTTATGACAGTTTCTGATTGTGGTTGGAACAGAACCAATATCACAGCTGAATTTTCCATGGCTAAATTCTCATACCGTAATATTCAGGGTCTCCCAGAGGAAGCTAACACATTTAATTAATGTAATTATTGACTAAACGAAATAAAATGTGTGCGTTTTTAACCAATGAGTTTCAAATTTGGAAAATCAACTGTTGCCAATCATTTTGGAATAACTACAGACCAATCGCGATCAAAAGACCTACTCTAACTAAAAATTTGGCTTCGTCGAATGTGGTATAGATTTTCTTATGGATATTTTGTTTGAGATGAAATTTAGGAGGAATTGGAATTTTATGTGTTTCTGAACTTTTTATAACGATTGCCAAAATATCACTGAAAGCATCTTACATTCCGATTTGTCAAGATTTAGATTCGACTCCTTCATTTCTGCTCACAGAATGGGCCGAATAGAGCGTTTCCAAGAGAAGTCATCCCGCGCCATGTTGTCAGCTGATCGCGGACAACCTCCAGAAAGATGGATGGAAATAGCATTTTTCACTGATTTAAATATAATCGATAACTAAAATTAATTGGTTTTGGTTAATTTGTTGGATACTATAATAATAAAGTGTAAAAAAGCAATTGTTATGATTTTGATCGTGTTGTATTATTCGGTTTGAAGTTATATTAGAATTCAGAATGAAAGTTGTCCGGTGACAGAAATTCGTCACGATGACGTACTTGGAAAAGGTCAATTGCTGATAAATTGGCAAGCGTCGCAAACAAAAACTCACCATTTAGCACATTTCTGTGTTACCAACGTAAAATTTTAGTTATTCAATAAAACAGCGCCATCTTTGGCATACATATTAACTATTTCTAGAATCATAACTCACGACAACTACAGATGTCGCTGGATATTCTGTAAAGTTGTTTCAATAATAAGTTATTAGATATTATTTGTAATAACGACAACTTTTATAATAGTTTTCTTTTATATCTATTTTATTATACTCCCAAGTGACAGTACAGTTTTTACAATACATCAAACATCAAACATGGTCGCGTTCCGTTACCTCTAAAGACAGTTATGATGTGGGAAAGAGAGGGCGTAAAAATTTTATACTAAATTTTCTATCATAAGTTACCACCCCTGGGAATAACCGGAAGTTTTTCAATAAAAGTTACCTCACTATACAATTTCAGACTAGCCAGCATTTCAAAAAGATGTGATTATTAAAAACAGTTAGCAAATAGATCTATTTATACATTTTTAAATTTTTCTTTTTGTTTTATTATTTCGTTTTGTTTCATCCAGATTATTTTCCATAAAGTTTTAAATTCTCTTGAATTCGATAAATGTAATTGAAAACTGATCTATACGCCTCTATTTACCGTTGTTACCATAGCAACCGCTACGTCTAAAGAAATTTTGTCAACATGACTAAAAATAGAAAAAACATTTTCTCCGAACTGCTACTTATACAAGTGAAGGTAAAGGGAAATTAGTTTGAAGTGGTTATTTAGAAGATTTAAAGAAATTTCAGTTTTCTGATGAAAGATGGAATTGATTTCATCTCCAAATCCACATTTCATACCAGGGTAAGCTCGGCATTTAATATTAAATATATAGTTCCAAGGAAGTAGTTTAAAAACAGCTCGAAATTTTGTAGGAAATTCATGTTGAAATAAAAAAGCCTTAAAGCATTTTCAGTAGGAACTTTCATCGGGTACTAATTCATTATAAAAATGTCTTCAAATATTTTGAACTTCTTCATGGAATTCACATTCAGATGCCAAATAAAGAACGGTTTATAAGCTAGGACTTACAGTACGAGTGCAAAAAAACCAAGATTACCATGAAGAGATGGACAGGGATATATATTTGAGACATTTGATTGCCAAATGAGACTGTAATGAAATGCATCTTATTTCTAGAAAACTGAGCTTTCACCAACAATATTGGCTGAAACGTCAAATTCAGGAGTGGCTGTATAAAAAGGATGTTTATTTAGAAGAAGATTACTTACTTGAAAAATGAACTGTTGAAAACTATTAATGCATTCGGAAATATTTATGACAAATATAAAATTGAGTGCATTGCTGAAAAATACAGGGTCACAATGAAGAACGCGTCGATGTCCACATCTTAAGACTTCCGCTTTATCACTGTTAACTGAACCCAATAGAAATTGTGTGGAGTGAAGTAAAGTCGCAAAGAACTCAAGTTTCAAACCAAACGTCGTTAAAACATTGCTTTTTGAATGTTACGAAGAAGTACAGAGCAATGGGCATTGGGAGAATTACTTTAACCATGTAATAATAATCGAGAACAACTTTTGGATAGTAAAATGGCATTGAACCTATTATAATATCGATGACTCGAAAGTGGAACGAGGTTATGGAAATGAAGAGTTTACCATTTAAGATTTAATTGAAAACTGTAGTTCTAGTATTCTATTAAGCTACTTCCATTAAACATTAATGAATGTTAAAATACCTTAATTATGAAAGTATTTTAGAAATTATAGAACCCACAAATATTCTTAAACTTCCCACTTGACCATATCTTAATCTTACCAGGTATTTAGAAACGCCCCAGCTTCTTTTACAAAATGATGTGAACTTTAAATGGCAGTAGGATTGGCAACACTGTTATCCTATATCTATATCTCTATAGTCTGCAATCATTTTTTATGCTTCAGGGAAATTTTAGAAACCAGCTTGAAAAATAATATCAAATAATTACATCTAATTTAATTTCACAGGTATACAGGATTTTGTCCGCAATACAAATATCGTTTAGGTGACACTTATGGTACGACAACTCACAAAGTACTGCTAGATCCGACTGTACACCATGCCGAAAGGTTAGTGCTATCCGATAGAACTGCCGACGATTATCACGTAAGTGTAAAACAAAAAAAAAAGTGACCGGTAAATTACATCCAGTAACACCAAAAGTTGGAAATTGTAAAATTTTATTCTGGTTGAAAAATAGTAGATTATTTGTAAAATGATATTCTTGGGTTAATAATTATCTGGTAAATAGCAGACGAAAGATCACAAAATACGTTAAAACAACATTAAATTCATTATTCTCACTAAATAACAAATTTGGAAGCATAGAAACTTTTAAGTGAAAAATTAAATTAAAATAAAGCGCAGATAAAATCACGAATTGGGTTTTCCTGGAAGGAATAGCAGCAAAAAGAGTCCAACAGCAATTTCAATCAACTGTTAAATGATTGATTGATTGATTAGTTCGGCACCACCAGTCAGAGGCTTAGAGACCTCGACACCTCAGCATTTAGGCTTTTTGTGCTCTGGGTTATACCGTTTATGCGAAGAGACCAGTAGCCTTTATCAGGCTCAACAGTATTTTCATTAGGTCCTTTTTGGAGAAATCTTCCCTTGGATACTCTACTCCTAGGAGTATATATCTCCAATGAGACATTCGAAGATAATGCTTCCTCCTCTTACATGCACAACCGACAGATTGGTTCCTCCCTACATATGCAAATTGTATGCATGTGCTTCCTTAGGGTACAGTGACCGGTGAGTATTCCCGTCACTTTCCTTATCTGGCCCCTGCTGAGGTTTAATATTTCGTTGGCCAGCGACTCCGAGGGTGTTCTCACCAGGACTTGGCTGTGTTCCTGTTTTGGCACGTGTCTCCAGTACAACTGATGTTTAGTTTAAATCCACCGAGATGTACAACCACGTGCAGCAGATTTTGATATTCCAAATACTTGTTCAGGGCCAATGAATTCAGTTTCAGACCCTACCTTTTCATTGCCTACCTTCTTGGAATCTCCAAATAAGGTTGTCGTTGCTTACTTGTTGAAAAGCATGTTTTTCTTCCACCGACATGTGCCGCCTGCTCCACCCCTTGCAACAGCAGCTATCCTGGAGTCAAAGGAGGTGTGGTCGAACTCTCCTTCTATATCAAGAAATGCTCCGAGGGCTATTTCTTGATTCCTCAAGGCAGCCTCAATTTTCGACACCAGTTGGTGTAAGGCTGTTTCTCAGGATATTCCTGATTGATAGGCATGTTGGTTATAATGTAGTGGCCTTTCAATGAGGAAGAATTATTTAACATGCCTATCAATAAGTTTCTCCATTATCTTCAACAAGAAAGAAGACAGAGTTATTGGCCTGAATGACTTTGCCTGGGAATATTCCTTACCTGGTTTGGGAATAAAGACGATTCGGGCTCTTTTCCAAGCATTTGGAATGTATCCAGTTGCTAGTGATGCTCTGAAGAGTTTACAAAGTACTGGAGATAGATGTATTCGCCCCTGCTGCAGAACCAACTATTGGAAGCAAATATTATTAAAGTTCTAGTATTTTTGACGATTTACAATCATCAGAAGAAAACAAGAAGATTACTCACTGAAAATAGCGAGACATTTTGATTAAAGTATAAACAAAATTTGAACTCTGATCTAGTCAATGCACACAAATGAAATAAAATTATTTGTTTGAGCAAAGAAGATACAAAATTTTATATTGGTTAACATTGTAGCTTTCCCTACGTGGGAAATTTTAAATTTTAGGCGCATCGACCAGCAACTAGAGATATAGATATTGTAAATGAAAGGCATGGAGATACAATTTATAAACATCCACTTGTACCTGGTTATGAAGGTAAAAAAAACTTTTATTCTTAATACTTACGTTTGGTAAACAATCAGGATTCGATATTTCAGATATGCCTTAAAAATTGTTTCTAAATTTCACAGGATTTGTACCAAGGGAACATGGCAAATTCGGGCAAAGATTCACTGTACAAGCTGTAGAAGCCTTAACAGATTTTGAAAAAGCCCAAATAGCTCAACGACAAGCCACCAATCAAATAACGAAAATTGGATATCTACAGGATAACAGATGGGATCCAAAAACTTTGGAAGAAAAACAGGTTATAATGTTATAAATTATATAATTGACAACATTGGTTTCAACAACTCTTTATCTATCGCTTTTTCTTTAGTTAGCTCAGAGCCAATTCAAATTGCCGTTGTTAGAAGTAAGACCAGAATGTGGTGGCCTTCTAAGAAATTTACCTGTAACTGAACCTCCAATAACGCCCCCGGGTCAGTCTTTGAATCCATATTTTGCGGACACTGACGATCCAGAGAAGTATCTAAAAACAGGTGCGATTCATTTTGCTATTATTGTGATTAAATATATTCAAAGTCTTTTGTTGGATCAGCTGAAACATACTTTTTCTACAACTGCTATGAAAAGTGACGTATTTCTCATACCTTACTTGATTTCAAAACCAAATATTGCTCATACTGTGAGAAATAATATTTCTCACGGCACTTTGCCCACGCCACATATATTTATATGGAGAATCAAATAAAATCGACAAAAACTTAGTAGGCTACTGTCATCTTTAAATACTTACTTAGTTGTCACAAAACTTTCAGATTATATTAGAAAATATGTTAAATATTTTAAAAAATTGTCAAAAATTTTGAAATATGGTCAAAAATTGTCAAAAATTTGGAAAATGGTCAATAATTGTCAAAAATTGTCAAAAACTGTCAAAGTTTTGAAAGAATGGTTAATAATTGCCAAATATTTTCAAAAATTGTCAAAAATTTGGAAAAATGGTTAATAATTGTCAAAAACTGTTAAAATTTTGAAAAAATGGTCAATAATTGTAAAAGACTGTCAAAAATGGTCAATAATTGTTAAAAATTGTCAAAAATTTGGAAAAATTGTCAATAATTGTCAGAATCTGTCAAAAATTGTCGAATATTTTAAAAAATAGATAATTGTTAAAATTTTGAAAAATGATCAAAAACTGTCAAAGTTTTTAAAAGTTGTCAAAAATGGTCAATAATTGTCAGAAACTGTCAAAAATGGTCAATAATTGTAAAAATTTTGAAAAATGGTTGAAAATTGTTAAAATTTTGAAAAAATGGTCAATAATTATCAAAAAATGGTCAATAATTGTTGAAACTTGTCAAAATTTTTGGAAGTTGTCAAAAATTGGCAAGAATGGTCAATAATTGTTAAAATTTGGAAAAATGGTCTAAAATGGTCGAAATTTTTGAAAAATTGTCAAAATTGATCAATAATTGTCAATAATTGTTAAAATTTGAAAAAATGGTCAAAAATTTTGAAAAAATGGTCTAAAATGGTCAAAATTTTTGAAAAATTGTCAAAAATCATCAATAATTGTCAAAATTGGTCTATAATTGTCAAAAATGGTCAATAATTGTTAAAATTTTAAAAAGTAGTCAAAAATTGTCAAAAATTTTGAAAAAATGGTCAAAAATTTAGGAAAAATGGTCAAAAATGGTCATTCTATTGAGCATAAGAAGCAAGCTTCTATCGGCGATTCGACGACCGCTCACCTTTTCTTTTTGTTTCACTAACCATAAAAATAAATATTGAGTTACTTTATTTGTATTCTTTAAATTTGTGCAGTTGTAGAAAAAGTATAGTGTGCAACATGTGGGGAAAGAACTTTTCTCACTTGTTGCACAATATACTATTCCTGCATTCGTCCATCTTTCCTTTAAGATTCTTTGTAAGTATGGAATGTCCATTAAAATGATTTTAGTTTCGCTTCCATTTTATCAGTACATCCAAAGGTTTCGAGTCCTCGGCAACTCAGCTTTTAGGCTTTTTGTGATTCTCCCTGAGTATCTTTAGACCCAAGAGTTTATATCTCCAATGGGTCAGTGCTTCACATTCAAAGATAATGTATAAAGGTGTTTGTTCCTTTCACATGCATGCCTTATACAGCCAGGATTTTTTCAAAAGGAAATCTTATCTACAATGGATAACCATCCACCAGCTTGATAATGTGGACGAATTAGAATGTTGATACAGTCTGAATCTGTAGCTAGCTAGCTTCAGTCAGAAGTCTTAAATGTCATTGTGATAGTTTTAAAATTTGTCTTTCCAACAAAAATTTTCTCGATCGTCAATAATTATTTGAACAGCAGCAAAGATGTATGATAGACTCTATAATTCTTTTATGCAACAGCAACGGTACATTAGTGGACCTGGAAAAAGTTAGTACAATATTTAAAGAAGATTACCAGAACCAAAATATTCTTTATCTATGGGATACTAGCTTATATAAAATTTTTTGAGAACGAATTGGAATTATCTTCGTTACTTTGTTCCAGCCTTTTAAAATATTTTGCTAGCTGCTTCTATCTACAGCTCTTTCGCATCTTTGTGATATTCTTTTTGTACCAAATATGACTGAAAGAGTTGTGTCGTAAGTACTGATCCATATGTTGGTTTTGCTCCAGTAGGATTGGGGCTTTGTGGATTACTAATTTGATCCTGCTCTTCAAAACTCATATGTTAAAGGCAGCAGAGAAGGGGAAAGTGAGGGCAGCATGGCTGGGGAGATTGATGTGTAATGTGAGAGGGCCGGGAGAGTGGAGGAGGAGGGTAATTGGTAGGACGGTAGAGCAGAGTATGTTGCGGAGGAGTGGGGTGAAAGAGCGGGGGTGAATGCGAGGGTTAGGTCACTCCTGCGGGTGCATAGAGGGATACTCCCGAGGGTGGTGCAGGGGTACAGGACAGTGGGTGGACTGGCAGCAGCGGTGCTGGCAAGGTTCTACCCATTGAACGTGATGGCTAGAGCCAGGAACAAACGCTGGAGGGTGCGACTAGAGATGAAGTGCAGGAATGTATGGAGGAGGAAATGGAGAGAAGGTGGGAGGAGTATGAGGGCGCGCTAAAAGGAGCGATTGGGAATAGGAGAGATTGGATGGACCGAAAATTCTGGGAGGTGAACAACTTCTTGACACAGGTGTTCACTGGACATGGGTCGAAAGTAGGGTACCTCCACAATATTGGGAAAAGAGAGACTGGAGTGTGCAAGTGGAGGATGATTTGGGACATGTGTTTAGATACTGGAGGAACGAGGAAGTGTTGAAGAAGTTGGAGAGGAAACTATGGGAAGCGGTGTACTGGGAGAACATGGTGGAGATAATGTTGAGGGGGGATGAGGAATGGATGGAGGTGAGTGGCGTAGTAGAGAAAATGGTTAGGGGGAGAAGAGGACTCGATATGGCATGAGAGGTAGGAGTCATAGTAGGGAGAAGACGACGGTGTGAGCGGAGAGTGTGCGAGGGACCGCCGCCCGTCTCGAAGTATGCTAGGGTAGTGATTCTGAGGCGGGGGTAACGGCTAGTTTGAGGTGGGTTTGGTTGGTAGGCATCCCCTTGGGGATAAGTCGAACACTGTTTGGGTCCTGGACCAACATGAGTTTCCCATCTCGACCCGAAAAAAAAATTGATCCCGTTATTCAGATTTCTACTTTTATCAACTAATGCTAATATTGATGCTATGCTATGCTATCAGTAATCCAACAACTAGGTCTTGGCTGCTCAAAAACTGCAAATAATCCCTTAAAAGGCTGGCAAGAGTCAACCAAGTGGATGCCGGTACATGAGGGGATTGCAGGTAATGAAATGGCGGACCAGTTAGCTAAAGGAGGCTCTAAAGGAGACTTCATAGGACCGGAACCGTTTTGTGGAATCACAAAAGATTGCATAAGAGGGTAAATCGGGAACTGGCTAAATAGGGAACACCAACTCACATGGAGGTTGACCCAAGGGCACCTCCATACAAAGAGTTTACTGAACAAGGTAGACAAGGAACTCTCAAGCAGGCTATTGAAACTGGGTAAGAGACATTTGAAGACAGTTACCGACCTGGTGGAAACATCAGCACAAAATGGGCAAAGTTAGTGAACCTATGTGCAGAAAATGTGAACTCGATGAAACATCTACTAACAAGTACTTGGACGGAAGCACTTTGAAGAGAAATTAATACAACCATTACCAACTACTGAAAATCCCTCCAGTCAAACTAGTGGCCTTTATAGAAGACACGAAGCTTCTGGAATGGAAGTAGATAACATGGAAAATGGTACAAAGATTCAGTTCAAGTGCCTGGGCTGTTGAGCTCAACCCAAACGAATGAATGAATGGTATTGATGCCATCGACAATATTTTTTACAAATTTTACATTTGCCGAAACCAGTTTTACAAAATTATTTCGGTTCATATAGCAAAAATTTGCTCAGTATTGTGTCCTTTCCTGCAAATTTAAACGTGTGCTTATTTTTTAGGATTCACTGGTCATGTTCCATTTGGATATGCGTCGTTTGGGAAAACTAATCAAGCCATGACAAATAGCGCCCTCTGTGATTTTACTTCAAACTATAGAAAAAGATTAAGCAACGAATGGGCGCCAGTTCAAATAGATCGACCAAATCCGCCTGTATTAATACAACCCACGGAAATCTATCATAAACATGTTGGACAGTTGCCTAGTTACGGTGGTCACATTCCTGGAGCAATATTCAGGTAAAGAACCTTTCAAGTTAATTCTTTTTGACTAAATAGCAGAATATACAAATTACTTTTTGTGTTTCCGACCAAATTGGGGTCAATTCCATTAAATTTCTAATAATGGCTTGTAAACCACCACAACCATTTTGTAACAGTTAAACTTGTGTTCTCAACAATATTCAATTCTTTTTCTTCTTAGATATGGAAAAACCTATGGAAATGATTCAAGAGACGCCAAAAGATGGCTCAGGGGAGACTTTTCTACATAAAAACATGCTTGTAGTGTAAATCAATGAATCTCAACCTGTGAAAATAATTAAACAATAAATTATAGTCATGTCGCTCAGGAGGTTTTTTTTT
The DNA here is from genome assembly GCA_947563755.1 of Lochmaea crataegi. NCBI lineage: Eukaryota > Metazoa > Arthropoda > Insecta > Coleoptera > Chrysomelidae > Lochmaea > Lochmaea crataegi. The sequence continues at coordinate 31,610,954 of OX387435.1, forward strand.
TCTCGATTTAAAAATAGTTTTTATTCGTATCAAAAGCCAGGTACTAAAGTTTCACAAAATTACTTTAAAATAAGTCCAAGCCAAGATGATTTTGAAGCCAAATCTTCAACTGGGTGGAGTGATTTTTGGTAGGGGCAACGCGTCACAAATATCTTTACGTCTTATAATACGCCTCATCTGTACGTGTTGGATTCTTTTTATTAGAAGTTATATTTTATCTATAAAAACTTCCATCTATCATAGGCGTACGATAAAATTTTTAAAGGTTCATTCATTTGTATTTTCACTAGTAATACCACTAAAGGTCAAATTATCGTCTTCGACTCGGGATAATTTTCAAAATATTCATGAGCTCGAAAAAATTTCCGGATTTAATTTGACCTCATGTGGTATTCAGTGAGAAAATTCCACACCAAATTGTGTTTGAAATAATATCACAAGAGCTTAAATTATTTCCGGAAAGTTTCTCGAGGGCACGAATATAATTTTCTTAAAATATTCGGGCCCGAAAGAAAATTTCCAGGAATAATTTAAGCTTGCGTGGAATTCGGTAAGAAAATTTCACACCATAATTAGGAAAAAATTAAGTGTATGGAAACAGTTTGTTGAATTTTGTGACGAAAAGTTGTAAAATTCTTATAGAAATTTTGCATTATTCACAGGTATATCTACATTATTTAATGGTTGTAGATCATATGTTTACCTTTTCAACTGTCAAAAAATGTCCACTCAAATATCGTGGCGCCTCGAGAAAATTTACGGAAATTTTTTTAGTTGCCATGGTAACTAGTCAAATTTAAGGCTTCTTACTGGTTAAAAAGTAGAGGTGTGAAATTTCCCCTTTAATGTTATTGATATGGGGAAAAAAGACAAAGGAACTCTCAAAAATCTTTATTTTTTTCACCTTAATATAAGAAATGGTTAAATAAATTATCTTAAAGAATACATTATCGATTTAATATTATAATAATATTTTATTTATTGCAAACGCTGCAATTAGTCCCAATGGATATGTGTAAAGATGGTCGTTTTGACGTTTGTTCCACTTCTCGAAATCTTTTTAGTATTTCTGATGCTTGAACCAATGTAGGAACACCCTTAAATGAAAAATATGATCATATTATCACGAGTAGTGAACCACGTTTTCGAAGGCCTAGCACCGTTTTAAGGCCGGGACACACATAACCGCACCGTTCCCGATCCGAGTCCGACCGAGTATTGTCTCTGAACTGATATTATTATATAAAATTGTGCTATGATCAACACTAGGGTGCGGTTGTGTGTCCTGGCCTTAAAACTGTGCGTAACCTGATTTCAGGATTCGTCTGAACAATCAATTCTAAATTATACTCACCTTAACGAAACAAATTCTAATGTAGTTTTGATAATTTGTTTTGTTTTCTTCGGAGCATGAGATTGTTACAGGAAATGTTTGTAACGAATGATATTTCAATAATCGTTTGACGAATTTTTCATCCAAAAATTCATCTTCCTCGTTAGACAAGTCAGTTCCTTCAACTGAAAAAGATCATATTATTTATATAAGATATACAGTCTACGTGGATAACTGGTCTTTAAAACACTGCGCGTTTTAAGGTCCTTTTTATCCACTTTTATTCGAATACAGATCTTCAAGAAAAAGTATTACCATGCTTTGATACATCAGCTAGTATATACATGCCTCCATCTGGAACGATTGGGGTAAAATTGCTTATTTTTAATGCGTTTATCATATAGTCACGTCTTTGTTGTAAATCTTTTTGCATTATTTTGAAATATGATTTAGATTCTCTCATTTTAGCGTATTCCAGTTCAAACATTTTTGCAAAAGCCACCTAAAATAATTTAAAATTCTTATAAACAGTTTTCCTTACTATAACTCATTTGAAAAGGGCAGAGATCAATAAAGCCTTGTAAAATAACCACTCCAAGCGCGTATAGTTCTTTTTACAATCTAAGAAACTGACTAGATTTGACTTAGGCTTGAGATGCAATAAAACCATAAAACTTTTCGGATTTACCGTGCAGGGCCGCACCACCGTACACTAACTAACGACAAGTAAATTCACTTCTTCGATTCAGTAGCATGGAAGCAGAAACCTCCATCCACATACTTCTGAATTGCACGGCAATTCAGAATCCTTTACACCTAGGAGATTACTGGATAGAAGAGAAACATTTACCTAAGTTAAAGCCTGCAGATATCCTTAAATTCCTCCGGGAAATAGGACTAAAGGAGCTACTAGTCTCTGTGATTTTCCTCAGGAACTAAGTATGAGTAAGGGGGCACAATAGATCTTCTATGTCTCAAGTGAATGTCACCCCAATATAGATACATACATAATATGGGCTCAGGTGGAAGAAATGGTGGCAAGGAAAAATACTACATATAAAATGAAAGATGTCCGTGCACATTTTGAAGAAGCTCTGGAACAAGTTAATGCAGAGAGATGGCGAAAAGACGTAGAACATGTAAAGAAGAGCAGCAAATAAGGAAATTAGACAATTTAATGGAACAAACCATAGAGTCAATAGTTAAGTTCGGAACATATGAAAATTCAGCAGATTTTTCATTTTCCAATAATTAATATTTCGAGTTCGAATTACCCCGTGTTGTAAATAAGTTCTATAGTTCTAGTGAATCATAATATAAAAATAATTAATTATCATAAATATTATTATAATTGACTCTGCAATATTTAATATCAAACCTACCGTCAGCCCTACTTAAAGGTACGGCTATGCCTGCAATTTCAAGCGACCCGAAGATCGGATTTCTATTGTATACCGGCATTGTACAGGGTTGGGTAGGCAAATAAAAGATTAAAGATTTGAATTATAATGTAAATCGTTTTAAAATTCTGGAGTTTTAGTTGCCCACCCGGTAAGGGTTTTGCATATTAAATTAGGCTTCATTACCCTCTGTGATTTCACCAATTATTGTCAAAAAAAAACAAAAAAGAAGCACAAAAATTAAATAGTCTCCAAAAATTTGATTTATACAGGGTGAGTCATGAGGAACTGTATATACTCCTACCTCGAATGGAGGCCTCTATGGGGAATGTCAAATGACCATTTAAAAGTGTCTGCTCCCACATTTTAATAATATAAAGAGGGAGTTGTGAATTTTGACTGATATTTTTTTTATCATAATTTCGATTTGTCTTATATTTTGATAAAAAGTTACACAATTAACTGATTTATTCAAACTAGAAAAAAATCAGGTCCGGTCTTGAAAAATTAGTTCATATAAAAAATTTCACCCTGTATATGGTTTTTCAAAACTATAATAGGCATCTTACAAAGTACACAAATAGACAACAAAAATGTCGTATTAAATTCTTTTCCCACACGATTTCTCAATTTTTAACAAAAAAAAACAAATCAAAATTTTGTTTCGAAAGACAAAAACAGTCAGATCTTTATAAAAGAAAAAAATAGAACGAACTCATTTACATGTTTAAGACAATTTTTTATGGCATTAGAGCTGTAGTCCTTGCAGCCAGAAACTAAATTTGGTTTTTTGTCCTGCAATTATTACCTATATATTTCTGAGTAATTTGGACGGGCAGCCGCATTTGTTTAATAAATTTGATACTTATTATTATGTCCCCTATACATCATTCAAATTCTTCCCCAAAGGTTACACGCTTCTCGCCCAGGGGTCGATCAGGGCATTCAGTATACACAAGACAAGGTGGACCTCGGATTTACAGGGTAAAAATTAACATAAGGAAAATCATAAAGGTTACAATAATATATAGATACAAATTTTGGCATCCCTAACAAAGGCTAATAGACAATCGAAAATACTCTTTTTGTGCAAGGATAATAAATGCATTAAATTGTAAGGCCGGTTTATTTTTAAAATGGTTAATTTATTTGTGAGTTCTCTGGATTATTTATCGTATTTCTTGCAATTGAAGAAAATATGTTAAGACAATTTAAGAATAGACAATTCACATAAGGCACAAAAAATATGAGACGACATAACGAAAATCAATTGGAAAATTGTTAATACATATTTATAATAGATTTTCGAAATGGAGTCCACCTGCTTCTAAACAACTTCTTCAAATGTCTAATTGATTTCCTGAGTGTTAAAGGATTATTTCTAATTGAGTTACAAGAATCAATAATTCTGTCAATTAAGAGGTAGGAGTACGTACAGTTCCTCATGACTCACCCTGTATGACTACTCACTTGTAATGGAGTGCTGGCACTGAAAACCGTATACAGATGAAGCGTTTGTAACTTTTGAATCAAATTTTCATCACCGTAGGCATAACCAATTTGCCATCCGGTCACACCAAAAGACTTTTCACCAGCTCCGAGAGTCACTGTCCTTTCAAACATATCAGGAAGTGAGGCTTAAAAAATCAAAAATATATAAATTGTCACTTTGTTAAAACTGAAAATATTGATCGTATAAACGAGATAAAATCTTAATGTGCTGTAAGTAAGTAACTTTTAAAATGAATTCAATAATGCTCATATCCGAAGATTAAAAAATACCAAACAATATGAACCTGTGTAGTGTTTCCTAATTTCTTTTAAGCATTTTATCATTAATAATTGACTGTAAGAATTAATAATCAAAACGGTTTTTTGATATTTTCTGTGATTACTCGCCCTGTAAGCATTTTTGCAGATATTTTCGACGTTATCAACAATACAGGAATTCTCCAAATAATTTATTATTATTGTTTACACATTCTCAAGGCAAAATGCATCGTTAGTCAAACTATATTTATTATTGATAATAATAATAATCTTTATTTTTCATAGACAATTAAAACAATCAACAATTAAAAAGATAGTGATATAACCATTATTATAAGTGTTAATATTTTCAGATGATGCAGCGTTGAATATTTGATTTATCAATGGAATTTATAATTTGTCTGTTCACAAATTTAGGCGAATAAAATTATAATTTATCCAGGAATGAATATCCAGTAAGCTGGAAATAATTATAATACTTTCATTTGATTCTATATGCGTGTAAACTGAGTAAACTGAGTAAACTGAGTAAACTGAGTAAACTGAGTAAACTGAGTAAACTGAGTAAACTGAGTAAACTGAGTAAACTGAGTAAACTGAGTAAACTGAGTAAACTGAGTAAACTGAGTAAACTGAGTAAACTGAGTAAACTGAGTAAACTGAGTAAACTGAGTAAACTGAGTAAACTGAGTAAACTGAGTAAACTGAGTAAACTGAGTAAACTGAGTAAACTGAGTAAACTGAGTAAACTGAGTAAACTGAGTAAACTGAGTAAACTGAGTAAACTGAGTAAACTGAGTAAACTGAGTAAACTGAGTAAACTGAGTAAACTGAGTAAACTGAGTAAACTGAGTAAACTGAGTAAACTGAGTAAACTGAGTAAACTGAGTAAACTGAGTAAACTGAGTAAACTGAGTAAACTGAGTAAACTGAGTAAACTGAGTAAACTGAGTAAACTGAGTAAACTGAGTAAACTGAGTAAACTGAGTAAACTGAGTAAACTGAGTAAACTGAGTAAACTGAGTAAACTGAGTAAACTGAGTAAACTGAGTAAACTGAGTAAACTGAGTAAACTGAGTAAACTGAGTAAACTGAGTAAACTGAGTAAACTGAGTAAACTGAGTAAACTGAGTAAACTGAGTAAACTGAGTAAACTGAGTAAACTGAGTAAACTGAGTAAACTGAGTAAACTGAGTAAACTGAGTAAACTGAGTAAACTGAGTAAACTGAGTAAACTGAGTAAACTGAGTAAACTGAGTAAACTGAGTAAACTGAGTAAACTGAGTAAACTGAGTAAACTGAGTAAACTGAGTAAACTGAGTAAACTGAGTAAACTGAGTAAACTGAGTAAACTGAGTCAGGAGGTGAGCATAACTTTTGAGAGCCAAAAAACCGCAAATCTCATCTAAATATTAAAGCGGGTTAAATTATGCGTTGAATGAAAATCCAAATCAATTTTGGTTCAACTGAAATCAAAAGTTAGCAAGCTGGAAAATTTCTCAATTTGGTGCAAGCATACGTTTTGAGACTTTCCAAAACGACATACCTCGAAAAAGATACTCCTTTAATAGTTGTAGAGTAAAATTTAATTGTACGTTAATTTTCAAAGAATGAATTGGGCATCAATTCAAGATTGATTTTTTCGATGTTGAGGCAAATTGTTGAACATTTTTGCACTTATTCTCGCAGCTTCAGTAGTAAGGATCCTTCGGCCTATCATACAAGTCCTAAATCCGGAGGTAGACCCGCAGAATATATTGATCGGCGGCTGCATTTGTAGAAAGACCAGATTGAAAGTTGGCTTCATGAGAGATTTTGAGAATATATCTGTGGAGGATTTTGTCCTAACTCTCATCGACTTCCAGGAGAAATTGACTTGCTCTAATGATATCCTCAGGATCATCATCTGCATGGTGGAAAATTTCGACAGTCTCCTCCTGTCAAGATTGATTTTTTCGACGTCGAGGCAAATTGTTTGCACTTCTTCTCCCAGCTTCATTAGTAAGGATCCTTCGGCCTATCATACAAGTCCTAAATAAAGAGGTAGATCCGCAGAATATATTGAGCGGCGGCTGCATTTGTAGAAAGACCAGATTGAAAGTTGGCTTCATGAGAGATTTTGAGAATATATCTGTGGAGGATTTTGTCCTCAGTCTCATCGGCTTCCAGGAGAAATTGACTTGCTGAAATGAGATCCTCAGGATCATCATCTGCATGGTGGAAAATTTCGACAGTCTCCTGTAAAACCGTGTAGTTTTCCAGGAGCTTGACAACTTCCTTTGGCGATAGAAGGTTGCATGAAGGAACAAAAGATTCTATTCGACGGCAGAAGAAAAGTTGAAGTATTTGCGAGAGTAGAACTTGCACTGGGAGATCCTCTTTCCAAGTTCCATGACTTAAATGTTTGGTGCTTTGGCGGTTAATAGGGTCAATAAATCGGTGTTCTCTCCGATTATGACGACCGTCGCAAAATTCTGCCACTTGGGATTTATAACTTTAAATAATTTTAACTTAACTTCTCTCAAACCTGTAATTATGCAAATTACTTTTAAAAATAATATTTTCTCACCAAATTGCAGCCTTTCTAGCGAAAAAAAAACAGATGGAGATCAAGAGTTATTCAACCCACTTCTGATGAAACACAAATAAACTAAGATAATGAGAAAATTTGCAAACAGACGTAATATTTCGAAACTGTTTTGGAAAATTAACTTTTCCATTATTCCTTCACATTTATGAACAAGACTTGAGGATTAGCATGGCCGTGAGCATTCGTTTTTGACCCTTTTTCTTTCAAAAACGGAGCTCAAGGTCAGTATTTATAATTATTTGGTCAAAGTATGTCAACTTACCAATTCTAATATGTTTTTTTGGTTTAAAAACCATACGTTCGTACACTTCGTCGGCTATGCAAATAACATTCCACTTTTTACATAAATCAGCAACAACAGTGATTTCTTCCATTGTAAAAACCTTTCCTGTGGGATTATGAGGAGTATTAAGGATGATAACTTTGGTTTTTTCATTAAACAGCTGCGATAATTCATCTTCGTCAAACTTCCAATCCGCTGAGGTAAGATTATTCGGATCAGGATTCGTCTACGATTTAAATTATTTTGGGATTAATAATAATAAAAATCATTGTTTGGTTTTATGAAACCACCATGCAAGTGAAACTTTTTTATGCTTCTCTCAAGTATTCAGTAAGAGAAGCAGATTCCTCTCTTGTTTACTAGTGATTGGAACAATTTTCCGAAAATGTTCAGTTAATTGCTTACAATCCGAAAAAAAGTTTCACTTGCATCGTGGTTTCCTAAGACCACAAAATGTTTTGGTGGCTGCAGGTGGCCATGATTTAACCAACGAATATTTTTGAACCAACGTTGCCAAATGAATGACTATTATTTGGGACTTTTGAAAATAAGAATATGTTTAATCACTGAGAGCCAAGCAGGGTTGGTAATGTAACAAAATAAATATAAAAAAACCGTAGTTAATATAGTCAAAGGCTGTGTGGTTAATGTAAACAACTATACTGGTTTTCGTTTAAATGGTGTGAATACATTCGGGGGGTGATAGCACTTCTACTGGTGAAAAAGTTCCAATAAGACGAGATGCTAAATAACCATCGTTTATGTTGAACCGACGTTGAGGTTAAGTGTTTGTTTTCGTTTTATGTATCTTAGCTCTTACTTTTTCAAGAAGGGCAAGGAAAAATAACCATTCCATACATACAATGAACCTTCAAGGGGAAAGGTTAATGGAATGGTTATTTTTCCTTGTCCTTCTAGAAAAAGTAAGAGCTAAGATATATAAAACGAAAACAAACACTTAACCTCATTTTACGCGACATGCGATAGATGGACGAAAAAATTTGAGGCGATGTAATAAAAGATTCACTTAAAAAAATTATGGATAAGATAAAATGTAAACTTACCAATTTTAAACTTATGAACTTGGGAACACCCTGAGCCATTTTTACGAGAGTCTCAAAAACCATGAAATACGGTTCGAATAGAATAACTTCATCGCCAGGAGATACTAAGCTCATAATTGAACAAAACAGTGCCTCGCTAGAACCAGCAGTTATCACTATTTCTTTGTTAGTTAATAGCCTGTTTAGAAGTCTTGAGTAGATCTTTGAAAAAATTCTTATTAGTCTGGGATGACCCTACAAATAACGTTATTTGAAACACCATTTAAAAAGTATAGAAATATACAGATTATTCCAAAAAATAATCTCCATTATTCATAGTTGAATTAAAAACACATATTTTATATACCAGAAATAAGACAACCTGTATACTAAGTGTATGATTTGTGGGTGTAACTAGTAGGTACATCCGGAAGATATGTGATTAAGATCTACGAATTTTGATTACAAATACAAGAACTTGATTGTATTACAATAAATTTAGTAAATTGTGCCTGCTTATAATTTTAAAAAGGTTAATGTCCATAATTTAAAATATTGCAATTACTTATATACACATGAAGGTCAAGGTGGAGCGATAAGCTGAATCTCTGCGACTCTCAAGTTGACGCTACTCCCCTAAATATGGGGGAGGTGAACTACTTCTTGACACAGGTGTTCACTGGTCATGGGTCGAGAGTAGGGTACCTCCACAAGATTGGAAAAAGAGAGACTGGAGAGTGCGAGAGGTGTGAAGTGGAGGATGTGTTTAGATGCTGGAGGAACGAGGAAGTGCTGAAGAAGTTGGAGAGGAAACTAGGGGAGGCGGTGTATTGGGAGAACATGGTGGAGATAATGTTAAGGAGGGAGGAGGAATGGATGGAGGTGAGTGGCGTAGTAGAGAGCATGGTTAGGGGGAGAGAGGGAATGGATATGGCATGAGAGGTAGGAGTGAAAGTTAGGGAGAAGACGACGGTGTGAGCGGAGAGTGTGCGTGGGACCGCCGCCCGTCTCGAAGAATGCTAGGATAGTGATGCCGAGGCGGGGGTAACGGCTAGTTTGGTTGATAGGCATTCCCTTGGGGGATGAGTCCTGGACCCATTCGAACATGAGTTTCCCATCTCGGCCCGAAAAAAAAGGTGGCTCTTTGACATCTCTGAAAATTATTTGTCTCCCTAAGTCCAATGACTCACAGTCAGATAAGATGTAAGTTACGTTCTCGTTCTCCACTCCTTCACTCTAGTCTATGTTGGCTATTTTTATATTTGTTCTAGGACCACTTTCTTTGTGTTCCCAAGGATAAAGACCAAGAGTTTTGACTAGTGCCACAGGTCACTTTCGCCTGAATGGGCATCTCAATCTCAAGAAGCTCAAACTAGTGGAGCAGGAAGAACGTCGATTGGTATACATACATACATACGAATCGCACAAAAAATATTCTATGAATCCGAGATTACATTAAAAGTGTGCCTGGTCCTGTTCTTAATAGAATTGCTATATCGCTATAATTTCTTTGTTTTTATTCTTGTTTATTTTCATTTATATGTACCTATTAATTTTCAAGTGGATAAGTTGCATTATTTAGTTTACTTTGAGCGTACTACTGATATAAACTCAATGTTATTGGTAAATAATAGCTCATTATTTCATTTGAAGATGCAATGTTTTATTTACCGAAACGAAAATCCAAATTGTTACAAACAAAGTAGGTGGGTTTGGTAAAAAAATCACAGCAAAAGAATGGAGAATAGTTAGAAGTAAAAGTGTAGACAAAAGAAAAAACTGCTTAAAGTATGTATTAGCACATAAAAATTTGTAATTGTCATCAACAAATTAAGATAAAAAAAAGATGGCATTTAGTTTTTTGTTAATAACTCAAAAACTATTAATCTTTCATCATCATCATCATCATGGCCGTTCAATCCCGAGGGATTATGGCTAGCTCAATAGAGCTGTGTTTAATCCTATTGACGAGGTGGATTACTCTTCTTATATCAATGCGACTATAATCTTTTATCTGTCCAGTCTCTGATTTTCAATGCTTTTATATCTTCCACTACTGGATCCTACCATCTGCTTCGTGGTCTTCCTCTTGTTCTCGTCTTCAATGGAATCCATGCTGTTATTCTTTTTAATATTCCTGTTGGTGCTCTTCTCATAATGTGTCCCATCCATTCCAGTCTCCTTGCTTTCATATATCGGACTATATTTTCTCCACCTGCTTCCTTTTCTATTTCTATGTTTCTTTTTAATCTTCTTTCTCCATCTCTTGTTATGTCTGGTCCAAGTATAGTTCTCAATATTTTCCTTTCTATTATTTTTAGATATTCTTCTTCTTTTTTGTTTATAGTTGTTGTTTTGAGTGCGTAAGTAATGACAGGTCTGCTCAAAGGCTTATAGATTTGTATTTTTTTTATGCTGATCGATTTAGATTTTAATATTTAAGGGATTTTAAAAAAAAGATCCTTAAAGAGGAGGAAATTTCCTATAAAAAAGTTCCGACTCCCGGAACTCTATCTCTGTTATTTATAATTTTAATTCAACGCCGAAAATAGGTCTTCTCGGGTTTAAGGTATTAATTGTTAATTTAAAAATTTGAAAAAATTATGGTGTATTCTAGACACTTCAAAGAATTCATTGCCGTTGGAAAATACTCTTAAACTTAATTTTTCAACAAGTTAGGCAATTGTTAATTGACAAAAATTTTGTCGAACTTTCTTCTTTTATTATATACTAAAAAATGTTTAAATACTTGTCTTAAGAATATTTCACGTCGTGGATCCCTTCCTATATGCATACATAACAAGATTACGTCATAGAATTCTGAAAAATGTCATTACTTTGTTTATAATAATTTTTTCAAGTTAACCAATGACTGATTTGCCATTTTTTGCTAACTTATATTACTTATTATAATATAATAATAATTATTATATACAGTATTGAAATTTTTTTGAACTTCTATGACGTGATCTTGTTAAGTATTTATATAGGAAGAACTCCACGACGCGAAATATTTTTAAGACAATTATTTAAACATTTTTTTAGTTTATAATAAACAAGGGAGTTCAAGAACATTTTGTTAATTAATAATTGCAAAGCTTGTTAAAAATTTAACTTTTAGAGTTTTTTCCAACAGCAATAAAGTCTTTGATATGTTTAGAATACACCATAATTTTTTCAAATTTTTAAATCAACAATTAATACCTTAAAAAAATTATTTAATGTGACCTGTTTGCTTTTGACGAGGCGCCCGCATACCCAAAATGACAGCGTTGAATTAAAATTATTAATAATAGAGATAGTCGGAACTTTTTTATTGGACATTTCCTCCTCTTCAAGGATCTTTTTTCAAAATTCCTTAAATATCAATAATTTTTGAGTTATTAACAAAAAACGGTCGAAGCATCCAAGACCACATATTCACGGTGAAACAGATAATCAATCAGTTCTCATGACAAGAAAAAGAGGTATAAATAGGATTTGTAGATATGGAAAAAGCTTTTGATAAAGATCCAAGGAAGAAGTTATTGAAAATACTAGAAGGAAGAGGATTCAACCACAAAATAATAGACGTAATTAAAAACATCAACAAAAATAACAGAAATTGTGTAATATACAAAAATACAACATCAGAACCATTTTCAACACAAGAAGGGTTAAGGCGAGTAGGGGCACTAAGTACATTATTATTTACAATTTTCATTGAAGAAATAATTAAAAAATCGTCAACCAAAATGGCAAAACTACACGTTGGACATAGACATTTAATAAGAGTGGATATCTCAGAAGCAGCTTTTGCAGATGATTTAATAATTATGGCAGGAAAAGAAAGGGATTTACAAAATAATATGGAAATCTGAAGAGAAACAGTTAAACATACAATCAGACGGAAAAAAATTGAACAAGTGAGAAGATATAAATACTTGGGATTAGAAATAGAAGAAAATGGAACGCAGGAAGTTGAAATTAACAATAGAGTCCAAAAAACGATGAAACTTTACCACACGATGAATTCGACATTTATAAATAAAAAAGAAACTTCCAAGAAAACAATTTACCGTCCAATATTAACATTCGGGTAAGAAACTTGGGTATTAACAAAAAGACCAAAGAGTAAAATACAAGCAGTTGGGATGAAGTATCTTAGACGAGTTAAAGGTGTCACAAAGAAAGATAAATTAAGAAATACGAAAATAAGAGAAGACCTTGACATAGAATCAATACTTAAATTTATTGAAAAGAGACAATTGAGCTGGTGGGGACATTTACATAGAATGAACGACACAAGACCAATTAAAAAAGTTAAAGACCAGTTAAAAAAGAACGAAAAAGGGAAGACCAAAACAAACATGGGATGGTGTTATGGTAAGTATACTGCAAGAAAAAACATGGACAGAGGCAAAAACAATGGGAAGAGATAGAAAGCAATGGGCTAAATTTGTACATGGATAAAATTGTAGCTGGACCTACAAAGCATCGATGGAAAAATGGATATATGTCTTAAGCATAATGCAATGTACTTGATATTACCATATTATATATGGTGTAGGGTATACTTTTACACTTATTTCAAGTACATTGCATTATGCTTAAGACATTATATCCTTTTTTATTTATATATATATATATATATATATTATATAACAAAAAAATAAATACTATCTTCTTTTCATCCTATTTTGTTAATAACAATTTCAATTTTGTATGTACTAATACATCTTTATCAAGAATTATCACGTTTTTTAACTTGTTGATTACACTAAAATGCCGTAGAGTTACGCATAAACAAACAAAATTTTTTGTTTTACTTACATTCGGATCGGTGTACTGATGATCATTCGAACGATTGGAAAAAACAACTTCGGAGAGAGCAGAATTAACAAACGTTGCAGGTGGAAAATTTGGGCATCCCAAACCCATATCAATAGCATTGTAATTTCTGCATAACTCTTGATATTCCTTACTAAACACAACAACAACTATACAATCAATTTCATAAAAAATTAAGTAGATACTTACATGAAATTTTTACAATCAGTTATTTGAGAAATGAGAGCCATATTTGCACTTAAATGCAGATTTGAATATAAAGAAAAATGATTTTTAAATGCAAGTCGCTTACTATGATAAGCTGATTCCTTAGGCTTCAATAGTGGGAGAGAAATAGAGTGGGATAAAGATGGACATATTGTATGCTACGTATTTAACAGTAGCGTAACAAAGTCTACTTGTTAAGGGATCCACAACTTAGCATAACACAAAAAACACAAATAATTGTCTCTGGTGACTCTTTGATTCTCATCGAAATGTCCAATTATGCATGAGGATGTTTCTGCGCAGGTACAGATTTGTTTCTATATTTATCAGACAGAAAAAAACTATGTTAAGCTGATTGCTCAGGCCTCAAAAGTGCGAGAGAAATAGAGAAAGTTGGACATTTCGTATGTTAAGTATTTAACAGTAGCGTAACAAAGTCTAGTTGCTCAGGGATAAAATTGTCTACAGTAAGGCAGATGCTGTTTCTGCACAGGTGTAGATTTGTTTCTATATTTGTCTGACAGGAAAAGGTGTACAATAAAATAAAATGGTTGTTCGTATTAGTCAATCTTTATTTCATTTTATTACAATGACTTTATTTTCCAGTGGCTTTCCATTGTTTCAAAATATCTTCTGATTGTTTCAATGTTTCATATTTCTGTAAAATAAATTGATGAAAACATGGTTTATATATTAATATTTTAAAACTAAAAAAAGGAATCAATAAAGTTAGACACTCACGATATCAAAAAATAATGTTCTGAACAATAGGAGTAAAAATTGTAAACATTTACAATAATAAATCTACTTTTAACAATGGAAGGTTAAATGACAGTTTAGACAATCTACATGAATTATTGGTATTCGTTTAAAAATATTAGTAATACTTTACTATTTATTTACAATTGCAGATATTAGAGATAAATTAAAAAATAATAAAATATAAATTTATCAGAGCACAGCAGACGTTTGTGTTAGTCCATGAAGGGAACAAAAATATATTCAACTGAAAAGTTCATCCAAAAAGGTTCTATAAAACTCTATAGTTTTATTGAACCTTTTTTAGAAATAGATTTGTTGAAGGAGCTGAAAGATTGCTAAAAAAGGTGCTGAAGATTACCGAATCTTCCACAAAAAAGAGGGGCAAAAAGGTTATTACAACTTTCTGCTCGCTAAGCTGAATAATTGTTCTTGGAACTTCAGGAATTTGCCATGCATAAATCCTCCGGAATTTGCACTATTTTGTAGACAAATTGTAATAAGAAATATAACCGTATAACTTGAAATAAAATGTTAGTCGAATATGAAAATAAAGAGTGATTAATGAAGAAATAATTAAAATGAATCTTAATGTGTATATTTGACTTAAAACTAGGTTATTGATTACAATTCATTTTGGTAAAAATCTTAAGAAAGGGGGTAAACCTCCTAAGGATATAAAATTTTAAATAAAAAATAACTTTACTAATTTATTGGAATTTAGTGAATAAAATAGCTGATTTAAAGTAAACATTTAATTTATAAAAGAAAAAAATGATATTTAAAGAAATTAATGTATAAATAATAAAATAAGAAAATCAAATTAATTTAAAATTTAGTATTCTAGCTAATATTCAACTAATATCATTAATTGGAGAATAAGCTAAAATTTTTCGTAATCTTGTTTGGTTTAATCCTAAAATTCCGCTAATTACAGAGGAAGTAATAATAATAAATATTAAAAATGATATTATTTTTAGTTTATATATAATTAAAATTATTGGGGCTAATTTTTGTCAAGTTAATAAAATTAAATTATTTATTCAATTTAAACCTCTAAATTTGTTAATATTTTAAGTTATACTATGTTGTATGTTTGAAGTGGATTGACAAATAATAGAAGTACCTACATGAGAAAAATGATAAAAGTATACAGAGTGAAAGAAAAGTCTGGAAATGCAAAATAGTAAAATTGACTGTATTTGCAGTGTATGCTGAGATCTCAGTATTTTATATGAAACGCTAGTACCAAAAAGGTCTGAAATAAATAAAAAGTTTTTTTTTTTTTTCTTGAATTTTTAAGAATTTTTTAATTATGATAAGTAATAGTATTGAATAAATTTTGTATAGAATTCATTTACCTTCATATAACAATATCTCACAAAATTTTCACCCAATTGTTTATTAGGGACGCTAAAAAATGCCGATGGGGGTATACCCTGAAGTCCCACGTTTTTAGTCATCCACTTTGTAAATACAAAGTCTTTGTACTTATCCTTTTCTGATTTCATATCAACTTTACTTTCTAAAATTTTAAAATTTATAATTATTACACTGAAAAATCTTTATATCAATATCTTTATATTATCAATAAAGTTGATAAAATTAAATACATTTGCATGTATCAATCTGGATTGATTTGACTTTTTCCATTAGTATTTTAATGCCCTGTTAATATGAAGAAAATCTCTTGAAATGTAGTCCTCTTGTAATCTACCACCAGGAACGCATACAGGCATACAGGTATACAAGATCATTAAATAAATATCCATGTATCAGAAAAACGTGATTCGCAAAATAAAAAACTATATCTAGCGTTCATAGACCTTGAAAAAGCTTTCGACACAGTACCCATAGTAAAACATATACAGAACAAATATTAATTATGTAGTTAGAAATATCACAAAATCAGAGGAATTCAAAACAGAGATGGGCTTAAGACAAGGTGGAGGACTAAGCCCAACCCTATTCAACGTACACATGGAAAATATACTCAAGAAATGCGCCAATAAAAAATATATTCTCAGGATATGAAAATTTGGAAAGAGTCGAAATATCGTACGGTGTTTTTGCAGACGACGTCGTAATTATAGCAGGTAATGAGGAAAAGTTTCAAGACTATCTTATTATATGGAATAAAACAATGGAAGAAGAAGGCATGAAAATAAATATTAATAAGAAAAAAATATTGATAATAGGAGACCAGAATACAAAAACTGATAACGATAAAGAAAATGTAAAAATTGAACAACTGGAAGAATTCAAATACCTTTTAGTAGCACTAGAACAATCTGGAAAACAAGAAGCTGAAATCAACGAAAGAATAAGTAAAACAATAAAACTATTCTATGCCATGAATCAAAAATTCATCAATAGAAAGGAGATTTCAAACCAAACAAAAATCAAAGTATTCAAAACCATATATATATACCAGTATAATAGGAGTTACTAGAAAAAACAGAATTAGAAACACACTTATAAGAGAGGATTCAGGAATAGAACCTATAGTACAATTTATAGATCAGCGACAATTAAGTTGGTGGGGTCATATACAACGAATGAATAACAACAGACAAGTGAAACGTGTAGATATACGAAGCGAAATCGCAGATTAAAAGGAAGAGAGGCAGACAAACTCAGATATAGAATACAGTGATGGGTAACATATTACAATATAGAGGCAAGACATGGAGAGAAGCATCAACTTTAGCAGAAGATAGAAAAGCATGGAAAAAATTTGCTTATGAAATATAAAATGTAAATCCGACACCTATACGGTTTATGGATATAATGATTATGAATCAGGAACTTAGAAGATATGATAAACAAATATAAAATCCTACCCTATTATAGTAACATTAATATTTTAGTTGGTAATAATTATATAAAATCTAGTATAGCATACCAAGTGCCGACCAATCAGCCAACATAAAGTATCCAGCATCGGGAACAGTCGGCTTCATTCCTATTTCAACCAAAAATTTGACCATATAATCCCTTTTTGCTTTCAATTCTCTGGCTAATGAAACAAAATAACAATCATCACTTTCCAATCTTTCTAGCTCTGTTTCGAAAGCTATAGCTGTGGCTACCTAAAATTTAAAATCTGACATAATTATAATACTTTAAAATCAAAATAAGTTCTAAAAGGTTTTGGAGCGGCTAGGTCATCTGGTACGAATGGGCATAACAGGGAAGTCAAGAAGGTATGATGGAAAATACCAGGAGGAAAGAAAATCAGAAGAAGGTGAAGAAGAAAGCGAAAGGAAGCAGTAATAAATGATGTCGCTAAAAAGGAAATAAGGAACTGGATAGATGTAGCCAGAGATAATACTTACAGTGCTATAGGACCAAGGGCTAAGATAGTTTTCCAAAATAGACTACTACTACAGTGTGTTTTTTACTTACTTTACTTTCAAACACCAATTATTGTTAACAAAAAGAACTTAATACCTGTACAGGAGTAATGCCAGTATAAACGCTATTTTGATGAACAATATGTAAGTTTTTCATTAAATTTTCGGGACAGTAAGCCCAACCAACTTTCCATCCAGTCACACTAAAAGTTTTTCCACCAGAACCAATGGTTATTGTTCGCTCCCACATTCCAGGTAAAGTGGCTAAAAAGTACAGTATATTTCGTTATCACGTTTACCTTTATCTTATTCCAAGCAGTTAACGACATGTGGTGCATAAAATGTACGGCGAAAGAAAGTATGTATCGTAAGAAATCATTCGTGGGCGGTTCCTGATGTACAATGAAACAAAAGAAACATTATTAACTTGGCTCCTGAAATTGGTTTTAAAATAGAAAATTTCCTTCTACGGTACGATCCATGATCTAACTGTATACAATATTTACCGATAAGTGCTCAAGTTTATGTTTTGAATTTAAAATAGTGTCTTCACCTCTAGCCTCCATGTCTCGAATTTACTGAGGCTCTTAGAGAAAGCTTATCAATTCAGACTTGTTTTATGTAAGATTACCTATAAATATACATACCTATTCTTATATGCTTATGGGGTTCGAACACCATCCATTCATATACCTCGTCAGATAAACATAATACGTTCCATTTTTTACAAAGATCTGCAATAAAAGTTAATTCTTCCAAAGAAAATACTTTTCCTAAAGGATTATTTGGAGAATTAACGATAATCATTTTAGTATTTTCGTTAAAAAGGCTTTCTAATTCTTTTTTATCTAAAACCCAATCCGCCGATGTAGGTAGACGGCCACTTACTTCTTTCTATAAAAATATAGAATTGATAAGACAGAAAATACAAAGACATCGTCAGATTTAAAATTTTAAGCGCATGCTCCTTCAGTGCCATGTTTTAATTATATTTAGGTACTTAACCTCACTTTAGTCGTCTTTTGACTTCATTGAACCCAATTTTTCATTTAACTAATCAGTATCAATAATAGATAATTACCGGTCGAAGCGGAATAAACCTTGGTATACCCCCAGCATATTTTATCATTGGTTCATAACAATCGAAAAAAGGTTCAATAACAATAACTTCGTCTCCAACATCTGTATGACCTGAAATTGCAGAAAATAAGGCTTCATATCCTCCAATGCATACTAGAATCTCAGTCCTTTCATTAAGTTGTCTTCCTATTATCGTTGAGTACAATTTTGCTAGGGCTTTTATCAGTCTAGGGTGTCCCTACAATCAAAATAATAACATCAAAATAAAAAAAACAGTGGAAGAGAATGTATTTCTAGTAACAGATAATATCTAGAGATTATAGTAGATGGTTCAAGCATAAAACAACTGCTAATTTTCCATCGTGCTACCAGTAAAATTAATTATTAATAGAAGGCAAATATTGAATGTTGCTGAAGTTTGGGGTGAGTAGATCTAATAGGCACAAGTATATTGGGGCACACACCAATTCACATTTTGCCAAACAAATTCAGCTTCAGATTCGTTTATTTGGTGAAACATCGGCCAAACATCAGATACCTGATTCGGGTCGTGACGGCGCAGGCATAAAGTATAGGCTCTGCTGTTTCATCATCTTCCAAAGAAAGATAGCACGTTAAATCTTCCGACAGTTCAAGACTAAGACCAGTCTCAAGTCCAGGTTGAAGGGACTCTACCTTTTCATTTCCAACCGTTCTTTACCTCGGTTGAATCCACCAAGTAAAGTTGCGATCTCTTTTTGTCTTCATCTTATATAAGAGCAGGTATAAATAACTGGACTTTATAAACCTACTCTTTATTTATTCATTTTGTGACGTGAGGATCAGATGAGAAGAACAAAGAAGAGAAAATGGGCGGATGCAGTGTTACAACTGCCAAGGATTCCACCACGGACAGACGGCATGCAGCATAAGCACTAAATGCGTGAAGTGCGGAGGACCACACAGATCAAACGAGTGCCTAAGACCAAAGAACAAGCCAGCCACCTGCGCAAACTGCCAGGCAGAACACCCGAACTACAGAGGATGCCCACAGGCCCAAAACAACTTGAAGACAAGGAAAACAGCCCCAAAAACAACGAAGCCAGGAGTCAGCTACGCCCAAGCTGCAACCAACAAAACGACGACAACAACAACAGCACCGACGAAGCAACAGATTCTCGAGCAGCTAATGGCCTAAAGTCACTTGTAAGAAATCTCAAGAAAAGAAGTCCCACCTACGAGAAGTCCCGGCACATCCATAAAAATATGAGTTGGGATTTCAAATAGGACAAAAAAACAAGAGGATCCACTCTATAAGGTTATCTTTAGCTGCTAAGGATTAGCCCCTTGTAGAGGCAGCGCAAATACACACACAGCAGAAGACAAAAGCAAGCTAGAAGACCGCTAAAGAAATTACCACCGCGGTGTCACAGCCAAGAAGAAGGCAGCTCGATCCCAGCAGCAGCCATTTGGCTGAGGAAAACGCAAAAAACGCGAACGTCGACGATGAGGACCCATCGGATGAGATGGGGAGTTGGTGGAAGTTCTTCCCAAGATGTATTGCGCTTCGAGCAGTGCATTCTGGGAGGAACGGGCTCATCTCGCATGTGTGTGTGTGTTCATTTTGTGTCCTTAATACAGTTGCTACTAAGTTTGCCTCCGTTAAAATTTTTTGACATCAATATATACTTTGGATATAAGTGTGTACCAATAAGTTTAATTAAGTTATTTTTATTCTGTTTTTCCGAGTCCTCTTTATGATAATGTGAAAAAAATCAAGACATCCTCTTAACACCAGCGAAATTGTCTACTTGTTTTTTTTTTTCGTTCCATCTTATTAGACTGTCCCAAGGGGAAGCTTCCATTTCGAAATTCACCACATACATTTAAATAGATTATTTAAATTTATTGCCCTTTCAAACTTCGAAATAAATTTATTCTTTGGAATCCTGTTATTTATGTTAATTTTACCAGACCTAATTTTTTTTGTTTTAGTTACTAAAAAAGTAAGAAGAAAAAGGATTCATTTAAAACTAATATAGTATATGTGCTAGTACCACCGTACATAAATAATGGTAGGTTCATTCATCGTCGGCTCTTTCATGTCGCGCTTATAAAGACATACCGAAAAACGGTCGCTGAACAACACCTGCACCATATAAACAGGGGTCACGCGTTTTACTAGCTTCCTAGCTTGTTGACTTGTAGATTGAGGTACGGGGAGTAATAAAAACGTACGTTGTTGGAAAACTTTTTCAAAAAACGTTGCTGAGTGAGAGAGACATTGCGCTGGGAGGAGCTTAGAGTGAACCTTCTATTCATTTTTCATGTACAGTGCCAAAGAGATAATTAAGGCCAGTGTTGCCAAGTTGGTAAAATAATTACCAGATCTGGTAATATAACTCGGTTTCAGTAATGAACTTCTTTCAAACAGTATTTAGTGATATTTCTGGTAATGTGAGATTTTAAGAACTTTTTGTACTTGGAATCGACAAACACCAAATTGAACTATGCGAAACAGTCTGCACTGCCCGGTTTGGGTTCGTTTTCAAACGCGATCAAATCAATGGAAATCGTCAAAAGTACTTCGTGAGTAAAGTACTCAAAAGTGCAGTAGATTAGGGAGCTATAGGTTAGCACATGGGTTTTAAGTAATTCTGAACTCATGATGCGAATTTTCTCTTGATACAAACCTAACATCTCTGATTCTCTAAAACTAAAACTTGGATATTTTAAAACCCACTTTTTACGTTACCAGATAATTTTTGAAAATATTTTACTTACGAATCCTCTTGCATATTGATGAATCGTAGAATCAGATGTATCTTTAGAAACTTCTATTAAAGCATCTGTAACGTATTTTGGAGGAAATTCATCTGTGTATCCTTGACCTAAATTTAAAGGTTTATAATCTAGAGCCAATTGAATATATTCTGTCCTACAAACAAAAACGAATCCTTGTACTGCTATTTTGGAGTTCAGAACTTGTTTATCAGTGAAACGATGTATTATTGGGTGCGATCAGCCGGGCTCAGCGGTTGGAACTAAGCACAAAACATTTTGAGTATGCTGGCAGTAAGCGGCTGAGTTCTGTCTGAACATTATACTATGGAGGGTAGAAGGAAGGAGCACCATCTGAATGTATTAAAAAGTGTCCATCGAAAGGAAGCAAATTAAGGTGGCGCCATAGTAGCAAGTGGAAAGATTTTAAAAACAGCGCCATGAATTATTAGAGTAGGATACAAAATTAAAAAAGGAAATACTACGTAAATAATTGAGATTTTAAATACTGTATATTTCTCAATTACAAAAGTCACGAAAAATACTAAATTTCTCAACCCAGCACACTTCACTCCGTTTATAACCCTAAATACACATCATATCCATTAGCTACACGCGCGCCATTTCGGTGAATCTTCGAATTATAATTTACTGTTTACAGGTGGACACTTTTTCAACTTGTCACCCATACAAGATGGTGCTCCTTCCTTCTACCCTCCATACATTACACTTAGACATATTGGAAAAAATAAAAGGAAGTGGAATTCTGTATACATTGATGTATGACATGACATATGACATAAAACAAACATAGTCGACTTTTAGCGTTACATATCAACAATTATTACTCTGTAATATTTCAAGTTTATTTCCATAATAATAATTGTTTATTCCCAAAAAACACAACGCAAAACTCATCCCAACACTTTGACAGTGCCAAAGATGATAAATTAAATTTTCTGACATACTTGACAGCGCTAAGTAAAGAAAGCGAAAATAATTGCACATTTGTTAGAGAGTAGCGCAACCTTCTCAGCAGTCTAAATTTATCCGCGCATGTCCGCAAAGTTAAGCTGTCACGTTGTTGACTCTAGTTGACATATTATTTAGACAATCCAAAAATATACACTGTGTTCGTTTGAATAGTTCAACCCACCCTTAATAGTTCAGAAATGCGACATATTAGAAAGAAATGCCGAAACACGTCAACTTTTAACTTGAGGGGGATATTTCTTAGCGCTTATGTCATAAACGTCAGATTCACCCCCCCCCCTCTCTATTCAATCATTTTGTTTTGCCTTTGATACCAGCCTTTCATTTTTATTTAATTGTTGTTTACAATTAGCTTTCTTTCAACTTTTCGTATGCCATTTAAAAAAATTTAAGGGGTATCTCCAGTAAGGACGTTTATGACATTAGCGCGAAAAAGTGTCCCCCTCAAGTTAAAAGTTGACGTGTTTCGGCAGTTCTTTCTAATATGTAGCATTTCTGAATTAAGGGTGGGTCCTTTTCAAATGAACACAGTGTATATCTTCATAAAATTGACCTCTATCAAGACTTTTATATTGAAAAAATCCTGCCTGTTTGTTTTTGCAATAATCCCTTATTTTCTCCTCAAAATCTATAATTAATAAAGCAAATAATTATCAATAATGACCCACCCGTGGCTCACGACTTCAAAATTTACAGAAAAGCAGAGCCACAGTGGAAGATTATTTGAATTTGTATGCCTACTCCAACTTCGGCGCTAGAATAATTCAATAAATAAGCTGTAGTAATATTTCTTTTGGATATGTTGTCTTATATACGAAAATTTATGAAAGCCTTTAGATAATATACAGTGCTGACTAGACTTGATGAATGTTTCTGATTATAATCAAAATTAATGTTAACATCGAAATTACTTACCAAACACTAGGTTCTGAGCCAGCATATCTTTGTGGTAATACAAATTTCTGGTTTAATTCAGACATTTTCACGTATCTTGAGAAATGCTACAAAAATGTACAGTCTAGTTGTTTTTTTTTATAAATATTGTTAAGGAATTAATTTGATTCCAGGTTACAATCCCTATATTCATTTTGTTAATTAGAATTTTTTTAGAAGATGGATGAATACATTTAAAAAGATATTAGGTGGAATCAGAATCTAAAAATAAATACACAAAAGTGCAGTAGGTAATAAAATGACAGATAACAATGCAAAGAACGATATTCACTAGTCCCGAAACTCTAAAACTGAATTATCATGTAATTTTTATAATGTAATTTACCTTACAGACAGTGTTAAGTATTTTCATCGACAAATAGATTTAATAATAATAAAATGGTTTATCTTCTAAAATAGCACGAGGCGAACTGAATATTTTCTTAAATAATTGTGTAATAATTATAATAAATATAATTAACTATAAATTAGATCAATTGCCTTAAATCCGAGAATGAACTTGCACGTTATCATATTGCGTCGAATCTGTTATCAAATATGTATTTTACACTAAAAAAAAAACATTAGGAGTTGACATTAGTTTTAAATGTGATAATTTTGCTGTATTTGATTCAAATAAAGCAAAAGTTGACGATTTCATTTTATGAATTAGAAATAAATGGACAGTTACCATTTTTAGACACATTAGTAAGAAAAGAAAATTGGGGGCAAAGTTTGTATGGGACAACGTGATTCTTTGGTCCAATCTACTTCAAATTTTACATAAACATTCTTTAACATAATTGATGGAAGATGTGTTTCGTATTTCATTGAAACTCATCGCCTAACGGGGTTAAAAAGGGGAAGAAAGTTTTTTTGGGGGTGATTTGCATCGAAGTTGATATCAATACTTACTCTTTTAATGCTTTTAGTTTAAATTACATTTTATTTTGACAGATTTGAACTCGATCCGATTTTATTCAAAAAACGTTGAACTCACTTAAAAGCTTGGTGCGATATCAATTGAAAACGTTCCAAGCCAAATTCAAAATAACACACTTTTTTAGCTTGTTTTATTTGAGAATTCATACATAAATACACACACAATAGCTGTTATTACTTTGGTTCCCGCCAACAAACTAAAACGCCATTGAATTGTTTAAACGTGCTTGTGGATATATCTGCTTTTAATGCAAAACCTTAACTTTAGCTAGTGATATTTGAATACTGTATACTCTGTTTTGATCCAAAATGAGCATGAGAGTCGATAGAACTAAGAAATGTCATTGGGAAACCGCCAAAACATGATTTTGTGGAAAAAGTGGATATAACTGGCTTTGATTGCGAGCTCCTCAATTATTATAAGTGTTAAAACATCCAAAATAGAATTTAAAAAATTTGAACCTACGACCTTAATCGTAGGCGAATTCCATTGTACCAAGTAGCCTAACCTAATTTAGTTTCCACGATATATGCGTACCAATGACATATAAATAATCTTAGTTTTCAAAGATTGAGAAAAAAGGAGCAGTCGACGAAAAAGATTTGTAACTAACACGTGTATTATAAGGGCCATTAACAATCTCAAACATCTCGATTGTAAATATCCTTTATTATTACACTTGGTTCAATTATTATTATTTGATAAAAGGTTGACAGAAGCAGACATTTTTGTTTTTATTTTGTTTAGAATTTATAAGCGTTTAAAATTTATTCACATTATCTTGGGACATCCTCTATTGCAAACCAATGAAATAACCTATTATAAGACCGTTGTATGAAGATAAGAAAATATCAATGAGAAAATAAAACATCATTTAATCTTTATTTTATTTTTATAAATTAAACATTAAAATACTGTATAGAATTACTTTCCACTGTTTTTCCAACGTTTTAAAATATCTTCTGCTTGCTTTAAAGTTTCGTCTTTCTATAAAATATAAAGAAAAAAATCAAAGTGAACTATATATAGATTACTTATTCTTCAAAATACCTTAATAAAACAATATCTAACAAAATTTTCCCCCAAATATTTGTTAGGAGTACTATAAAATACCGTTGGGGGTATTGCTTGAAGACCAACTTTCTTCGCCATCCACTTTGTAAATCTATAATCCTTATACTGATCTGATTCCGAATTTATGTCGGCTATTGACTCTAAAATAAAATACATCACCTGTAATACTTAAAGATTCCAGAAAACTTCATACAAAATATCCAGATACTAGATGTGATTTTTGGTCCATCTAACCTAATTTACGGACAGTTGGTCGATACTTCTTCAGTTGCCATCATCTTAGCTTGCAGTTCTGCCACCTCTTTCCTACTCTAGATTTTCCAGTCCATCAGAGCCACGTTAAAGGTTCGTAAAACCAGACCTAAATTTTCTCCTCCAATGATGTTTATAAACCTAATTTGAGTCTGTTTTTATTTAGTTAATATAAAATTGTCACTCACATGCATCATGTATACCTACTCGATAAATATGTTAAATATACAAACCAACTGCTGACCAATCTGCTAACATAAAATATCCCCCGTCAGGGATGGTGGGTTTCATTCCAACTTCAATAAGAAATTTGGCCATATAATCCCTTTTCGATTCCAATTCCTTTGCTAACGAAACGAAAAAACAATCATCGCTTCCTAGTCGCCCCATCTCTGTTTCAAATGCTATAGCTACAGCTTCCTAAAAAATACATTATGTCTGTGTAAAAACTTCTTTGGTCGCATTGAGGTATTTTTGGTAGGGGCTGTCCCCGTGTAACCCAGAAAAAGAAGAAGTTTCAAGATACCTGAATTGGAGTGACAACTGTGTAAACACTGTTTTGATGGACCATTTGTATATTTCTCATTAAATTCTCTGGACAATATGCCCATCCAATTTTCCAACCAGTTACACTAAAAGTTTTCCCAGCCGAACCTATTGTTACAGTTCTTTCCCACATACCAGGCAGAGTTGCTAAAATTATTGAAATAACAGATAGAGGTAATTTTTTATCATAGATATTTCATATAAGTTATTAGGTATTGGTCATTTATCTACCTAAGTTAGTTAACCTGTTAAGATTAAGTGGTAGTTACTCAAACATTGAATAAATATTATCAACGTTGTATTTTGGTTCTGAATAAAAAAAATAGATACTGACCCATTCTTATATGTTTATGAGGTTTGTAAACCAACCATTCATACACCTCGTCGGAAATGCACAGTACATTCCATTTTTTACATAGATCTGCAATAAAAGTTAATTCCTCCAAGGAAAATACTTTTCCCAGTGGATTATTTGGAGTATTTACTATGACAATCTTAGTTTTTTCATTAAACAGACTTTCCATCTCTTCTCTATCTAAAACCCAATCTGCCGATGTTGGTTGACGACCTATGACTTCTTTCTTTAAAAAAATTGTTCGTGATAGCATAGAATGATTTAATTATTTGTTGGTTAAGGGTTATTTTGTTATTAAACTTAAAAAATATCGTTTATTGGGCATGTCCACCGACGAACAAGTTGACACTAATGACAGTCGTCCTGAGGATAAACAATCATTTGGATGGATTTCAGATTTGTAATTTGGTTGTTTTGTATTGATTTAATGTCGAATAAATCACCAAATCAAAATTAAATGAACTCAAACACGATCAAAATAACTCTATTAAGACCCACGTGTTGTGCAAAGAACGATTGATGTTTATTATCAGATTCATCAAGGTAGGAATGGCTAACCAGTACTGGAACTGATCCATTAGATCAGATCCGGTGGGTTGGATGGATGGAATTGATCAGAACCGACAATTTATTCAGGTACAAGTATTAGTCTTATCATTGTAGCGTGCCACGGCCCGCGACTGATCTGCCGTGATTCAATTTCTCCAATCAACTAAAATGAACTAACATACAAATGTAAATACTCAAATTCGTACCTCCCACTCGTACAACATTAACGATACGCTGAACGCGAGCAGTTCAAGTCTAGTATATACTTGTTTACGGTTGTTTACCCTTTGGACTAGTTATCACTCTGGACTGGATCAGGTTGGAACTGATCTATAAAAATGTTTGAATCAGCCATCCCTACATCAAGGCGACTGTCACCAATGACGCCACGTGGACTTGCCCTATTACCAATTTCAATGGAATAAATTTAGGCACGCCACCAGCATATGTAACCATACTTTCATAACAATCAAAGAAAGGTTCTATAATAATAACTTCATCCCCGACATCGGTGTGACCTGAAATTGTTGAGAAGAGTGCTTCATAGGCGCCACAACTTGTTAAGATTTCAGTTTTTTCATTAATTTCTCTTCCAATTAGTTGTGAATAAAGTTTTGATAATGCTCTAACTAGTCTAGGATGTCCCTAAAATACAGTATAGGTTATAACGAATAGGTGATATTTTACTTCAAGAAAGTGAAACTATATAACCAGTTACAATATTAACGGAATTTACTTACAAATCCTCTTGTATATTGATGTAACATGAGATCCGGTCCATTCGAAACGTCAGCTAACGTATTGACTATATATTTAGGGGGTGCGTAGTCGGGGAAACCCTGACCGAGATTTAGAGGGTTATAATCGATAGCCATTTGACCATACTCAATCCTAACAACACAATAAACAGATTTAAAAATTGTTCTCTTGATGTTTTATTTATTACAGTTTCAATTCTGTCCCATCTTATTGTGATTATGACCATCATATTAATTACTGATAAAAATATAAACGTATCAAAAGTGAGCGATTGTTATTGGCCCTTTTAACGCACGTGATATTTACAAAATTGTTGTAACTCATTTCAACAGCTTATACGTCTAATCCATGATTAAAATTTAATCATGGTCTAATCATACAAGCAAATGAATGTTTGGTTGCCTATACCAGTATCGATTATTTATAGAAAATTATTCAATAATAGAGGCACATAAGGGTTATCTATGCACATAACTAAAAAGTTCTGTGAATAGAGGTCATTAATGAATGATTTTGTTAACGTTTGGTTGCCTATACCAAAATCATTGATAAAAAAACCTGAAGAAAAAAAAGCAAGGTACCTACAGGTTAAAGTAATTTATAGTGTATACTCACCATACACTAGGTTCGGATCCAGCATATCTCGATGGTAGACCAAATTTCTTGTCTATTTCGGACATCTTGACCTGTCGCAAAATACCTAGTTTGTAAATTTTAAGGAACAAATTATTATTTTGTTGATTTCATCTGGTAATGATATCACTAAACAGACTATTACATATATTTGCTTGAATTAATGCAATATAAAGATAACATTTAAGGTCGCTATAGATGGGATAACATTTACGGTAGGTAATCTCTTTTTAATTACATAAAAAGTTCTGATTGAAGATTAAATATTATGTATTTTAGGCACCTTTTTCATTAATTAGATTACCGTCTCATGATATAATATATTAATTTTACCTTTGTGTGTATATCACTTAACGTTATCACTAGACATGAAAATATTTTCGGGTATAAAGAAACCAAGCTGAAGTTATTATCACACTTTACCTACATAGATTAATATTCCACACGTACATGTCATTGAATAATAATTTAAAAAAGGCATAGGCTTACTTTAATAATCTTACTTAAAGGATAAACAGATTCTGTATATTTTATGAAATCCAAAAATTTTTAGTTGCTTACAGGATATATTTAAAACATAACTTAAATTATACAGCGTGCGCTACAAAACTATTAGTTATAAATTAATCTTTGAACTGAGAACTGTAAGCTCACTTGTTGCGGAAAAAATCGTCTGTGCTGAGTTTGTCATTAAATTTTAGAAATTATTCGATTTAGCCCAATTTTATTAAAAATCTCACTTAATATTCAACAAAAATCTTTTAACTTTGCCAACATATACGAAAGAAAAATACGAGTACGCCTTAGTGTCAGAGGGTGTTCCATATTAAAAATATAGATTCTTGTTAATGATTAGCACATTAGCAGATCGTTTGAAAAGAATTGGGTAATGCTTTTAACCCTTTTCTTTGAAGTTTGCCATAGGCAAGACAACACAAATTAACTACAAATATATTTTATTTTCCTTTAAGTATATGAAAATTGCATTTATGCTGTTCGTTATGACATCTTATTAACAACTGACACTGTGTTGCTTCGTTGTTTAGACGGAACACATGGGCGTAATAATGAAGATTTAATTGTAATTTGTATAAACTCAGGTGGAATTTCACCATGGTTAATTCTAAGGGAACAAATTACGTCGCACCGTATTTTATCAAATTTAATAGTGTTGTTTTGTTTTTATCCCCATTTGGAAAATTCTATTTTAAAAATTTCTTAAAATCCGCCTTTTAGATTTTGACGTCACTAGTATAGGTTGAAGTTAGTCACACATTTTGACATGGTACAAAATAATCATAAGAAATAGGGTAGTTACCCAAATTGAAGAAGAAAAAGTTTAGGTTAGAGTGACAGAGAGTTGTTTGCATTCGCATGTGGTTTCATCTTGGTTTAAATGTTTGATTAGTTCGAGTTTAAGCTTCATATCTTTTATTAATAAAATGCTCCAAATTCAAATTGAGCAAGGTAAACAACAGAGTGATAGATGTCAACATTTCGGCCCTGAACAAGCTCAAATAACATCCCAATGAAGGAAAAAGAAGAAGAAGCTGAAACATGGAACAGCAAAGGAAGACTATCGACATTTAAACTAGTGACGTATCTGCATTATAAGATGCATAGTTTTAGTAAATTCTTGTTTTCATTTTTTTCGGTTATTCTAAAAACTCAATTTAAAATAATTTTATTTTTGAATATCCCATTTGTCACTTATTAACATTACCTAATGAAACACGGGGTCAAAATTTGAAGTTGAACAGCCTATTTACAATCAGAGCTGTCAAAGATACTTTGGAGGAAGTATCTAGATACTAAATAAGATAGTTTATAGTTACTTTGTAGATTATTCGTATGTAAAGAGCCTAACAAGTTTAGGAAAGGTACAGAACTTGGCACCGCATCCGGCTGCAAAATGGTATTGTGGGGGACCGTGACCGTTTCGCTCAACTCTATTTTAATTTCTAAAGCTCGTATCAGTGGTGTCTCGATGATAAGAATTGCGACTCGAGGTCAAACTTTCGCGATCGTCGTTTAAAACAAGTCATATCCTGTCTGAAGGAACTTATACCCGATTGCACCGTTTAGAATTTAAGCATGCCTTTCGTAAGTTGCTCTTAACTTTAAGAAGCACTTAATTGTCTCGCTTGTTGCACCACTGCAGCATAACCATTACTTAGTAAAGAACCACTTGGCAACACCGAGAAAATCTAGTAACTTATTAGAGACTTTTCAGATTTGGCTTTGTGTAGAGTGGCAGTTAGCTTTCGCCAGCGTCAAATGATAAACCTTTAAATACAAAAGAAGACAACAAACTTCAGCAATGGTTACAAATGCCCACTCGACAAGTGAGCTTTTTGACGTATAAGCATTAAAACGAATGGTTCATGTGCGAGTACTTTTTTGAAGTGGTATTCTTGACGACCATTCGTTTTTTGGAACGTATACGCTTGATGATGTTCGATCATAACATCCGGCAACACTGCAACATCTCACTAATTACAGAAATTGGTTCGTAAATTTACGTTTTGTGAACTTAAATTCAAAAACTGACAACTGGCAACAAGTGAAAGATTGTCAACATTTGTGATTTACAGAAAATTGAGGAAAAATAAATTTTATGTAGGATGTCTCATAGAGATAAAAAAAGTCAAATGACGCCAGAAAAATCTCCTTATTGAGTATCAGAAAAAAAAACTCGGATCTTCACCCGGTAAATTTTCTAATAGTTTTACATTCAAAGATGCCGAAAGGAAGTGGACTGAAATAAGTTTGATACTAAATAGTATGCCGGGTGCATCGAGAGATTGAAAGAATTGGAGAAAGGTGAGATTAAGTCGCACAAATCTATTTTGTACAATAATATATTCAAAAACACTTGCATGCATAAAACCGAAGTGCTGCTAAGAACTGATTCATGGGAGACACGCTGATCTTTATGTAATAATAGTTGATCATTTGGTCTTGCAGGTTTCCTTATTATTAGGTAATATTTTACTTAAACATAATTCCGAAATCTCAGAGGTTCCTCTATCAATCCTAAAACCCGGAAACAGTATTGCTTTGTCACTCGAAATCTTTGATAAGGTGCAAATTCCTTATGTCGTGGAAATGATCAGATCGAGTGTAAAGCATCTCGGGATGTCTTATCTCGAGGATATCAAAATCAACTTCGAAAAGAGAAGTTTCTCAGGTAAAATCAGCTGTCAACCGCGATTTCAAACTAAGTCGAACTTGAGTCGACCCAATAGGGAACTTAATATTAAGTCCGCCTTAACTAGTTTCAGGAATACAGCGGTGCAACGCAAACTAGTATTTTTTTAGATTACTTTATTTTAAGACTGTCTTAAAGTTAACGGTGCAAGTGGACACTTTTTTCTGACAGCTCTGGTTACAATAGGACAGGAAAGGGAGGTTTTTAAAATGTAACAGGTTAACAAAATATATATTTTTGAATTTTCTATAATCTACAATAAAAACAATAATTTGTATCACATCATATTTTTAAATTAAATTTTCATTAAGAATCTTTCCATTTCTTCAAAATATCTGCGGCTTTTTGTAGATTTTCGTCTTTCTGAAACATCAAAACAAATAATTTGTCAGAAAATGGTGTGAACGAATGAAGCCTTTTGATATTAAATTTCGTAAACTTAAAATTGTAACGGTGTAAACTTTTCTTCAATGGCCCTAATGTCGATAACGTATGTTTAGAGGCTTTTGTGTAAATGTTTTAATAATCAAATGGTCAGAATGTGTGGTGTGATTATTGATGATTTATGTGTAGGATTGGAAGAGAGTCTGAGCGGACTGTAAGAGAAGTTTGCTAGATTCAACAAAAGATCCTACACATGTTTAATTGCGGTTTAAACAAATTATGAAATACTCGAAGGACCCTCTATCCAGGGAATGCGGGTTTAAATAAAAATCTGGTGATTTTATCAAAACTAAAATACATATTTTATAAAAAAAAAACAAGTATTGGTTGAAATAAAAACCTTAACGGTTTGGGATACACTTTGATAGCTGTACAAGATTGCAGCTAGAAGTTGCTGCATAAAAATAAGGAAAACATAAGTTGAATGTGAATACAATTAAATATTAAGAAAGGTGACACATTTATAAAGTTTTCAGAACTGGCGTAGAAACGCGCACATGCCGGTTTTGAGTCATTAAGCGCAAACACATACAACACTAATGTAAAAAACAAATCAACGAGATCGAGACAAACTACAATAGCGCAATAGCAGATTATTCAAATATTAAAACAGAAATATTATGTCCAAGCGATTTTTACAATAGCAATAAATTCTCATAAGCTAGGCAACGCCATGTAGAGCTTCCATTAACGATCTTAGTACCTTGCCGCGTTTTCGGCAAAAGTGATCCTTATTGATACACGGTTGAAAGTTAAAATAGTAATAAATAACATTGTTACCTGGATATGGCACTATTTATACATTGACTTTACTTACTAACAATAATAAATGATTTTAAATCCATGAGATATGGAATAGAAACAGGAAAAATGTCATGATAGCGGAATTACAGCGTTTATTTGCAGTAACAGAAAAACATGTTGTTTGTTCAATTGCTCAAGGGACAGAGAGAGGGTTCGTAGAGTACTTCAAGCGAGGAGTGATACGTTGCTCTTCGGATTTTTCCGGGTAAGCGAAGAGTCTCGAAATTTGAAACCTTAGCGCTCAACTAAGATAGTCTGGAGCATACAGGAGCACATATCAAGGGAAAATTGAAATAAGCGAACGGCGTCACATGATGTTAAAATAACTGATTTTAACAATTTACCTTCATGAAACAATATCTAACGAAATTTTCTCCCAGTTTTTTGTGCTCTGGTCCATAAAATGCAGAAGGTGGAATTCCTTGTAAGCCAATCTTTTTGGTCATCCATTTCGTAACTCTGTAATCTCTTTCTGGATCACTTTCCGAATCTATATCTATTTTGTTTTCTGAAAAAAATAAGGACACTTGTCAGAAAATGATTAGGTAAAATGTATATACATAGAAATTTTGTTAATTTAAAAAAAATGTAACAAAATAATACTCCCAAGATGATGAATTTGTAATAAGTGTAATTCATACCTAACGGGGTCCAGTCAGCTAGCATGAAATATCCACCTTCTGGAATTGTAGGCTTCATGCCAACATCCATCAAAAATTTTGCCATAAAGTCACGTTTAGCCTCTAATTCTTTTGGTAGAGCAACAAAGAAACATTCATCTGTACCAAGTCGTTCCATTTCAAGTTCAAATCCAATTGCACATGCTTCCTAATGCAAAAAATATCTCTTATATAGTAAAATAAATAATGCAGTTAAAAAGGTCATTTGATAATATTTTAAAAATAAAAATAAATTTTTGTAATTTACCTGAATAGGTGTGACACCTGTGTAGACACTGTTTTGGTGAATGATTTGTAAATTCTTCATTAAATTCGCAGGGCAAAATGCCCAACCCAATTTCCAACCTGTAACACTAAAAGTCTTGCCGGCAGAACCAATTGTTATTGTCCTTTCCCACATATCTGGTAGTGTAGCTAAAACATTGTTATCATCAGTAAACATTGACGAACAAATTATAATTAATAATAATCATCAGTATGTTAAAATCCAAGTATTAGGTATGGGATGAAGAGTGTGAATATGATAAAATAGCCATTAATCCTGATTATCCTGATTAGGATATTATAAAGCTTACTGTCAACTTACCAATTCTGATATGTTTATTTGGCTTGTACACTATCCATTCATATACTTCATCAGAAATGCATAAAACATTCCATTTTTTACACAGATTTGCAATATGGGTAAGTTCAGCTTCCGTGAATACTTTTCCTAGAGGATTATTTGGATTGTTGATGATTATGCTTTTGGTTTTTTCATTAAATAATGATTCTAATTCATCTTTATCCAACACCCAATCTCCTGAAGTGGATAAACGACCATCACTCGGTTCTTTCTACAGTGACAAAAATTGTGATACCAAAATGAAACAATTTTCATACATACAAGAAAATAATGAATAGATTAAAAATAAAAAATGTTTATCAAATTCTTACCAATCTCAAAGGTATAAATCTAGGTGTTCCTCCAGCATATCTAACCAAGGGTTCATAACAGTCATAGAATGGTTCTATAATGATAACTTCATCGCCAACTTCAGTGTGCCCCATAATAGCTGCATGTAAAGCTTCATAAGCTCCTGTAGTAGTTATGACTTCTGTACGTTCATTAATTTGTCTACCTATTAATTTAGAATACAATTTAGCAATAGCAGCAACTAATCTAGGATGCCCCTAAAATGCAGGTGGTATATAAAATTTAAATCTAGACACAAGTAACTACTTAAACTTACGAATCCTCTAGTATATTGATGAATCATGAAATCTGATTGATTTGAAACTTTTGCCAGAGCATCCATAATATACTGAGGTGGTGGATAATCTGGAAATCCTTGTCCAAGATTGAGAGGTTTATAGTCTATGGCCATTTGGATATATTCCGTCCTAAAATATTCAATATAAGTCGATAGAGTATAATAAAAGCTTTACAGCTATCGCACTCAAGAGACCAAATAAAATATTTGGTCTGGTTACATTACCAAACGCTCTCTTTGCTTCCAGCATATCTTGAGGGTAAGACAAATTTTTTGTCAGTAACTGAGTTATCAACGGATGCAGCTCTGGAACTCATTATTAAAATTTTTTTAGGCGATACGCTCAACTTTCTTCTTATTGAATTTGTCACTGTTTTTAACATCTAAAAAAAGTTTATTTATAAATTAAATAACATCTATTCAGTTTTTCGTGCTTACTTATTTCATAACCTAAAAATATATTATTAATCACAGACTCTATGGCATAGATAGAGCACTATACAAATAAAATTAAAGAACCCCCGAACCTACTCAAAACACACACCTACCCTATCCCCTATTTAACTTTACTGCATTATATATAATCATAATCACTAGTGTAATATTGACTTATAGACCTACTTTAAATGTTTGTTGATCTTTTCAAAAACGATAATATTTTACATAATCATTGGAAAAAGAATATACTAATATGTGATCGCCTAATTTAGTTAATGAACCATATCAGACCATAGATAAAAATACTGATGAACTCTGAACTTGTTATCTACGATTTATGGTGATTTCAAATGATTTGCTGTTTGAGTTAGGACAGGACTGTATTCACTAATTTCATTGTTAAGGGTTGCATTTAACTAATTTTAAATTTTCACTTGAAATTAACGTAACAAAAGTGGCATTTTCCCATTAATTAGTCTCGGGACATAATATTTTAAAATATATATGTTTGTCTTGTTTAAAAATGAATGTCTAAAAGTTTAAAACGAAAACGCACCGATTTGCAACATTGGTGGTTTTCCAACTACAAAGTGCAAAATGCGACTCAGTACTCAATATGTCGCACAATGCCGGGGTGTGCTGATGTTCAATTTAATCCAGTAAAAAAGAACGTGAATTGACAATAGCGAAAAAAGTTTCAAATAAATGTTGTGTAGAGCGTGAAATTTTACATCGAAATGTACCCTCACGCGTGAAAATTCATTCAGTATTTGAGAGTTTTCCTACCGTTTACGAAACAGCCTGAAAACTGCCCGGGAATTTCCAAGCGAGAACAGCTGACCTGCGCAGTGCGCTACATTCAAAAACTGAATGAATGTACATTTCGATGTAAAATTTCACGCTCTACAACATTTATTTGAAACTTTTTTCGCTATTGTTTATAGTTATCGAAATAATTGCGAAAAACATGAATTCCGAACAGGTTTTTTCGCGATTTTCACTATTTCCCGGGCGATATGAGTCCGCCCCGAATTGACTTTATCAACCTGATCGGGGCCTTCTAGCACAAATAGTCAATTCGCGGTCTTTTTTACTGGACTAATTGGAACACTTTTCTTTCATAACAGAATCGAACCGGCGCGCACCGCACTAAATATTGTCTCGCAACGCTGCGCAATATTACTGGAAATTAAGAATTCCTAAATGTTTGCAACTTTCACTACAGATACGTCACATACTTAAAGATGAAGCTAGCCACTTTCTGATTTCGATGTTTCATGAACTATAATAGCCCATTAGTTACAAAAAGGCCATTCCAATTTGAAGTACTCTCAAATAAGTCTATAATATATATGAGTGTTTTGTTTTTGTTTGCAGTTTATACGAGCTTGTGTTAATATTTTTTTAATTAAGTTTAGTTAGTTTTTCTCCACAATTTTTCAAGTTGGAATACTGTCAATATCATATAAATCTTGTTTTGTATCATGCTGCACGAACACAAACAGTTATACAACGCCTCATAAAAAGTTTGTAACTGTGCCTGCAGTTGAAGTTTGAAGTTAGACGAAAATTGTGGTTTGAGGCTGCTAGAGGAAAATATAAACAGACTACAACTAGTTACTATTGCTGTGAAGATCATTTTGATGTAAGTAATTATATATGTGTGTGTAAGCACCATAAAAATGTCTATAAATGTGGTAAATTATTGGAATTTGCCAGTACGAAACCACTGTGTACGCTGTGTTCATTTGAAAAGGACCCACCCTTAATATTTCAGAAATGGGACATATTAGAAAGAAATGCCGAAACACGTCAACTTTTAACTTGAAGGGGACACTTTTTAGCGCTAATGTCATAAACGTCAGATTCACCCCCTCCCTACTGGATACCCCTTGAATGTTTTCAAATGGCATTAGGTATCAAGTCATACACCTCATTTAAACGGTCTGATAAATCTCGATTCAATCATTTTGTTTTGCCTTTGATTCCAACCTTCCATTGTTATTTAATCGTTGTTTAAAATTGGCTCTCTTTCAACTTTTCGTATGCCCCCGTATTATGTTATGACAGAAAGACTCTTTAAAGAATAAAAAATTTACAAATAGTGAAAAGACAATAACTGTTAACAAGAAATAACTGTTATTTAATCATGTATACAAAGTGACCACCGTTAACATTCAGGCAATAAAAGTTGAAAGAGAGCCAATTTTAAACAACGATTAAATAACAATGGAAGGCTGGTATCAAACGCAAAATAAAATGATTGGATAGAGCTTCTCCAGACCTTTTAGATGAGGTATGACTTGATACCTAATGTCATTTGAAAAAATTCAAGGGGTATCTCCAGAAGGGGGATAATCTGACGTTTATGACATTAGCGCCAAAAAGTGTCCCCCTCAAGTTAAAAGTTGACGTGTTTCGGCATTTCTTTCTAATATGTCGCATTTCTGAAATATTAAGGGTGGGTCCTTTTCAAATGAACACAGTGTATAGTCCGGGAGCGGTCAATGCTGCCGTCTGCAATCATAGGGCCAAGGATAAAACAGTGGTATTCTTATGTATTTTGAATCACTGAATCCAAATATGCCCGACATTTTTGCGAAAAACTGGTACGTTTTGTTTAAATCGCAATTGTTTAAACAAATTGTTTTTTCGGTTCGGACAATTTTTTTATGCAAATATGGCCCATTTTAAGAAGATAAGGTCTCCTGTCATTTTTCCGTATAATGCATATTTAAAAATTTTTGAAAGTCGAAAAATCGACGATTTTCACTAACTTCCGATGTTAATAACTTTTAAACAACTGAACATTTTTTAAAATTGAAAAATCGTACTGGTTCTTTGAACCTTACTCTACAAACTGGTATATACTTCGATATTAGTGCAGGTCCGGCGTTTGGCACTTATCGCGATTCAATTCAATTTCCACATTTTTAGTTCGTCCCCAATCTCCATCATTTTACCCGGTATTAACATGGTTCTGACGGCTTCACGTGCATAATTTTAACTCCTTTATTTGTTGTTTAGTTCTAAATCTACTGGTATTTTTATTATTTTCCTCATTTTTAATTCTGCTTTTCACATATGTTTGCCAGGACAGGACTCGCAGAATAAATGGCGAACCATTTAAATCATCCAAAAGTTGAAAGTTCAAATCGACATAAAAACCTTGTGAGAATAAAAATATTGAAAATAATTGATTCCCCATTACGACTGTATCCATCATATTTTTGTTAAGTTTAACACCCCATTGTTTCTTCGAAACGTTCCTAGTACACACGTTTTACTCTGTCATTCGTTGGGATATAAATTTAAATGAAAGGCTATTATAATTTCAGTATGTGCGTTTAAGGCGAATCAGCTACTTGTGCTGATTGTAGGATTTAAAATGTGGAATTCATTTTTGCGGCACCGGTACAAAAGAGCGATGTACGATATAGCGACTATAAAATCGCGATATTAAAAAACAGCGATAGACAAAATAGCGACATTACAAAAAAGCGATAGTACAAAATAGCGATATAAAAAAGAGCGATATGAAGTAAAAACAGCGATTGTCATCGTCAATGTCAAATTGAAAATATGGAAAGTCTGTCGCAAAAAAATAAGCCTGTTCTATTCCACGAGGGTTATCGTTACCGAAAAGATAAATCGTTTATTGAAACTACTAATTGGAGATGCTCCAAAACGGGTTGCAAAGGAAGGTTGATACGTGAAACTATAACTGGAAAAACAAGAAAAACGACACCCCATAATCATGCTCCGAATCCGGCGCAACACAAAATTGATCAATATAAAAGCAAAATAAGAACAAAAGCGAAGGAAGCATTAGAGATTCGGCTGAGAAGCATCATCAACTCTAGTTTGAGCAACTTAAGCGCAGAAGAAATGGTGCTATTACCTTCTTATAATGCATCCAAAAAGATTATTAATAGACAAAGGGCATACGGTGAAGGAACATCAACAAATTTCATATCTGCATCTGAGGTTAGTATTTTGGGGAAACACAAAATAGCGAGCAATGGAGACCTATTTCTTTTGTATGACTCTGGAGAAGATTTAAATTCCAGAATTTTGTTGTTTGGTACACACTCCAACCTAAAATTATTAGCAGAATTTAAAAATTGGGCGGTTGACGGTACCTTTAAAGTTGCGCCACAATGCTTTTTGCAATTATACACCATTCACACGCTCATAGATAATAAAGCGCTTCCAATGTTGTATGCATTACTAGAAGACAAGAAGTTCGACAGTTACAGCCAAGTTTTTAGTAAAATCAAAGAATTGGAATCAGCAGTCAGTCCTGACAGTATTGTGACAGATTTTGAGTTGGCATCAATTAATTCTTTAAAAGCCGTTTTCCCGAATGTCGACCTTGTGGGATGACATTTTCATCTTTCTCAAAGTCTCTGGAGGAACATCCAAAAAAAAGGTATGACTGCTCTCTACAAAGAACGAGAAGATGTAAGAATTTTTTGCAAAATGCGCTTAGCACTAAGTTTCGTACCCCCAAAAGGTGTGCAATTTGCTATGGAAATTATCCAAGAAGATTTTCCCCGTGAGCTGGACCCCATTGTAGCATACTGGGAAGAAAATTGTGTCGGAAGGAGGCTTCATCAGGTCAAACCAAAATTTCAAATTACAATATGGAATGTATACGAGAGGGTGTTAGGGAATCTTCCAAAAACAAACAATTCTATTGAGACTTGGCATAATGCATTCCAAAATGCCCTAGATTGTCAGCACCCAACGGTGCATAAACTGTTAGATCACATTCAAAGCGAGCAAAAGAAAACAGAAGTATTTGTCACGAGATATCGATCTGGTATTAGAGAAGCTGAGGCAAGAAAAAAATATACTATACAAAAAGACCGTTTGAAGAATATTGTTAAAGAATACACATTTAGAAATGTTAAAGAATATCTTCAGGCAATTGCTTTAATTTTAGTACTTTAGATTTGTTTAATGGTATTGTTTGTTTGTTTGTGTTACAAGTGATATTTCCAGCAAAAGTTCGAAAATTGTAGTACAAGGGGCAGCCGAATATGACAATGACCGAGTCTGACATTCATATTCAACCCGACTTTTGTACACTATTTTTCCTGTGTTTGTCTTTTATCTAATTTTCGTATATGGTCGTAGGAAAAATAGTTTTCTGAATATTACTTTATTAATTTTTTTTGTAGGTCGCCATTTTTAAATATCGCGTTTTTGTACAGTCGCTGTTTTATCATGTCGCTCATTTGTATATCGCTATTTTATTATGTCGCTGTTTTATAAATCGCTCAAATGGGGTCGCTGTTATGGGTCTCGCCATTATGTACATCGCTCTTTTGTACCGGAGCCCATTTTTGCACCTACCATATGGTAACAGGGTATTCCTACCTCTACGTATATTTTCGTGATGCGATTTATTAGAACTATTCGTTTCCTTCGTGTCTTTTTGTTCGCGTCAATAAGCCTTGACATAGCCGAGAGCGTGCTGCCCATGCATCCTATGGTCGGTAAAAAAGTGGCCGAAGTGTAGGTCTAATATAGGTTAATACGATAATTAAAACACATTTTTATAACATTTTATTGTAAAAACAAAACAATAGTTGTATAATTTAAATGTATATTTAATAGTTGTATAATTGAAATGTATATTTAATAGAATAACTTAAAGACTTCACATTTTCAAACATACAACAACATTCGTACAAAAGACACACAATAAGTAGGTACTTAAACGAGTAAAGATCACTTAAAAACAAGGCTCTTTATAAAATCAACATGTATAGGAAAAAGTTTCTAGTTTTGTTGAGGTTATGTTAAAAAAATAACATTCTGAATATGTATCGAACAAAATACGTTTTTAAATATAGCGACGCCCCACTAGTGCGCAATAAACATCGGCTGAATTCATCAGTTATTAGAGGTATATCGACGAGTAAATATTACAAAGTACAGTCAGTGAAAGTATAGTTGTGTTTTATCAATACTAAGTCAAAGGATTCTTTGAATTTTTTTTCATTTTCACACTGAAGTTAAATAAAGTATAGGGCAAGTCCACGTTACAGTCGCCTTGATGACTCTGATCATGGAGGCCAGAATCTGATGATAAACAAGCATTCTCTGCACAACACGTGGTTCTTAAAGTTATTTTGATCGTGTTTCGAGTTCATTTTATTTTGATTTGTTGATTTCTTCGACATTGTCTTAATTGCTATATCTGACTGTTTATAAAACAACCAAATCTATCCAAATAATTGTTTATCCTCAGGGCTACTGTCATTAGTGTCAACTTGTCAGTTGGTGGACATGCCCTATACTACTTATTGACGTC
Organism: Lochmaea crataegi; assembly: GCA_947563755.1. NCBI lineage: Eukaryota > Metazoa > Arthropoda > Insecta > Coleoptera > Chrysomelidae > Lochmaea > Lochmaea crataegi. The sequence goes on from OX387435.1 coordinate 31,652,557, forward strand.
AGCGCAGTTAATGGCTAGAATATGAACATATTGAATTTACAAGACTGGCATACTAATGTATTAGAATATGAGGATCGTTTTCCTTCTAAATAGTATCACGCGTTAGGATGTACATAACCTCAACAAATGATAAGAATCTATTATGTTTTATTCAGTATTTATTTCTAAAAACCAGGACGTAATCTCAATGTGATAATAACATTTCGTTAGAACCGATAATTAATTACAATCACAAATACCTTTATAATAAAAAAAAATCAAAATCAGAAATAAAAAACGGCATTCTGAGATCTTTTTACAAAATATATGTTTCATTCTGGCTAGCAACTTGAACTTAGATACCGTAAGCCGTTTACTCATAAAAATAAAAGTTCTCATTTAATTTCTTTCATGGTTGCAGATACTGAGTTACTCAGAAATAATGAGATACATTCTTATGAATGCAACACTGAAGAAGTGAAAAATAGGAAAGAAAAGGCTATCCAGACTAAACCAACGTTTTAAAGTAGGTTATAAATATTGCTAGTCGAAATAAAATATATGTATTAAAATACTTTGATGTTACCGGGTATATTTCACTCGGGGTAAGAATATACAGGATGAAGCAATTTCTTTTATGAAAGGATTTAATGATAATATTGGTTAGAACAAGGGTGGATATTGCACAAGGACGAAATTCCAAGAGGATGTTTTCTAGGACCTATTAAAAGCCAAACACAAGCAGTTGTTAGTAGTAGAAATTCTAAATCCTAAAGCTGGATTTTTAAACTATGTTGTTCCCGTTGTTTGTTGCTCGCCGTGTTTTCCACGTTGCTGGCGATTCGATATTGACAGATGTTCCCGAGTCGACTAATTTATATTGGTTTTTCGTTGGTGCTGCTGAAAGGGTGTTAATTTCATGTTGTTTTATTTCTGAATAAATCAGTTTTTACTTCCTCCTGAAAAGTAGCTCTTTTTGACTTATGTACTTCCCACAATACGTGGATATGGGCATTTGCAGTTTGTTTCTTATTAGCAGAAGTTCAATACATGCTTCTATGAACAAGCATTTCAATTCCCGTATTGATGTAAAGTGCGAGCAATTGATATAATCATGCAAGCCCACTTTTTCACAAATCTGCATGTGTCGTAATTTACGGATGACTACTGTGTAATTTTAAAATTATAGTTGGAAAACAAATGTTATTGCTTCATACTGTACCTTCCTAAATATTAAATTAATAAGTGAAGTTACAATAAAAAATAGTGTTTAATTTAGCAAATAAAATGTTTGTACTGTAACACATAGTAAAACTGTCTTTCATTCATACCGACTCTCTCAAAAAAAAAATCATCACTTATACTATCCAATAAATTTAGAATAGAATAGTCACCAACATGAAAAATTTCAACATTTTTCCGACTAACCAGTGCAATTGGACATATCAGCTTAAAAACAACAATAGACAATAGAGCTGGTAACGGCAACGCTAACGTTACTAACCGAACTGTTCCGTCATTAAAATTATACATCTACTACCAAATTAATGAAGTTTAAACTTTATTTATTATTGCAATTGCAACATGTTTAGCAGCAAGGCACGAATTGCCTTGGATGTCAAATGTCATCAATAAAAAAGATTATTTTGCGATTCAAAATTTAGAAATGGTACCGTCACCATCTCTTAGTCAACAACAGATTCAAAAGGATTAGGACGTTGGAATACTTCTTCAACACTTATCGTCAAAAAATCGACTCGCACACAATAGAATCAACAAGAAGACACCCAATAATTCAAATATTACCAGTACCGCTAGAATAAAAAAGAAAACTACCCGCTCCAAAATGAACGGGCGTCTTAGGACTCGAGCACGTGTAAATGAAGTCGTCTGATTGGAGATGCGTTCGATTCATGTTCGGTTCGGAAGTTGATCGACTAATTTTCGGATGGTTTCGTAGTAAACCTTCCAATGAAGCGTGTATTTGTCGGAATAACGGCCTTTCATCTCTGTTGAATTTAATGCAGTCTTCGGTAAGTCGTCTTAGTGCTTTCGGGGAATCTGACCTATACAAATAAAATCATCTCATTTTTTAAATTCATATTCTGCTATAGCTACTAAAAGTAAAATTAAACTTTTATAGATGCATAATTTGCATTAATTACATAATTTGATTGCAAAATTCAGAAATATAGGTTTCTCTGATCAATTAGCAGACTGGGTTCTTAGTTTTCTTAGTGGCAGACGGCTATTAGTTAAGGTTAGTAACTTTATATCAAGAGTAATTGAGGCAGATTCTGGAGTTCCCCAGGGAGGACATTGCTCCCCTTTGTTATTTAATTTGTTTGTTAATGACCTTAAAAATGTGATACTTAACTCTGATTTCTTAATGTTTGCAGATGATCTCAAATTATTTTTTACCATATTTAGTGAACTTGACATTGAGTTGCTGCAAACTGATCTTGATAGACTCTCTGCTTGGTGTGGCCAGAATTTATTAGATTTAAATATTAAAAAGTGTTTTCAAATATCATTTCATAACAGCGGCAGGAGTAGGATGTATAATACATGAAAAACTAACAAAACAAATTGTAAGGTATAGAGCGATATCTGAAAGAATACTACTTGTAGAGCTAAGAAACGGAAAACAAAAAGTTAGAACGATCATAACAGTATATGGACCGGATGAAAATGGTAAAGCAGAAGAAAAAGAAAAATTCTGGGAAGATTTAACAAGTACGGTAGAAGAATCAAAGGGAATTATATATATTGCAGGAGATTTTAACAGTAGAGTAGGTGAACAGGACAACAAATACAAGAATGTACTAGGAAAATATGGAGAAAAAATAAGAAATAACAACGGGAAAAGACTTTTAGACTTCTGTCTATTACAAAATTTGATAATATGTAACACCTCATACCAACACAAAGATATCCACAAATACACGAGGGTACAACATAGCAGAGGAGAAAAATCAATTATCGATTATGTTTTAACGCAAAAAGAAGAAAGAAAAAATATACTTAACGTTAAAGTTAAAAGAGGAGCGGAAATTAACAGTGACCACTATTTACTGGAAGCAAAAATTAAAGGTGACAGTACACAAACTGAACAAATAACAGTAAAGAAAGAAAGCCACATATCAATAAAAACATACAAACTAAGAAACAAAACGGTTGCAATAAAATATCAACTAAAAACAGAAGAAAAACTAAAAGAAAAATCCTCTGACATAAAAAAACTTAACACAGAACAGGGCTGGAACATATTTAAAAATGTAGTCATTAACACTGCCACAGAACTATGCGGGACTTACAAAACAGATAATAGGAAAAAACAAACAGCATGGTGGAACAATGAAATTAAAGAAGAGGTTAAAAAGAAGAAGGAAGAATGGAAAAAATATTTAAAAAACAACACACAAGAACAATATGAAAGATACAAAAACCAAAGAGAGAAAGTCAAAGTTCTAGTAATAAAAACAAAACAAAATGCCTGGATAGATTTTGGCAACAAAATGGAAAAAGATAGTACGGGGAATCAAAAACTATTTTATAAAGTTCTAAAATCGCTAAGAACAGAAAAGCAGGGAAAAGAACAGTACATAAAAGATAAAAATCAAGAGATACTAACAAATGAAGCAGACATCATAGAAAGATGGAGAGAGTATTTTCAAGAGATGTTAGACCAACAAACTCAAAGAAACCCAAATAACGAACAAGAAAAAGAAAACCAAAACGAAGAAGTCGAACGAACAAATCAAAACGAAGAAGCCGAAATACAGAGTATAAAATTGGAAGAGCTAAAAAGAGTTGTTATAAAATTGAAAAATGGGAAGGCGCCGGGTGACGATAGAATTACAGCGGAAATGATCAAGAATCTAGGAAATATACTACTGGAAGTGCTATTAGAAATTATCAACAAAGCTTGGTGTGATGGAAAAATCCCAGAAGAATGGGGAGTAGCCTTAATCACACCTATACACAAGAAAGGAGACCAGAAACAATGCCAAAACTATAGAGGAATAACCTTGCTAAATACCATTATAAAGATATATGAACAGCTTATAAACAACAGAATTAAACCAACTCTAGAAAATCAACTTTCAGAAGCACAAAGTGGATTCAGACCAGGAAGAAGTACGCAGGATCACATCTTCACAATAAAACAATTAGAAGAGAAGAGACATATAGAAAATAGAAACACATACCTAGCATTCATAGATCTCGAAAAAGCATTTGATACGGTACCTAGGGAAAAAGTATGGATGGGACTGAAAGAAAAGGGAATACACAAAAAAATAATCGGAATCATTCAAGATATATATGAAACAAACATAAATTTTATCATAAAAAACAACATGAAATCAGCAGGATTTAGAACCAACATAGGATTAAGACAAGGAGGGGGACTGAGCCCAACACTATTTAATATACATATGGACAGTATTATTAAAAAAAGCCAACAGAAGGTGAAGAAAATGTTCGTTGGGTATAAAAATTTAGAAAGAGTAGAGATAGCCGAAGGAGTATTTGCAGATGATGTGGTGCTAATGGCAGGAAGTGAAAACCGATTACAAGAAAACCTGAACACATGGAAAGATGTTATGGAAGAAGAAGGCATGAAAATCAACAAAAATAAAACCAAAATACTTGTAATAGGAAAACAGAAGATCAACACAGAAATTAAAATAGATAATGTACAAATAGAACAAGTAAAAGAATTCAAATACTTAGGAATAACTTTTGACGAAACAGGAAAACAAGATGCAGAGATAAATGAAAGAATAGAGAAAACAATTAAGCTATACTATGCCATGAACCAAAAATTTATAAACAAAAAAGAAATCACCAAAGAGACAAAAGTAAAAGTGTATAATACAATATATCGACCAGTTTTAACTTATGGATGCGAATCTTGGACTCTTACAAGTAAACAAAAAAGCAAAATACAGGCAGCAGAAATGAAATATTTGAGAAGAACATTTGGAGCAACAAGAAAGGACAAAATCAGGAACACAAAAATAAGAGATGAATTAGGTGTCCAGCCCGTACTAAAATTTATAGAACAAAGACAACTCTGCTGGTGGGGACATATTCAGAGAATGAATAACAATAGACAAGTTAAAAGGACATATGAGGCAAAAATACAAATAAAAAGAAAAAAGGAAGACCAAGACAAACATGGAATACAATAGTGGGTAATATACTAAGAGAGAGAGGTAAATCATGGGAAGAGGCGAGAACATTGACAAGAAACAGGAAAGAATGGAAAAAATTTATATACGAGAATTAAATGCAAACCCGACACCTAAGGGTATAAGGGTATATGATTATATATATATATTAAAAAGTGTTTTCAAATATCATTTCATAAAAGAAAAACTAGAATACCATCAGCTTATACAATTAATAATAGAATACTTAAATTAAATTATGTATCTAGCGATCTGGGAATCTTGTTCAATTCTAAATTAAATTTTAGTAATCATATTGTCCAATTGGCGGTGAAAGCTAATAGGTGTTACCCTGAGAAATTGTAAGGCGCTTTCTTTGAAAACTGTACAATCAGTATATCGTCGCCTCGAAGTCAAAACGGGTATTTTAGGTTATAGAATGTCATACCGCATAAGTGGCAAATACTTGTATCTCGTATCTCATATTGAGGAAATCAAAATTGTTAATTAGTTTGAATCACCGTGTTTACTTCATTCCGGATTTTACTCTTATCCAGGCCTTCAGTATGACAATACCCTGTATCAAAATGATTATAACAGAAAATCATATTGCGTTTTTTGTGTTTACTGAAAAGTTGCGAATTTTGAGATACGAGGTTTTGACTTCCAGGCGACGAATGTTGGGCTGGTTAGATCGCAGCTTGAATACGGTTCAATTGTCTAGAGTCCTCAATATGATTGTTATAAGTCATTGCTTGAAGGTATTCAACATAAATTTTTGAGGTATTTAAATTATATGTTCAATCTGAATCTAATTGTTGACCATGATTATTCCCAAATTTTGGATTATCTCCATTTGTTACCTTTATGCAAAAGAAGATGTATGTTTGACATTTGCTTTGTGTTTAAGTTGTTTAATGGTATTATATCCTGCCCTGCATTACTATATCAAATAAAAGTTGCTGTTCCTCAGAATATTGAATAGTCGAAGGTTCCAGGTTAGATTAGTTGATTTTTATATTAGATTTTATTTTTAAAAGTTAAACATTTTTATTTTTGCTTTAAGTTATGGTAATTTTTATTTAAAGTTGACATGACCTGTTTATTCAATATTATGTATTATTGTTTTTGTAATGGGGGTTTCCCGTTTAAATGAATAATACCTCAGTTTTGTAAGATCGGCCTTGAGATACCCTCTGCCAACCATAAAGAGTATCTGGTCTTTGTTATTAACGTGCGAGTAAGGCAGTTGTCCCGCCAACATTTCAAACATCACAACGCCAAAAGCGTAAACATCAGATTGGAAACTATATGGATTGTCTTCCTGCATTCGGATTACTTCAGGGGCCATCCACAAGATGGAGCCTGTCGGTTGACGAAACTGGTGAGAACCAGACCTTAAAAAAAGTTTTTAAATAATATAAACAATTCCTACACAAATAATAACATCAATCATCATATTGAGATGTTTTTACTGAATACTCACCATCGTATTTTGGCCGTAGCTAGACCAAAGTCCCCTATTTTTACTGTTAAATCATCATGTAAGAATATGTTGTTGGATTTGAGATCTCGATGAATAATATTCTTGGCATGTAAATAGTCCATACCCTGTGCAGTTTGCCTACCTAAGAAAAAATATTGTTACCGAATGATTATAAAAAATATAATGTAATTATAACTACCTATTTCTATTAATGTGAATAACTGGAATTTGGTTTCCAAAATGTGTAGATGTTTGTACAAACTAGAACCTTCGCACCATTGTGTCACAATAGCTAATTGTGGTTTGCTAACACACCCCATAAAAAGCAGAATGTTCACGTGTCGAGTTTTTCTCAACACGGCTACTTCATTCTTGAACGCCTGTAGTTGACCAATTGTTGGAATTTTTACGTTTAGAGTTTTTACCTACAAAAATTAGATTAATAAAACTATATTCTACAATATAATAAAATTTATTTTTACTTTTGTTTGTACCCAAGAATACTTACTGCTACAGGTCCATGCCAATGGGCTTTATATACAGTTCCAAAGGAACCAGATCCTACTCTAGCACCGACAAGAATTTCATCAGCTGGTATTTCCCAGTCCTCAATGCTTTCACGAGGAGCGAGAAGGGGTTTGCTTTCGTCTGCAGATCTAGCACGGGGTCGACGAGGTTGAAGAGAACCTGTAGGAGATGCCTGTGTACTTCTACAATGTGGGGAGCAGTCTCCTTCTGGTCCTCTAAATATTGAGAAAATATTATTGAATTAATACAACAAATAGTTTTTTTGATTAATTTAGACTATATTGGGTTGAAAATATAATAATTATTTTATTTTATCAAAACAAATGTCATAGATTTTTACCAAGATAATTATTATTGACAAGAAATTTTATAGGAAGTGGTTTTAAATATCATATGATTAAACAATATTACCATAATTGTGCAAAATAATTACCACAAATTCTACTACAGATAATTTATACAAACTATTAATCATAAAAGGTAGAATAACAATTTTAAGATTTTAAATATATATAAACAAATTCCAAAATATGTATTGTTTGGTTTACAGTAAACATTGACATACTTGTTGTCTTGTTAACAATTCTTTCAAATGATTTTTTATTAAAAAAATATAAATAAACTATTGTAATAATAATCTATTTACCTGCTTAATGCCAATGATTTGGGATACTCATCTCCAGAAGCTTTAACATTATTTAAACAAACATTTGGAGCAGAACTGGACCTATCATGATGTCCCAAAGTGCCTGAATGTCTTCCTTGTTTTGATGGTGATACTAATTCAGTTTGACCAGTATGAAGTATGCCTGCTGGACTTGAATCTGCTGGAAGGGCTAACAGGGCTCTGTAGTAAGCATCTGTCATACGAACCTGGATTTTTAAGAATTTTCTTAATGTCTAACCATATTTACTAATAAAATATGTCATGCAAAATTTTACCTTTTTAGACCCCCTCCCCCTCCTTTGTCAAGCTGTCACATTTTCTGTAACACCCCTATCACCTATACATGATATATCGTAATTGAGTGTGAACTTATTTTAAGAATGGCCCCTAAGAATATTGTCAAATTCATGATTTCTGAAACCTAAGTACTTTCCAACTTTATTTTTATAAAACTTTTAGACTTTTAGATTTTAAAATCACTTGATGACATTTTTATTTTAAGTTAAAATAAGTTGATGAGTTACTTTGTTGATTTAAGTATTTTACCTATAGATAAGAATATTTATTTTATTTGTCAATAGGTCATGTGTCACTAAAGTAAAGTACTTGCTCAATATATCATTAAAAAATACCAAGAACATAAATATATGCTACTATTCGGAATATAAAAATTATTTGAGGCATGTACTATAATGATAGGAATTTTTTTTTAACTTTGACTATACATAATGTGTAATTTTACCTGATGGCAGAGAAGAGGTACTCCAGCTGCACATCTCTGATGAAATTTATAACCACAAGTCCGACAATAAAAACCTTGAAATAACAGTCTTCTGCAGCATTCACAAAATGCCAATGAAAAATAAGTCTTTCGAACAAAATTATGGGAAATACTAGTAGGAATAGGAAATTTATCTAAAATTTTTACTGTAATTTCATCACAATTTAAAGTACTAATGTCTGTATCCCAATTTATAGCTTCATTTGAGTAACCACAACCAGGATAAACACGACACGTTTCACAAACTAAGTTTCTGAGTTTCATTGCTTTAGACAAAGCTTCTCTTAACGAAAGACTCTTCCGTACTTGAACACTGGTTCGTTGCTGATTAGGCAAGTAGGCCCTCAAAAATTTAGGCCTAAGTGTATCAAACTGCGGCTTGACCGCCTCATAATGCGGGTAATATGGCTCACTTAAATCCTCTGAGTTCTCTTTACCATTACTGAGCTGTTCTATCAGTCTCATTTCTTTAGATTCAAGTTCATGTAGTTTTGATGTTAATTCTTCGTATTCTTTGATATACATAGTTGGTGGATGTTGAAAGCCGGCAAATTTGGCATTTAGAGCATCAATATTTGCTCGGGTTAAGCTGATAACATTTTCAATATTTTCGAGCTCTTGTTGAATGTCCATTTCTTCACTACTGTCCGACGACATTGTATAGTTGTGAACACCAACAGTAGACAAAGGAATTGAACTTACGTTTACTTTTTTTCCTTCTGAATTTATTTCTTTTAATTCATAAAAAATTGCCATTGCACTCGTCCATGTTTGTCAATTTGTCAAGACTGACGTTAGTTTTAGGTGACAATTGGCAAGTGACATTGACATAATTTGGTTATTACTCAAACATTGATTTAGCAAACATACAACATACACAATAGCCGATTTTTAGCGAGTTTCTGGTTATTAAAAGTTAAAAATCGCTTTATATAAGGCATATACTGAAAATAAGAAATTATTCAAGCAAGCATGAAGGTGCATTTTCATGCAATATTAATTCCCTTGATGCTTCGAAATATCGATTCAAAATTCGCTCGTTCATGTATAATTTTTCCCTGAATCGATTGGTGGCCATTACAACGTTCTAACTTTTGAATTGTAAAAGTTACGCGTTGTTTTTTGTTTCTAAATTTGGTTTTTTGGGTGTTTTCGGTGATTTTACTTTGACGATTTATGATATAGAGATCCCTCGGGTTATGGGTCTTGTAAATTTTTTTCCTATTAGTCTGGTCTATTAAGAATACTCTCCCATAATCTCAGTTGAATATTCATAGTTTTCTGGTATTTACAAGACTTTTTATGTTGAAAATGTGTTTTTCGAAAATTTCATGACACTATTTGAAGGCGAAATGATAATTTTTTCAAAAGTTAAGTCTACCAGTAGATTTTTCGACCCAAAAAACCGAGACGACAAATATAGGGATGAAGATTTTGCATTACCTTGTCTTTGTATTTTCTGCAGCTTTCTTTGTTTATTATTTTTGCTCACTTGGTTAATTCTTGACAATCACACCAAAGAGGTTTTCCCTCGACATGACTAGATCATACTCAGATATCTTCGATAATATAAAACGAACGATATAATATTTTTTAATATTTTTATTTCAAACAACGAACGTAGGTACAGAAGACATTTAAAACCATTGTATACAATTAAATATTGTCTTTCACTTTGAAACTGTATCTGATTCTAGTTTATACAACAGCAATCCCATAGAAATTCGACTTAAACTTGTTTAACTGTGAAACTTGCTCACGTACTCTAATTTATCATTTATTCGTTATCCACTAATCACAAAATGATCTTTAACTCACCTTAAACTCGGTAAGGATTTACTTAGGCTCTTGAACCAAATATCGTCAAATATAATTAAAGGAGACTGCCTGAATTAAAGTCCCAAAAGTTAGTGAGCTGAAATTATCTTTAATTATTATTTAAGGTTCATGTGAAATTGTAATTCCTTAGAAAACTAATTCAAATAGATTCTATAGTGAGACAAATAATCACAAAGTGGTTTTGAATTTTAATTAAAACTCGACCTCGCATCCAATTAAATTTTATTAGCACTTGATACATGATTTTAAATTAATTGTGAAACTATACGTCTGTCGTATAAGCAGTGGAAAATTTGGGATTGATACTTATTCCCACTATATACAACAAACTAATTCGACCAGGTGTTTCCTGAAAGACGTAATATTGAAAAACATATAAGAAAACAACATAATTAACCTGTCATTTGAAAGGTAATTGAGAAAGAAAGGCTGGAAAATGTTTAGAAAATATGGGGAACGACATAACTTACCTAAGTCATTTGAAAAGAGTACCTACTTGTAAGAGAAAGACTGGATAGTATTTAGAAAATATTTTTTCATGTATGTATGTATGTATATTGGGGCGACAATCACTGAGACCTAAAAGATCTATTGTGCCCCCTTACTTCTACTTAGTTCCTGAGGAAAGTCTCAGATACTAGTAGCTTCTTTAGTCCTATTTCTCGGAGGAATTTTAGGATGTCTGCAGGCTTTAACTCAGGTAAATGTTCCTCTTCTATCCAGTAATCTCCTAGGTGTTTTGCCCTAGGAATTGCTTTAAGCGACTAGTAAGAATATATTTTAAGAAGTTACGAAGCACATAGTTTTTGTTTGTTGTCAAAAGCTTGTTCTATAAATCACATTTAGTTGCAGACTTCCACACATAATATTATGTGGTCTACTTCAGAATTTTAACAACATACTGAAATACACACGAGACTGCACTTTAACTATATTGTCAATATATTCTTGCTCACTCGATATTGATGTTCCAACTTTACAAAACCCAGATTTGCATAGATATTGCCGTTGTTGAATAAGTGGAAAAAGTATAATTAACACATTTCGAAAATGGGTCGATACACAGAAAAAAAAAGTTGCGTGAAGAGAAATCAACGTTTTAATCTGATTTTTTGTTTAACTGGAATCTTTTGTCTGAAATTTTTTTCTAGTTAATTTAATTCAATCTTGCGTAAGTAATATACTTCAGGTTTTCTCTAAGATTACGGTTCTAATGTTTTAAATTTAACTAACCAAAATTCATCGGTCTTAAGTGGCATTTTTTAAAGTTCAAAGATTGTAAGTTATATTTGATTCTGATTTATATTTTGATTAACTCAATACTAATTAAGTATTATTGAAATTTTTGATTTTCCATTTTTTTATTACCAGCTCTCCAGCTATTACCAGAGTTGAAAATTGATAATAAAAACTTGTTATTTTTTGTTTGCTTAGTAAAATTTCACAGTGAACATCAGGCGAAAAAATATACAGACACAGACAAAGCACTTACAGACTTATTATGTGATTGAAATTCAAGTTATGAACAACAAACTTTTCCAAAACTCCTAACTTATGCGACTGACATGATAAAACACTGAATGTGTGAAGGCAGTCAAGTGGAATTTATTTGGAGTATTCGGTATAGTTTGTAGTGAATAGAAAATCCATAGACAATGGAGAAATGTTAAGGTCGATGTTTTCAATATACCGACACGGCTATTCATTAATACTATTGATTCTGTAAGCAACACTCATAAGACCCTTTCAAAGGACCATTAAAAGCTCGTTGTGTTTCGTCTGTTTTATTACATCATTAAAATACAATTATAGAACAGTATTTGAAATAATAAAAAGGAATTATTTGAAAATTAAATTCAGTACGTTTGTTTATTGTTTTTGATTTATTTCTGAAACGAAAGAAAATAATAGGTTTGTTCCAATAAGGTGTCTATGGATAGTTCCCGAACTGGTTAGGAATTATTTTTTGTGCAGGCTTTAACAACTCCTAGTTCGGGATTTGTTCTGTGTTCCAAATGTAACAGTTTAAGACGTTTCTTCGTACTTAATCATAACACGGAATTACATTCATCGTTCTTGAACTAGTTCTGGTATAGTTAGTTTATTTGCTGGAACGATTTACGATAACTAAGTCTTCTGGAACGCTACTCTCAATCTACGCACACTTAGTACAATTCCGAACTAATTCTCAAGCTTGTTGGAACAAAACTTATACTGGAGACGGATGGGAAAAAAAGAGTAGGCATCAAAAATTGAGGAGGAAAGCTTCAACTATACTTAGGAGATGACATTCAAGAGAACTGTAAAAATTACTATTATGCTACAAATCACTTCAAAATTATTGTACTATGCAATAAACAAAAAAGAAATAAGAAAACGAAAATAAATGTTTATAAAACTATATTCAAATTAAACCTTACATTTGAATGTGAATCCTTGGTGCTCACACATCAACAAAAGAGTCAAATTCAGGCTGTGGAAATGACGTATATCAGTCAGCAGTGTCACGGAAAGAGACAAAATGAGAAACACAAAAATAGGAGAAGACCTGGAAATGGAGCCAATGCTGGAATTTGTTGAAAATCGACTGTTTGACTTGTGGGGACATCTTTGAAGAATCGATAATAAGAGGCATGTCAAACAAATGTGATAATCCAAGGTATAGAGAGCTAGGAGAAGAGGAAGACCGAAACAAAGGGAAGGATGTCGAAGATGACGCACCTAAGCCTTTTTTTATTTATTTACGAATTCAAAGTAATTGAGCTGTTGTTACTATCAAGGTGTTATAGCAAGTACATTTTATTATCTTTTGCTATACTTGTTTTTCAATTAGGTATAGTGCATAATATATTTCGTGACTTTTAAAAAAATAATAATTTGGTCATCTTTCCCTCCACTAAGGATAATATGACGCACCACTGAGGATAAGATGACGCAATGTTGTGGGGAAGTATGGAAGTTCAAAATGGAAACATAAATTAAGAAATAACCATATTCATTGGAATTTAGCAAAAACAAATAAACCGTAAATAAAGATAAAATGTTGATCCTAATAAATTCAGAAAAATAACAATCTTAATACTTTAGCAAGAGTCACAAATATAATTTTCGGGACTGTCTGCACCACTGCACTCCTTATGCACCCACTTTCCACAACTTGTACATCGAAACCATGTTTCGGTTTTTCTACCGAAATCTCCACATAATATGCATATGTCAGAATCGGATAGCTCGTCACTCATGTCGTCCATTTCATCGTCATCACAGAGCCCATCTTCAGAAAAATTATTTTCGTCGGTCTCGCTATCTTCCATGTATTTTCTGGATATTTTCTCTTGATTTCGCCGGTTTTCACTTTAGTTGTATTTGCGTTTTTTGAACCCGTAGTGTCAACAAATACTTTTTTTGTTACCTTTTTCTTGGCGTCTTGCAACTTGTAATTTTTTCTCTCTTTTTATTATGTTTAATTAACAAATCTTTTAAAGGAGTGCTGGTTAGTATCTCAGAGTGCTGCTTTTGTCGACTACATTTTCCTTTAACTTTCGTCTTAGGCACGGGAACAGGAGAAACAATGGCTATTGAAGTAAGCTCACGTTTGTTCTATGAAGCTTCTTTCGGGGGAGTTCTGTAACTTGGAGGTGACTCTTTGCTGGTTGATGGTAGATGTGATTTTTGTTTTCTGGGAGATTGAGGTACTGTTTGTTGTGGGGTAGTTATATCTACAGGTAGTGATGCACTAAATGAGGTAATCACTGTTATATTTTTTCCACGTTCCCTTCAGGTCCAAGTCTTTTACTTGATTCTCTAGGAACCGTAGACATACCGGTTTCATCTACATTAAACATGCGATCTGGGAGAAACTTATTTGCACTTTTTGTAAATTTTCAAAGTATTGGTCGACTTCCGTTTTATTAAAAGCAGTTATCCTATTTATTCTAGTGGCTTCAGGTTTTCTGAGTGAGATTTGTGGATTTCTTTTTAAAAAATCATGGTACCAATCTTTGCCCGTCATTTGTTTGTTCTTATTGAAATTGTGTTTGATGTTATTGTGTTCTGCGAATTTGAAAACCATTGTTCTTAGTTCAATGGAAGTTATTCCAAAAAATAAATTTGCCAATTTGAGAACATGGTCTACAATCTCCTTTTCTTGAGCTAGCCAAAATATTGGAGCTCTTCCAAGTGACTCAGATTTCGCTTGTTTTGATAAATTTTTGATTTTTAGTTTTCGTCTTAACGTAGCTTCATGTCTTTCAAACGATCTGGCTACTTCTCGAATTTTACGTTTGCATTTAAGGCCGCGTCAAGAGCTTCTTCAGAAAACGATCTTCTCTGCGCTTTTCTAGTATATTTGAAATTACTTTAATAGAACTAAAATTAAATAACTCACCTCTGATTTTCTCAGAGTACTAAATAATAAAAATAACACGTATTCCTCATTCAACTGCCTCATTCACACTGAACAACCCAAAGAGGGCGCAGCGAGTATAAAAGCTGATATTTATGCAGTAGTGGCTAAGTGCGTCATCTTCATCTTCATCTTCATCTTCGACGTCCCTCCCCTAATTGGAGAAATAATGAGGAAACGAGAGACAACATGATTAGCGGCCAAGACACTAGCAAATAACAGAAATGAATGGGCAATGTTGTTTACTTGCCCTACAACTGAAATTGAAGGGCCACTGGATTTTATTGTACATTGGACCTACCTTATGAATTTTCATAAGAGATTCCAAGGTTTTGTATCCAACATCTGAGCTAGGATATTATTTTTAAGTGTATAAGTTTGAAACTTCTATTTATATTAACTATTTTTAATTGCGCTTGCGTTCTTTCAAAATTTTGGTCAATTTTCATTAACGAGAGTTCATTTTGGATACCTGCTTAACTTTCAAACAATCACAACGTCAAAGTTGATAGAAGGTTACGGAATTAACTTGATGAATTTTCATAAAATATTCCAAGGTTTTGTATCCAACATCTGAGCTAGGATATTATTTTTAAGTGTATAAGTTTGAAACTTCTATTAATATTAACTATTTTTAATTTCGCTTTCGTTCTTTCAAAATTTTGGACAATTTTCATTAACGAGAGTTCATTTTGGATACCTACTTAACTTTCAAACAATAACAACGTCAAAGTTGATAGAAAGTTACGGAATTAACTTGATGAAGTTGACTTTAATTTTATGACAGGTTGTAGAACTCAGTAAAAGCGAATTATAATTGAGTTTATTATTTACTTTAAATATTCCTTAAGCAACTCAAGTGGTTCTTTTTGGAAAATTAAACCACACTCTTTTTTATATTTTTCAATTCAACGATTCGGAAGCGTTCCAGTTATCAATAACAATTAATAAGTTTTTATCCAGGTTTTCTTATGATTTACATCATAACATTTCCGAAATACGCAAAAAGCGCTATCCTTAATAAAATCGTTCCTGGAACGTTCACTTCACTGGATCCCATTCCTAGTAGACTATAATATTGTTAGAATGTCAAACAAAAAATATATTATTTGACAATAAATTTATTGCAGTCTTTAAGCTTCAAAATATTATTTATTGTCGAATTTTTTCGTTAGTATCAGATAGGGACCAGAATTAAAAAATTCAATTGTTCTTGATTTCGGTAGCTGGAACGATACCCAAACGTTATGAATTAAAAAATATAAAAAAGATTGTGGCTTAATTTCCCAAAATTATTAACAAAAAGAATAAATAATACACCACAAGAAACATACAGGAGACATCTTAAGTGGGTACTTTTAATAATAAAAGTTAATTTTGCAATTTTTATTTTATATTTTTATGAATATTTTAGGTTTTACTGCTGCATGCAACATGAATGCATATTTAAGAATTTGATGCTTGCATGAGATATCTATTCTCCTTTACGTAGACATTGTAGGGTTGGAACGGTTTATTTTTAAATACGTAATTGGTAAGTAATAAAAAACAGAAGCAATATTATGCTGATTATGCACTAAACAAGTTCTCATAAAAATGCTGTAGTATAATATTTTGTTGAATAGGTATGTAAATATCAAAGAATATATTACATATTTTTACTTATTTTGCATTCTTTATTGAAATTCGGAAGAAGTTCGTTGAGAAGTTTATTATTTCGGTGAACTTCTCAGCCATTTTGAATTGAATGAATTGCTTAAATACAACTGTATTCTATCTTTTAGTTTTTCACTCACCAAGGAGTAGATTTTTGAATCATTTCAATTCCACAAACGTTTGAGAAATATTTAAAATGGTGGAGTTAACTTGGTCGGGAGGATCGATCTTTAAATACCTAAATGACAGCAATCTAGTAAGATTCATATCAATTGATTATTTGGATTTTTGACTAATACTTTAGTATCTTCAAAGATTTTTTCCTGATGTATAGCAGAACAGATACGAAAATACCTGATTATTTCTAAAGTATATTTTAATCGTCCAGACAATATTGCTGATTTAAAAGTTAGGATAACGGAAGAAATTAACAAAATAACCCCTGAGGTCATACAAAATGTTGTACGAGAATTCCAAAATCGCCTCGGTTATTGTGAAGAAGTGAAGGGTGGTCATTTTGAACATTTAATTTAATTGTCAAGTAAATTGAAAAATACATTCTAAATATTATGCGACATTATTATCTTCATTCTACGTAAAGTTTTGTGATAGACATTATCAAAATTTTACATCTTAAAAATTAATTTTCTCAGTTATGAGAATTTAAAAAAACTTCATATTGCTGAACTCTAACTAAAATCTCTTTCCAATAAGGTGCCACACGACCCCCTTTCTTATTTAAAATTTTCGAGGGGGTGCTTATAATTCAGAGGGGGTGCTGAAGGGGGATCATATTTTCATACTGTAAATTGTCAATTTAAGAATAAAAATCGACCTGTTTCAGGTTTTTTTTCACATAGTACATAATAACGCTAAAATTGAATTTATTCGATACATATGGACCGCATTGTATAATAGTGCCAGCTTCGCCATCAATTTCAATAATTTTGCATTTTTCTTTGAATCTCCTTTACACTAGCAACAGTATTTGAAATACGTTGAATCCTTTCTATGCCCAAAGGGACTTTCTGAAAGCGAGCGTTTAACTGGTCATATTGACAAAATTATTAACCTTGAATAATTAATTTTTTTTTATTTCCAGGACTGCTTTTGATGTTTTAAAGGATTGAATAAAAAAACTAAAATTCTTTATACATATTTTTATTTCAGTAATTCAGTAGACATACAGAGTGATCAAATAAAATGAAGCATAGCTATTATCAAGAACTGCTTCTATTTTCTCGTATTTTTGACTTTTCCACTTTAACTTTCAAGCAATTCATTTCATTTCAGAATATTTTAGTGGAAAATTATGACAAACTAACTTCATACTTTGAAAATTTTCATGACCAAGTACAGAACTCCTATACAGGAAGATAATTGTACGTCCACACGATTATTTCTGTAATAATGATTTAAATAAGGTGGGAAGGATGTTAACAATAACAAAATGTCTGGCGACCAAATAGTTACATCCGAGAAAAGATGTAGAAAATAATGATATATAGTATATTGCATAATGAGAGTTGTAAGAAGCTCATTACATGCGAGAAAAAAAGTTGTGTACTATACTTTTTCTACGAACTTTTCTTGATCTAACAAAATTCGGGAACAATTGAAATTAAACATTTATTTATAAAAATTAATTGTTAAATTTAGGCAATTATTTATAACTATACCCTTATCCGTTTATGGCGGCTGTTCAATAATACGCGGTGAATAGTGGGATGACGTAAACTGTACGGTGTGTTCTTTTTGAACATTAGTATTTGGTATTTTCAGTGTATGTAAAGGTCTGTAAATTAAACGAAGAAATAAAACAATTTAATTTGCTTAAATATCCATTATAATTTGAACTAACGTTCAATTTTAACACAGTAGCTTTGTCAAACTAGTGAAGTTATAATGAAAAATTTTAATTTATACAGTGCAGTAATACGGAATTTTAAGAATATTGACAACAGCTTTATAATATGTTTACATGGAAATAAAGTACAAAAAGAATATTGTGGAAATTAAATAGTTTTATTTCATCGTTTAGTGTGGATCTTCATCAAGTAAAAGCCTCATCTATTCAATGTCTGAAAATTACTTTCAAGTGAATTTATAATTCTATTGGCTGTTGACATCTTATTATTTATTGACTCATCGACATATCCTTCGGTTGTTGTTGAAGATTTCCATCCGCCATGTCGTTTAAGAGCCATTAAATCACCACCGGCATCAACCAAAAGAGTGGCAGAAGTTCGTCTTAAACAGTGACCTGTGGACCTTTTGGGATCCGGTAAATTTAAATATTCGACTATTTGTTTAGGAACACCGCCTATTTTGTTTAATCCTACCAATTGTTTCGTACATTTACCTCTTTGATAGTTAAGGAAAAATTGATTTATTTGCGGATCGCTAATTGGTTGTCGAATCTCTATAGAACTGAAGCGTAATTTTTTTAATTCACTGCTAATCATTACGTGTCAGTAGCTGTTATTATATACACATATGTCCAAAAGTTTGGAATATTGGAATATTTCATCTTTTTCTTGATTTTTATATAAAAAAATTTCTGAATAATTAAACATCATTTTGCTACAACTCCCACCAATACTAAATAAATCTCAAAGCCAGATAAACAATATGCAAAAAAATGATTTATTCTTTTGGAGTGAAAAATTTACAATGTATCACTTACATTTAAAATTAAATTAGTATAGAAAAATATATTTTTTTATAAAATTAATAATCAGTATCTCCTCCATTGGCCTGTATGCATGACTGTAGGCGATTTGGCATGCTGTCGATTAAATGGTCGAGCTGGGCTTGCGGAATTCTCTCCCATTCTTCACGAGCAGCATCTTTTAGTTCTCGCAGTGTAATAGGGGGATTTTTTCGCTTCTTAATGCGTGTTTTGAGAATGTCCCAGGCATGTTCAATGACGTTCATGTCAGGGGAATTCGAGGGCCACCATATTGTGGATATTCCTTCTTCTTCCAGAAAATTTTGTACTGCTGCTGTTCGATACGGAGTTGCGTTGTCATGCATAAACACAAATCTATCACCTACAGCCCCTCGGAATAGACGCACGACAGGATTTAAAACCTCCTCGATGTATACAGCACCAGTGACTCTTCTCTCCAGAACCAGTAGAGGCGTCCGTGTGCCACTCATAATACCACCCCAAACCATAATACTCCCACCTTCAAATGGGACACGTGGTTGGGCTGTTTCTAGTCGGCCTTGTCGTCTTGAGGCTCTCCAAACTAGTGTTCTTCGCGAATCAGAAACCAAGCCAATTTTTGATTCATCAGAGAACATCACGTTATTCCAGTTAGGACCATGATGTACCATTTCTCGAGCCCATTGCAACCTTACAATTTTGTGTTGATAGGTTAGTTTGGGAACACGTAAGGATCTTCTACGATACAAATTTACTGCATTTAGTCTGCGTGTTATTGTTTGCCGTGAAATATTCATTCCTTCAAGCCTAACAATTTCTCTGGAGATACCACTTGTAGATTCCAGACGATTTCTTCGAGCTATCAATGTTATCTGCCGGTCTTGTGCTGCTGTTGTACATCGATTTCTGCCCCTTTTGGGGCGATCCTTCACGTCATTTGTGTCTTGGAATTTTTTTGAATTTTCGATACAGCACTCTGAGTGACGCCAATAATATTGGCGATATCACTTTGAATAAAGCCCTGTTGTAACAATGCAATTACTCTAGATCTGTCGAAATGAGATATCATGTTTCTAGGCATTTTTAAACGACTCGAATGAAATTTAAACAAGAACTGAAATAATGTGTAAATACCAAAATCAGTTTAATGAGACCAAATTGCTACAAAAACGAATCAAATTTTTGATAATTTTCATTTAAAAACGCTCTAGAATAAATATCAACAACTGTTTTTAAACCTCCATAGGCGTAGATATATTATTTGTACGTTTTCCAAACTTTTGGACATATGTGTATTTACTTAGCATCCAAATAGTAGGTAATATACAATTTACTAGTAAAAGAGTAGAAAAAGTAATTTTAAATCCTCAAAACGCAACGTATCCCAGGTGCCAGACACACATAGTGCCTCTATAAAACAAGTGGTAAAGAATAGCATATTAAAAAATTAACCATGATAAAATAAACTTTTTCGTGACGTTGCTTGCTCTCGGACTATATGTTAAGGTTGTAAATGTTTTCATTGAAAATGCCAATAGAGTTAGCAACAATTGAACCCGAATTATACTTCTAGGACAGATGTAACTCAGTTAAAAGTTATTGTGTATTTATAGCGCCAAAGTTAGCAGCAATATACAGCATCCATGAATAAAGTCCTCCACAAAGGATAATGTTATTGTTGCCATGTTAATAAGATTACGGATACAGTTCGTTCAAGCTCTCTGGCAAGAAGTTATAATATAATTATAATATAATATTCCATATTAATATGCTTTGAAGCTTTATATTGGAAAATACTATTTATTTTTGAATTTCCATTCATTAAACGAATTCAAATTCGGAAATATACATTCTGGATAAAAATTTAAAAACTCATATTGGCTGGGGGATTGAAACTGAATTTTCCTAGTCACGATTCCAACGCCTTATCGCCTCTGCCAATTCCTTGATAAGTGTGCAGAATTTCAATTTAATCTAACGTTTGGAAGTCAATGAAAATTACCTTTAAAAAATTCGTTACAAACCTTCATACATACAGGTGAAGCTGAAAATAGATGGTTAGGGGATGCACAAACTTTTACGACCGATAAATAAGTTTCCCATATGGGAATGTATTAAAAAAGAATTATGACTTAAGACTACATAAAATATACCTGCAGTTCCTGATAATTGCTATGTTTTGCTTTCGTCTGGTTCTGCTGTTATTATTTTAGACAAAAAACAGACTCCTTAATAACTCATCACAACCGATACCAGATTATGTTAAACTTACTCCCAAAAATAATATGTATATTACATGTTAATATAATTATTCATTACATAAATTAGTTTCTTGAACATTATGAGGTCATAAAATGTTTGATACATTACTTTCATGAATCTCTACCAAATAAAAAACATTTACCGACATCAACAGTGGTGGAACCAAAATATTTTTTAATATACCTTTTTCTTGAGCCGAGGATTTGATTTGAAATAGTTAAGTAGAATACAGACGTAATTCTTGGGTTCAAATAATTTAAAAATAGAAGAATACTTCTTTGAGGCTTGGATTCCTGGTTCAAACTCCGTTCTCTGTAATAATAATATCGTCCAGTATAAAATCATATTGCTCTTGTGAGCTTTCAATCTTTCTCTAAAATGACATATTATTTATTGGATTGCTTGTAGCAACAAAATCAAAGCAATGTTTGTAAATCTATAGCTTACGATGATCTGCACGCGAACTCTTTAACACAATAGAGAGAAAATTTCTTTATAAAATGGGAAACTTCTTATAAGGTTGTATGTGTGTATGTATATTGGAAAGTCTCAGAGACTAGTGGTCCTATTTCTCGGAGGAATTTCAGGATATCTGCAGGCCTTAACTTAGGTAAATGCCCCTCTTCTATCCATTGATCTTCTAGGTGTTGTGCTCTAGGATTCTGAATTGTTATGCAATTCGCAAGTATGAGGATGAAGGTTTATACTTCCATGCCACAGAATCTACATTCTTTTCCTCCACTTTTTAGAGCTTTTTTCAGGTGCCCATTCAGGCGACAATGTTCCGTTAGGATTCCTGTTCATACTCTTAGTGCAGTTTTACTTTGACTCAGGCATTCATTTGATCTCAACAGGTTGTAGTCACCCAGAAGAATATTTGATTGTATAAGCCCTACTGGATCTTTCCGATGGTCAGATCTTCTCTTTTTTTTTCGGCTTTGCCTATTTCTTCCAATATTACATTGGCGCTGATACCGCACAAGGGTTCCGGCCCCCAAAAGGGCGTTTCAGTCCCCCTCTTTGCTAGTTAATCTACTATTTCATTTCCTTCTATTCCAGTGTGTCCTGGAATCCACAGTAAGGTAACAACATTGCTCTCGCCTAGTTCATTGAGTTTGCCTAGGCATTCCCACACCATTTTGGAACTGATTACACAAGAGCTCAGTGATTTAATGGCTCAGTGCTTTAATGGCTGTTTGACTTTACCTTCTATATCCTTGATCAATATTGAACTGGGCACACTTTTTTATGGCGTGAATTTCCGCTTGGGGTTTTTCCCAAGCTTTCAGAGCGTTTGGTTCCTGGCTCGTACACTCCTATCCCAGTTCCTCCTATTGCTTTCGAGCCGTCTGTGAACCATTGAATGGCATTCTTTCCAAGTCTGGTAATGGTATTTGGATCTTATTCTTATAAGATTACTCCGGTTACTCCCTATTTTAAACATTGATAAAAAATTATACATCCTGTATGGAATGGGAGAATAAAAAGACATCAAAACAAAACTCAGAAATGGAAGTAGGTAATTTATATTACCTACTGGCAACTAAATGTCAAAAACATCAAAAGATAAAAATTCAGGATTTTTTTCCAAGTTAGATAGTATTCCTTTTTTTAAATTAAACAAAGTGTTTCTAATTAATTCAACTCTTTAATGAAAAAATTTATGAAAACTCTAAGATATTTACTACGTTTTCATGGAGTATAGAATTCATTTTGAATCCAATACCGATCTCTGTTATCATGGAGGCTATACATGTCTGTTATCATGATAGGGATTCAATCACGATTCAATTACACTTCAAATCGTTTTGAAATTTGACATTTTATCTGTCAATACTGTCAAATGCTGTCGTGTTTTTGATTTTCTGGGATTTTTTCAGTAGCCATAATGCATCTGCATCTTTCCACACATTTCTAGAAGATGACGAGCACGACATATTGAAAGAACTTTCCATAACAAAATATCAAAAAACCTTTATTTCCACAAAATGTTACGAGAAAACTAGAGTAAACTTTTATGTTTTGAGTGGTTTTAAGGTTATATGGCTTACAGCTGGAATAAATTTGACAGCGAATGTCACAGAATGTTTCAATACGATCTTGGTTTTCATGTCGTATTTCGATTTTTCGATCTCGATACGATCCCAAAAAAGCAGTATCGACCTTGAAACTCAATTCGATTTCAATACCTGTTTTCATGAGGTTTTTAATACGGAAAGTGTATTCAATTCGAATTGAATTCTGCATGAAAACGTAGTAATTGATAATTATTTCGATATTGACATATCATCGTCAGAATGACACTGTCAATATCGAAATAATTATCAATATCTTAGAGTTTTCATAAATATTTTCATTAAATAGTGGAATTAATTAGAAACACTTAGTTTCATTTAAAAAAAGTAATATGAGTAGATTCCACAAAGTAAGGGTCCAAACAGTTAATTCAATTAGATAGTACTCGTTTTTTTCTACCCGAGTTCACCAGAAGTTTTCAGGAAAAAGTGTTAAAGGGTAGCATTTGTCGATAGAACGAAATTTATTTTCTTTGCTATTTCTTTTTTGTATCTATTTCTATCAAGTTAGAGAGTTCGCGTGCTGTCACTTTTGTGATTAAGGAATCGTAAAAATGGAAAATGAACGCGCATTTTCGTACGATAGTACATAACCTTAGATATTGAATCATCTAGTGTTTTGTTGAATTTTGTTAGTGATGAATAAGGGTATGGTCAGAAAAAATTGATTTATAATGAGGTAAGGGTATGTTATCTTCAATAAAACAGTTACGGAGGGTTTATCAATGCCCGGATAAATCTGTCAGCTACGTAGCCCTCAGCTATTTCTAGCCGCCAGCCAAAGTCTCGGTTACATTAGAAGCCGTTATTACTGCACCATATGACCGACAGGTATCTAACTGGAGACTAAGTTTAATTGAGCATTTGGCAACCTTGTGGGTGTAATAATGTCAAAATGTAAATTCCTCATTCTAATTTGGTGTAAGCAGGATCACCCGTCACATGAAATATACTACATATTTTAAATTTTACTCGCATATTTTGTTATAACACACTGAATCAAAAATATAGAAGTATAAACCATCACTCTGGCAACACCGTAGGTAATGTCACTTGTCAGTGTCAAAATTGTGATGGTACTGTTATTTTTATTTATCGATTGTGTTTATGTGTATCTATATTGTTTGCTTTTGTTGGTTTTTTGGCTTCTTCGCAAAACAAAAAAGATTTCCCAATTTCACTGAGTCAGAGCGACAATTATTAATAAAAGTAGCCGTTAATAACTAATAGTTAATATTAATTGGACGCTTCTAAACTACTATAAATAAATCATAATGAAAGCTTTTCGATTTCGCCCCAACCGATGATATAATTGAAATTTAAAATTGAAAGGATGCGAAATGTAAGCAAACAATAATGACACATAGTTGACATTCAGAATCACGGAACACCACTTTCTCCACAGTAAGCTCACAACGACCCATCTAAGGAGGTGGGTCGAAAGGGACGTTGAGAATATTTCGGCGCAAATTTTGAAATTGTTTTTGAAATATGATATTCAAAACTCAAAGTTGACCTAACCAAAATTACTTCATATGATGCAGAAAAAGAAATTGCAGTGGAAGCTTTGGTTTGTGTAAATATCTACAAAACCGAGATGTTTTATAGAATTTTGGTTTGTGATTAGATGTAGAGTGCGCTGATATTGCACTCTTAGCATTTCCTTTACTGAGGCTAATGTATTGGTGTGGTATCAACGTAGTCTCTAGTCCAGGATTATGCTCTCAGAGCTTCTGGACGAATAGCATCTACCTTGTGCTGATGAGGCGCAAAAACGCCGAAACTGGTCTACAAGTGATGTTATCCCTTCTAATCGCAAACCATAATGGTTGGTTCTATCTTAACAGATATACCAACCCCGTTTACTTTAGAAGTGTAATTCAAAGTCTGTCGGGGCATATAGCCCGAGAAGTAGTTGTTGCTTCTTTGTGGACGGTCTGCTCTGAGGAAATTAATTTTTCTAATTTTGTAAAGCGTTTAATAGTATTGAACTATTATTTTTTGACGTCCATATTTTTTTCATTTATCACTTTGTAGGTATCGCATTGTTTTATAACTGTTCTCTTATTTAATTCAGATGAAATCGGTTTTTGGGATTTTTAGATTAGATAACAATATTCTAGTAAATAATATTGTCCCATGTCAGTATTGTATTTAATGTTCATACTGATAGTGACGTGACTAAAACTGATTATTTAATATTAGGTAGCCATAAACATCGATGAAATAATATTTATGGTCTGGTTTTCGTAGATTATTATCCCCAATCCACAAGCTTTAGGACTAAATATTGAGTATAGTTATTTGCCAGTGGCTTTCTATCGCTTAGTGCAAGCTCCATTGGATGTGTGCCATATATTTCAGGTTTGTCTCTCCAAAAATTCTATTCTACTTAAGTCCAGACATATATGATGTGGTTTAGGTACGTACTCATTCTGCATGCCGCATAGTCTGCAGCTAAGATCCTCGTTATACAGCCCAATTTTATGCAGGTACTTTAACATGGTTTTCTTATAAAGGTCTTACTGTGTTCCTCCATTATAGTATTTGTCCTCGGACCTCTTTCTTTTTGGTTCCAAGGCCTGGTTCTAGTCCAACATATTATATTGTTGCTGAACCTCTACTAGCGAAATCATGAGCTTGTTCATTTCCAGAAATATCGTTTTATACAAGTCCCAACATTAATCTTACAGTGCGGTCCACCAGTTCATTTAGTTCTATTTGGCAGTCCTCTACCAGATTGGATATTACCTTGTGACTATATGTAAAGCCGTAAGGGATCCTTGGCTGTCATCAGTTAAAATGTTCATCCCATGAGCGTCGAAGGTCTAGTTACTCACTTTCATCTGCTGATTCAAGATTTGCTACTAAATTTTAGACATGGAAAATCATTTAGTCATATTTAGAGGTTTGATTGTAATTTTTTTTTCGGTTCCATTGAGAGTTAATTCCCAAATTTGACATGTACTAATAACATTGACTGTGGAAGCTTTTTTGTTCTGAAATTTTTCATATGGTAAAATTAAATACTTCAATTGACCTATTCGATTTAAAAATAACATGTACTTAATTACTTTTGGGATTATGCCTAAATTATAATCTCTCAACAATCTGGAAAATATAAATTATACAGTTTACATTTTTATAAATTTCATTTACAATTTATTTACATCTTGTCCAATCTCTACAACGTAGTTGTATTTGTCCTGTTTGGCACTACCCTACAAAAATGTTAATTAAAATCAGTTCAAATAATTCTAGAAGTAACTACACCTATGTTTTAAAATATTTTCAAATAAAAAAGAATACGAATCGATATTCCATAATAATAATAATCAACAATAAGATAGATAAATAGAATAAGTCTAGATCAACAAGAAGATAATATTATGGATAGATTTCAAAAAATAAGTATTATAATGATCAGTATTTTCAAATTCCATCCCAATTTCAATCTGTGGGAGGTATTTGGATTTAAATACTTTTCTTTCATTGTAAAAGAAATAGCAAACTACTTCCATCTAAATTAGAAGGTGGGCAAAATGATTCATTATATTTCTTTTATCAGTTTATCGGCTGTCATGCTGTCAAGAAAATGTTGCCGATCGATTTACAACTAGGTAATTACAAACGAAATGTGGGAGTGGAATTCCTTTTCACGAACAAACCTAATAATTCCGTGTTGATTTTTTATTTATGAGCATCTACAAGAACTGTGAGTGAAATTCAGTCAATAGTTTTTAAAAATATGAATAAAAATAGTATTGGGTCATCATCAATGGATGAAATTATGGTCAAAATAAAAGAAATTGAATGCAAGTACAAGATAGTGAGTAGTGAAGAATAGGGAAGCAAGGGATGCACAATTCGAAGAATACCTGTCTAAGCTAACAAGTACAGGTAATTCCATCTGGAAGCCAGTAAAAAATTCAAAAAAACCCAAGATATCAGTCCCTCCTGTACGAAAAAACGAACACGAACCATGGGATGGAAGCGACAAAGTAAAAGCAAATTGATTTGCAGATCACCTCACTACAGTCTTCCAACCACTAAGTCACTAAATAGATCAATAATTAGAACAAAACTTATCAAATCCAATAAACACAAGACGCCCCATAAAAGCAATGACTCCAAAAGAAGTACATAATGAGATAAAATTACTAAACCAGAAAAGAGCACCGGGTACCACCTAATAACCACCAAAATTCTGGAAGAAAAACCAAAAAAGGGGTAGTCATGCTAACATATATTTACAACGTAATCATAAGACTCGGATATTGGCCAAATTCATTTAAAGCTGCACAAATCATACTGATTGGCAAACCAGTTAAAGACCCAATCAACGTGTCATCTTACCGTCCAATAAGCCTACTACCAACAATGTCCAAACTTCTTGAAAAACTACTCCTACATAGAATACCTGAAGATCTACCTCCACAGGAATGAATCCCCTGCCACCAATTTGGATTCCGACACAAACATTCGACAGAGCAACAAGTCCACCGACTCACGCAGGAAATAAACAAATCCCTGGAGAACAGAGAATACTGCTCTGCTGTTTTCCTCGATATTGGACAAGCTTTTGACAGAGTGTGGCACCTACTTCTGAAATCTTACCTAACCAACAGAACCTTCCAAACGAAAGTTAACGAAGAAAAGTCCGAACGTTTTCCTATTGTGGCAGAGGTAGCGTACTTGGCCCACTACTTTACATACTGTACTCATCAGATATACCAGAGAGACAGTACACAACAACAGGAACTTTTGCCGACGACACAGTCATCTTCTCCACCAACCAAGAACCACAAGCAGCAACAACGAATGTACAGACCCATCTAAACAAATTACAAGAGTGGCTATAAAAATGGAGGATTAAAGTAAATGAAAGCAAATCAACACATGTAACATTAACGTAAGGGCACACATGTCCTCCAGTAAAGCTAAATAATACAGAAACACCACAAGCAGATAGCGCCAAATATTTAGGAATCCACCAAAAAAGAAACTAACTTGACATAAAAGCAAGAGAACTACATTGGCTAATAGGAAAAAAATCTAAAGTCTCACTAGAAAACAAAATCCTTATCTACAAAACTGCCATTAAGCACAATGGAATTGAGTTGTGGGGTGACGCTTCAAAATCTAACGTAAATATTATCCAGAAATCCCAATCGAAAATACTCCGTCAAATGGTATGTTTCGAATCACACCATTCACGTAGACCTGGGAGTCCCCACAGTACAAAGAGTTATTCAGGAGAGAATCATCAAACATCATAAAACCATAGAAACTCATCCAAATCCAATACTAGAGGAATTGTTAAGACCAAGAAACACAAAAAAAAACTGGAAAAAAAAATGGCCAATAGACCTTCTATGAGGTTTTCGAGGTTACATCGCTTAAACCTCATCAAGAGATTATAAGTGCTAGTTCACCTAGCACTTGCGAGCAAATTAACCCATAGAATGTAACTTAATATTCTGATTCTTAATAAAAGTAATATGAAAAAAAGATAGTGAGCAATGTGTTCATTAGGAAACAATTTAATTCATTTTTTGAGGAAAAGGACTACTCTTGCATGATTTGAAAATTTCGTTTTAAGATTTAACATGTTTCATGTAAGAGGTGAACTTGAAGTTGAAGATGTAGGGATTCTTTTACTGTAACGAATATTACATGAGAATGACAATAAAGAGAAAATAATTCTCCAGATCTTTTCTCAAGCCATTTGCAACAGGTTTTCGAAAATCTGTCAAATTGTTTCCACTTTATCGCCCCCTTCCTGTGATATTACTACTGATAATACCAAAATATCTACGAAATACGAAATATTATGGCTAGGGCAGCTCAGTGGGATTTTATGCAGCAGCAAATGAATCCTGCAATAAGCTCCAGGACGAAGTAATAAAACTTCTTCTCAGCTTATAAGATTTTTTTAATAAAATAATGAAAAAAAAACTTACGTTGTATGCACCTCAGAAGAATTTCCAGTCCACTTATTCAAAATTTTCGGCTTAAATAGTTGACTAAACGTAGTTCTGAACATCCTATTCATGCAACAATACAAAATAAAATTAATAGACCCATTGGTTAAAGCCATAATATCCATTACTTCTCCGTAGGGTTGGTAGCATTGTAAAAAGAGATCGTGGCCCTTTATGCCGATGAAAAAAGCGAATATTCCTTGAGGAAATTCAGTTACAAGAAACAACAGTAGCACTGCTATTAACATTTTCGTTGTTCTGTCGGATCTCCTTTCCGCTTTGTTACCTTTTCTTTTAACTTCTTTTCCATCCACCGTAAGAGGAAATGAATCATAACCTCTTAAGACCTGTCTTCTCTTTTTAGCATTAAATAAAGTTTTAATCAGCCATATACTAATTACGGTTAATATACAGCAAGGTAAAAGTTTAATTAAGACGGCGAACAACCAAAAATTTATCTTAAGTAGGGTTGTATCCCTTTTTACGTCTTCTTTTAGATCCGTGTGATAAAGAGTTATGTTTTCGTTGTGCTCCTCTATAACTATCGATGATATTTCAAATATGTAATAGGCTGGTATGCACAGGAATATGGGTAGAATGTAACAAATGCAGATTGCCAGTGTGCATCTGCCATTAGAACATAATTGGGTATTCTGTTTTGGGTATCTGGAAATGGAAAAAAAAATATTTAGTTCCGTATTATATGTGTTGGTTGAAAAGCATAGCTAAGATTTCGCTCCGATCAAATGTTTCATTTGTTCACAAGACATTAGAAGTGGATACGTTAGTGTTTTTGAATGTTTAGAATGGATATGCTTCTTCAGAAAGAATGGTTAACAAGTGAGCTGCAGATGATGGTACCAACGTGGAAGATGTTCCAAGCAGTGAACAGAAGCTACACCAGAAGGTATTGAGCAAATATCCCAGTAAAATTGAACAAAAACAACCAAGAGGTCAAAAAGCCCAAAGACTGAGGTGCCGAGGTCTCGAAGCCTCAATCATATCACTCCAGAATGACAATAAAGAGAAAATACCCGCCTTGTATTTGATTTAATAAATATTTGCAAAATCATTCGTGTTTGTGAATTTCGATTGTCATTAAAAATTTGCTTCAATAGATTATTATATTATTTTCTTCTTATCCAATTATAGAGGGCGTTGAACTTGTTACGATTTTTCAAATACCCTGTATAACACATTATAATCTCATATTTTTATAATGGGGATTTTAAAAATGTGACAAGGACGGGGGGAGGGGTTAAAAAGTCCCAAAATTCGTGTGACGTAATTTATGGATGGCCCCTAAAATATAGGATGTTCCATTTAAAAACCGAAACTTAAATCTGGCACCGAGTTATGGATCATCCTGTAACCTTGTAGCTAATTTTGAAATGTAAAGCTTGAAGCTATCTACAATTTTTATTAATAACATGTTTTGGTTTCTTTTATGATAACAGACCTATTGAGCTTTATCACACTAATCAATCACCCTGTATGGTTTAAAGTATTTATTAAAATTTAAAATTAGGCAAACGTTTCCAAGCCGGTCCTGTGCCTCAAATATTACCTGTGGATATTGAGTGTGATTAAATGAAGGATGAGGTGCAAGATTAGATTTACCAAGCAGTGTTTTCGATTACCGGTAAGCCGTTCAATAAATTCGTTACAAAATGAGAATTAACGTTAACGAGCTGTTACGATATATGCTTATGCGTTTACGATTTGAATTATTCCACATTTCGTTATTAAATAAAAAATGTTAATCCCAAAATTATGTCTTGCTTTAGAAAAGTGTAAATGATTTTTTTTACAAAATTGAAATGTACGTTGGATTAAATAGGAGGGATTTAATCTTTTATTGTGCGCGGAACATGATTCGTAATAATATATTCACGAAAACTACTTTTAGTCCTTTGTTTTCCTTTCATAATACATTTAACTATAAAAGGGTATTTGCAAAATACCCTAAAAGCACAGCCACAAATGATAACCATACAAACATAATAATCCAGCGAAATTTGAGCTTTTCGTAGGTCAAACAACTACGTTAAGTGAACTTTGTTGAATTCGGCACAACGCAAAAAATTATATAACATGGATAATGTGAAATGTCGATAAAGGTTGCTGCGGTCTCAATTTTAACTGATTGGGATAGTTTTGGTAGTCTGGGGCCTAGACTATTAACTTTGTGGTATTTTGATTGATTAAAACTGATTTAACATTTGTTTGAAATTTATTGCCCAAATATTACACAAAGAAATTAATTCTTATTTTTCTAAGAGTTGCTGGCTGAGCTGGTCATTGTATTCAGTAATAATACCACATGAATTTGATAATAAGGAGAAAATAATTTGCCAGATTCTAAAAAAACCTTCTTCCTAGCTATGTGATTACCAAAACTCGAAAGGTTTGAGAAAAGATCCATTTAAAAAAAACATAACTTTGATCTGACACCGAGCTATGGACCACCCTGTAACATTGTAACATTTCGAAATATGAAGCTACCCACATTTTTTATAATTAACTTTTTTTGGTATCTTCCATGATATCAGACATACTGAGCTTTATCACACTCATCAATCACCCTGTATATCAGTTTTTCGAAAACATGTGTGTGTTAAGATGTACTATTTTTCACTTGATTTTCGGTAGAAATCAGCCCTCGGTCGTAATTGAAATTGAAAATTTGGTTGGTTGACTAGCCAATATGTCATAGCAACGAATATAGACGCTAGACCAATGAGTAAGACCGAGAGGTTTCGAACTGACCGTGAGATGGCGCTCAGATTTAGACTCTGGAACCGAACATGCCTACATTACTTTCGAGATTAGAGACCCCACCCCAAAATCTGGATACATACATCCCCACAAAGAAATCACAGATAAGGAGCTGTTTAAAGAACTCCTATTGGGGAACATCGAGCAAGTAGGAAACAACCTAAGCTCCTAAATGAGAGCTATCAAGGAAGCGTACAAAGGGTCAAAAATAAGAGGAAATCAAAATAGATCAAATATGGAACGAAGACATAGAGAAAAAAAGAAAAATCTGCAACAAAGCCAGGAGGGCACTGACAAGAAAAAGGCGAACAACAGGTACAAGGGAACAAACGCAAATAATAGCCGATCTAAAAATCAAAAGAAAAGAACTCACCAAGCTAATAAAGGCTTCTAAACGAAAACAGTGGAACAAACAAAGGGATGAACTGGAGGAAGACATATGGGAAGATGCATATAGGATCGTGACCCGAAAATTCGGGCATACTCCATATGATATCCCTCTCGAACAAAAGAAGGAAATCGCTAACGAATTATTCCCAAAAAAAGACCAATAGTCGTGACCAAAAGAAGAGATAGCAATCCATCCGTAGTAACCGCAGAATAACTCGAGATAGCCCTGCACGGATTAAAAAATGTTCACGTCCCAGTACCTGACGGTATATCCCTGGAAATCATGAAGGAGGTGGGAAGTATTGCAAGCGAATGGCTGCTGGATATAATGAACAAATTACTAGTACAGCAGAGTATCCCAGGAAACTGGAAGGCCGTGAAGCTAGTGCTAATACCGAAAGGAGGAGGAAACACTCAAAAGTATCGGCCGATCTGTTTGCTCAACACGATTAGTAAAACCTTCCAGTCGCCTAGAAAAAGAACTAAATGAGAAAGGAGGTATTTCAGACCACCAATTCGGTTTTAGAAAAGGAAGGTTCACAATAACGGCGATCGAGGAGGTCCTTTGGTGGAAAAAGCAAACGAGATACTGGAAACCATCCAAACGTTGATAGATAAAAACGACCTCGAACTAACAACTGAAAAGACGGTATCAGTACTCCTAAAGTCCAAGAGAAAGGACAAAAACCTGGTGAGAGAATTTACCTTGGAGTAATGCTAGACCAACAAGGCAGATTCGGCGACCATGTAAAATACACCATTCGGAAAGCAAAGACCAGGGCCATAGCACTGAGCCGACTTATGCCCAACGTCAGTGGACCTAGCAGTAGGAAGAGGGAGATCATAGGAGCCACAATAGACTCTACACTACTCTACGCTGCACCAATATAGCACCGAGCCACAACGGAAAGTACTGTTAAGGATTACCAGCGCATACTGAACAGTCTCCAGCAAGGCGCCACAAGTGATAGCCGGAATCATTCCCATTCACATCAAAATATACGAAAGAAAGGCGGCTGTACCAAAGAGAAGACGGAACAAAAAACCCTGCAAAAACAAAAGAGAGGGAAATCTGGATGAACAAGTGGCAAACTGAATGGGATTGACGGAGAATGTGGTACAGTGGACAAAGAGGCTTATAGCAAATGTCATAGAATGGGTGGAATGCCCTTTCCGCAAGATAGACTACTACCTTACGCAAGCCCTAAGCGGGCATGGATCTTCCAGAGCCTTTACCTATCGAATAGAGAAAACAGAAGACGACGAATGTATATACTGCGGAGAGATACTGCGTATCTCATACCCTGTACAAGTATGTTCGATGGGAACAGACCAGAAATATGAACTGAAAGAGCAAATCGTCGAAGAAATAAACGAGGAAAATATGATAGGAGAGATGATGAAGTGTAAGGAAAACTATGAAAAAATACATACATACATAAGAACAACAATGAAAGATAAAGAAAAGGAAGAAAGAGAATACGAAACCTTAGGTTAACCGAAGTCAACGAAGCCCCCCACCCTGAAGGCATGCCATCAAGGCGGTTCTGGGGTGTTTTTAGTGGGTATGCGCACTGAACAACGGGAGCTGCGAGCCCCACACTATGTGATGCCTTTTGGCCCAATATAATAATATAATAATAAATATTTAAAATAAGAATTAAATTCCCTTGATCTTATTTCAACAAAACTTTCGAACATTTCATTATCATATAAATAAATTAAGAAGGTTATTGTCAAGTTCAAGCGTGAAACAACACTAAACAATTATATGTTTATTTGGTTTACTCGAACTTGACTGGATTATACAAATATACATTTAGTATTTATCATGGAGAAGTCGATGTAGAATACTGGAAAAAAGACTATTCTATATAGTTGAATAGTCAGCTAGTAGTAATCAGTAACCATTACGCATAAGTATGCAATACGGCTAGGTACTTATGCATAGCATAAGTTTAGTAAGTAGTTTAATGTATTTAGTAAATAAACCAAACATATCCCAGTGCAAGAAGTAGTTGTTTCATTCTCTTGAGATGATCCTCCATGTGACCTGCAACACCACCTATTCAGAGGCCCTTCCACACATATAACCTAACCAACCTACCGTACGCGGAAGGTGTTCATAAGGAGAATTTTTACCACAAACAATGTCGGGGGAGTGAAAAGAGAAAGCTCGTGGCTGAAAAATCGGGATCGGCGAGCGAACTAGAATACAGTGCTTACCTATAACACACTATAGTTTTATTAGTCAGCTACGGTGACGATATGTGGTGGCTGCCTAACAGAACTCAATGATCTGTTAGTCAGCTCCTCAACTGACCCCCCATAAGACCTAGACTTTCTATAAGCCTCTATATTAGTTGGTCATAGTATAGCTCCTCAACTGACCTCCCATAAGACCTACGCTTTCTATAAGCGTCTATATTAGTTGGTCGTAGAATACAGACCGGGAGCCGAGAGGGTTTTTGCATGTATCATAGGCCCCACGCCGAGGCTTTGGGGGCTGATAGACAACATTATTCCCCACTTTGAATACCTGGTATGGCAGCTGATCATTGGTCAAAATGACATGTTTGCCCCATTATGGCGGCAACTTGGCGACGCCCCAGAGGTATGGCGTTTTGAAATCTTTGTTCTACATTTAACTGTTAACAAAGATCATGAAACAACAGCGCGGGGACCATGATCCATTTCCACAGTGGAAAAATTACACGTTTCCTTACCTTAAGTGACGCCATATTCGTATGGCATATTGAGTTCGCGGACTTTGACGACATAAAACAAGAATCAAAGTGGGGCCTATGATCCAGGGACATGGATATTAATAATTACACGTTTGAAAATTCACCCCCCTAAAAGCTATACACTTTAGGGGTGCCATATACCGGGAATTCAAAGTGGGGAATAACGTTTTCTATCAGCCCCCAAAGCCTATGATACATGCAAAAACCCTCTCGGCTCCCGGTTATAGTCATATAATTAATATTTCACCCAACTCACCCGATAGCCAAAAATCTCCAAATAGCTAACGACAATGTCAAACAAACAGATATCGTATGTAATACTTGACTGTAATTGATATGAAAGAGTGTAAATACAGCTCCATAATAGCAAAAATCCTTTCTTCCTTTTTCCTCGTGATAATAATAAGCAAATGGAATGTATTCAATCATAAGTAACATATCAGCTACAGCTAGCGCACTTAATATCCGGTTAATCGGAGCATTAGCCATTTCCTTTCTTGTTAGAACGATTATGTTTAAAATGTTGGCCACGCTACCGAATACGCAAACAAATATTGAAGTGTAAACATGGTATTTTTCGGCGTAGGTCGTCGATAAATTTAATAATGTGGCTCCGCCGCAGTCCAGTTCGAGCGTACCAGTTGTTTGATCTGACATAAGGGACCTGAAACAAATTATTACATTAAATAAATTATGGAAGGCTGCTTTTTATTCTACTTTTGAAACCGAACATTTACTTCATCTCAAAGCGCTCTTAAATTTTTTTCATGGCATCATTAAATTTTTAAATGGGAAAGCTTTAATTTGAAGAAAACGACCTTATACGATCAATATTTAAAATCGTGCACACATTTTTTGAGTATGCAGCATCTTAGTCCAGTTTCACATGGGACGTCCAACGCCGCGAGTAGGGCGTAAGACGTTGACTTCTTTCCACATGGAGACGATGAAGCAATATCAAAATGGACTACTGAAGGGACACTGTCGCTTAAAAAGCTCAAAATAGTAAAACAAGAAGAATGTAGATTATGTAGAATGGAAGAAGAATCCTAGGGCACAACACCTAGGAGTCTACTGGATAGAAACTAGCAGATATCCTAAGATTCCTTCGGGAAATACTTCTAAAAGTCTTATGGGCAAGGCGCGTACCCGTGCCGTAAATTTTGCGCGTGAGATCGTTCAATGCCAATCCCATGTGAAACGGGATTTACACGTGAACTTCACTTACAATTTCAGTACAATCAACAAATTATTATACTGGGAATATCCACATGTGCCTATTGCCACAAAAATTATATTTTTAAGATTCAAAAGGTTAAAATTATAATCAAACTCGGTAATAATACCTACAACTATCTGCATTCATTATTTTCAATACCACGTTTATATATAGACTAAACATTTCAAATAATAAAATTTCTGAATAGTCCACTTTACCACAGCATAATAACTATCAGCAGGTTAATTCTAGTGATGCAAACGTTTCGAGTAGATTTGCTTGCGCCGGGTTAAGCCGGGTATCCGTATGTAACAAATGGACCGTAACGTAACAGCGAACATGTTACGTTACGACTAGTGGAGACGGAATTCTGTTTTATCCGTAAAGTCCACTTTACAGTTCGCAATTTTTCTTGCAACATGTAATATTCTTGATCGAAAGCATGCGCAGTAGAGGATTTGGCAAGTCTCTTGCCATTTTAAGCTCTTGTCCAAAATCGATGTGGTTCGCTTTGCAGCTTGCATGCAATTCTGGAGGAAAGTTGGTAATTTTTTTGTTTCTACAAAACAAAAGTTCCTAGAGGAGATGGGAGGTGATGTGTGACATATGAATTTTGACTGTGTACTTTCAAATGCAACATGTATTGTATTTGAACAGTAATTTGATTACTCAAGTAATGATGGATAAAAAAAAAGCTGGACACGTTTTTTCTGAAAAGAACTGTCGACCGACAACTCCAAAGAAAATTTTCCTTAGATTTCCTAAGGATCCTGAAATTTTGTGGTTTTATATTTTTATATAGGTATTTTAATTAATTAATTCTTAATCGATAATATCTCATTGATATTGAAACATCAACTATTCTCCAGCAGTGTTGGGCAAAATTAAATTGTAAAACAATTAAAAATTAATTAATTAATTGTAATTCTAAAAACTTGCAGATTACAATTAATTAATTGTCATTGTGAAAACCCGCAGCTAACAATTAATTAATTGTTAATCGATAATAGCACATTAATATTGAAACATTAACTATTCTCCAGCAGTGTTGGGAAAAATTAAATTGTTAAACAATTAAAAATATTTAATTGTAATTCAAGAACTTGCAATTTACAATTAATTAATTGTAATTGTTAGGACTCGTAGCTAGCAATAATTAATTAATTGTTAATCGATAATATCACATTGATATTGAAACATCAACTATTCTCCAGCAGTGTTGGGCAAAATTAAATTGTAAAACAATTCAAAATTAATTAATTAATTGTAATTCTAAAAACTTGCAGTTTACAATTGATTAATTGTAATTGTGAAAACCCGCAGCTAACAATTAATGATTGTTAATCGATAATATCACATTTTTATTGAAACAATAACTATTCTCCAGCAGTGTTGGGTAAAATTAAATTGTTAATTAATTGTAATTCTAAAAATTTGCAGTTTACAATTAATTAATTGTAATTGTGAAAACTCGCAGCTAACAATTAATTAATTAATTCTTAATCGATAATATCTCATTGATATTGAAACATCAACTATTCTCCAGCAGTGTTGGGCAAAATTAAATTGTAAAACAATTAAAAATTAATCAATTAATTGTAATTCTAAAAACTTGCAGCTTACAATTAATTAATTG
Organism: Lochmaea crataegi; assembly: GCA_947563755.1. Taxonomy (NCBI): domain Eukaryota; kingdom Metazoa; phylum Arthropoda; class Insecta; order Coleoptera; family Chrysomelidae; genus Lochmaea; species Lochmaea crataegi. Next base: position 31,690,837 of record OX387435.1, read on the forward strand.
TCATTGTGAAAACCCGCAGCTAACAATTAATTAATTGTTAATCGATAATAGCACATTAATATTGAAACAATAACTATTCTCAAGCAGTGTTGGGTAAAATTAAATTGTTAATTAATGGTAATTCTAAAAATTTGCAGTTTACAATTAATTAATTGTAATTGTGAAAACTCGCATCTAAGAATTAATTAATTAATTGTTAATCGATAATATCACATTAATATTGAAACATTAACTATTCTCCAGCAGTGTTGGGTAAAATTAAATTGTTAATTAATTGTAATTCTAAAAACTTGCAGCTTACAATTAATTAATTGTCATTGTGAAAACCCGCAGCTAACAATTAATTAATTGTTAATCGATAATAGCACATTAATATTGAAACATTAAGTATTCTCCAGCAGTGTTGGGAAAAATTAAATTGTTAAACAATTAAAAATATTTAATTGTAATTCTAAGAACTTGCAATTTACAATTAATTAATTGTAATTGTTAGGACTCGTAGCTAGCAATAATTAATTAATTGTTAATCGATAATATCACATTGATATTGAAACATCAACTATTCTCCAGCAGTGTTGGGCAAAATTAAATTGTAAAACAATTCAAAATTAATTAATTAATTGTAATTCTAAAAACTTGCAGTTTACAATTGATTAATTGTAATTGTGAAAACCCGCAGCTAACAATTAATGATTGTTGATCGATAATATCACATTTTTATTGAAACATTAACTATTCTCCAGCAGTATTGGGCAAAATTAAATTGGAAAACTTGCAATTTACAATTAATTAATTGTAATTGTGGATACTCGCGGATAACAATTAATTAATTCTTAGTCGTTAATATCACATTAATATTAAAACATTAACTATTCTCCAACAGTGTTGGGCAAAATTAAATTGTTAAACAATTAAAAATTTATCAATTAATTGTATTTCTAAAAACTTGCAGTTTACAATTAATTAATTGTAATTGTGAAAACTCGCAGCTAACAATTAATTAATGGTTGATCGATAATATCACATTAATATTGAATCATTAACTATTCTCCAGCAGTGTTAGGCAAAACTAAATTGTTAAGCAATTAAAAATTAATTAATTAATTGTAATTCTAGAAACTTGCAGTTTACAATTAATTAATTGTAATTGTGAAAACTCGCCCCTAACAATTATTTAATTGTTAATCGATAATATCACATTAATATTGAAACATTAACTATTCTCCAGCAGTGTTGGGCAAAATTAAATTGTTAATTAATTGTAATTCTGAAAACTTGCAATTTACAATCAATTAATTGTAATTGTGAAGACTCGCGGATAACAATTATTTAATTGTTAATCGTTAATATCACATTAATATTAAAACATTAACTATTCTCCAGCAGTGTTGGGCAAAATTAAATTGTTAAGCAATTAAAAATTAATTTATTAATTGTAATTCTAAAAACTTGCAATTTACAATTAATTAATTGTAATTGTGAAAAGTCGCAGGTAACAATTCATTAATTGTTAATCGATAATACACATTATTATTGAAACATTAACTATTCCCCAGCAGTGTTGGGCAAAATTAAATTATTAAACAATTAAAAATTAATTAATTAATTGTAATTCAAAAAACTTGCAGTTTACAATTAATTAATTGTAATTGTGAAAACTCGCACCTAATAATTAATTAATTGTTAATCGTTAATATCATAATTAACAATTGATTATTCATTAATCGTTTTGATATTTGATTGAAAACTAACATAATCAAATTAGCAATAACATCTTGACCAGCATTTTTTTCAAAATTTTGTCGATAGCATGTTTGGGTTTAGAAATATTTATTTAATGTAAGTACATAAAAACTTTTCGAAAATTTAAGCTTATTGTTTATTATTGTTCCTATGAAAATAGCAGTTGCGTCAAAATAAAAGTGTGGAGTAAGTTATGAATAAAATGAGAAGATATGTGACAAATAGAAGATTTTTTTTCGTTTGATTAAACTTTATAACAAAAGTTTGATAAATTTAATATTTATATTTTTAATTAATTTGTTAATTCCAGATATATTTTTGTAATCACACAACAATTTAAATTCAATACAAAATATCAGGATTAGTACCTACTAATATAAGTTCTTTATAAAAATACCTGTTCATTTAAATTAAAGTATTTCCCTGTATGAAAGCGATATAATTGTTTGTTCTCTTTTAAAAATAATTTAAAAAATTAATTGCAATTTACTCAATTGCAAGATACAATTAACATAGATTAATCCAAATAAATTAATTGTAACATGCAAGTAATAGTACAATTGCAATTAAATTAATCGCAATTAATTTTTAAATCAGTTAATTAATCAATTAAAATTTTAATTGAATAATGCCCCACACTGTTCTCCAGCTTAGGACTCACTGTTCTTTTAAGCCATATTAAAAACGATATTTATTTTATGCAAATTACTCGGCCCTGAAAACGTTTTTTAAATAAATATAATACCTCGTGCGGTCGAGTTTCGCGTTCTATAGAATTCTTACCACATTTAAAAAATTAATTAACTTTTCTTCATTGGCGTTTTCAGTAATAAATTACAGAGTTGAATGGGTTTTTTTCATTATTTGAGCTTAAATTATTTGTTCCCTTCAATAATCGAACAAACAGTTCATAATCAATTTTCTGTTAAATTAAAATTTCTACATAAAATCATGAAAGTAAAATATTTATTTGGCGAGATAATCTGTATTTCTTCTGAAATTATACATTGATTGATTATTTAGATGAAGTTTCAAAAGACTTGAAGCTTACAAACTAGAGGAAAATTTAATCCGACTAAAAGCGAGTTGCATAGAGTACATAGACTTTTATATTAAAATGTGCTTACTTAGGGTAAAGTGATTTTTCTGGTAGTGTCGGTAAGCTTTTGAGTGTTATACAAATCTAACCTCAAAATGTCGAAGCTGAGTGTTACGATAGTATAAAGATTTCCAAACAGTGAAAAAACTTCTTCGATTTTCATGGAAAGCTAGAACTTTTTGTGGTGATAAGAACAGGGTAAAATTTGATGCAATACCTCTACATCAATCTCTTGGATTATTTTCACTATTGGGCAAAAAAACACTTTTTCTGAATTCATCAGTTGTTAGAGGGAGATGAGAGCTTAAGCAAATCCGTGTTTACAGTATAAAAGTTCGTAATGAGTGTAATGTTTTATGCCTATGGTTTTTTATTATTTTATGGCTGTCAGTCAAAAAAGGACAGAGTATAAATGGATAAGTGTCTAGTGAAATAAAATTTGTTGAAGAAGACGTCTCGCAAGTTTTCAACACCAAATAAAAATATATACTTAACAGAATCCTACACAACATGCGAAGCTGAAGGCATAACACTACACCATAAAACAAGGCATTACACTCACTTCATTAATGCTAGTGAATTTCTGGATAATTTGCTCGATTTTCCGAATAACATCATCAAACAGGAAGTTCAACTGTAGCTGTCCCTTGGGAACGAGAGACTTAGAAACTTTGTAAGCTCTCAGAGGGTATGGAGAAAGATACTTTCCTTTTCTATAACTTGAAGTGAACTCTAAGTTTAGTTCAAAGTAAAAGAAAACAAACAACAGTCTTTACGAGCAAGGAGAATAAAAATAGCAAAATGTTGATAAGTTATTCATAGTAATTTTTTTAAGTTTACCTAGCTATTAATCTAAATTAATAAATGACAAGAAAAATCTCATTATACGCAATCACTTTAACGATATTGTTTTGAAATGAAAAAATTAGGAAAATATTTTTATTACGTGAAAGCATCACTTAATGTTATGTATCAAAACATAATTAAATGCCTTTTTCATTATATTCTATTTTCCCTTTTTGTTGGTTCTATTTTAATGCAGTTTATATTACGGTAAACCCAAGCTCTATTTTTAGAAATTGATGTATCAGTTTTACTGTTTGGTTTTGTTTAATATTTACTCAGTTATGTTGTGAAGCATTCGGCAAATATTACAAAAAGTTTTTACTGAAAAATATTCATACATACAAAATGTTTCATTTCACTAGCTTCAATTTAGAATTGTATTCAATTCATTTTATCCCACCAGCTCCAAGCATTGTTTGGTTATTAAACAATGCACAACATGCCTAAAGCAATTTATCCACACCTTTACCAGAAAAAAATCTCAAATTACCTTTGACTTTGACAGCATATGAACTGTAACTGATTTGACGTTAGTTTTTTCAATAATTCGATTTGTTTTACATAATTTAGTAGTTGTTCCTATTATTATGATGGATATAGTGAAGATTCCGAGTTTGAAATAATAGAAAAGGCAAATGTGGCCACATTAAATTTGCTGCCGGAGAAAATTATGTAAAATAATATGGCAAAATATTCATAGCTTTACAGAGCGGGTGCTATTATAGTCCAGTAAATGAAGGATGAAAAGTAGGCAAAGTGTACAAAAATCCTGCCGGTCCATGAATTTTCGGTGAAGGGTTTAACTAGTAATTGAATATCCAGAAATTTCACAGACCTCATCGCCGTTTTGGGGGGTATTCCCGGCCCCAAACTTCCAAAAACTGGTTTTCCGCCAATATCTCCTAAAATATGGTATTTAGAGAATTTTTATATTGGAATGTATATACAAAAATGGTCGCCATGATTTTTTTCGCAACATTAATGTATCTACAAAAATGGTCCTCATAACTTTTTTCGCAACATTAATATTTTTCGCAAAAACCGATGTTGCAAAACCCATAATTTTGAGGTCCAGAGCTGTTTCTTCCACAACCAAAAAGGAGAAATTCCCAGCTTTAAAATGACGTATCTTGGAAGACAATCCGATAATGTACAAACTTTTAGACAGTGATTGTTCGCAAAATATTCCCAACCGTGAAAAACAGCAAAAATTTGGAAATGAAAACACCAACTGAAAAATCAAGGGGCAAGAAAGATGGCCAATAAAAATTCCTGAGATCAATAAAGACCTTTAAAGGACCGTAATAACAAAAAATCGAGATTAAATGTCTATTATTAAGAAAAATATGAGTAATTTCCCGACACTCGAAAATAAAGTTATTAAAAAGTATTTGACCCATTTTATAAATATGGTGGAAATACAAAAATGGACCTCTTGAATCATCGGATATGATAGCAGTGGACTTCCCCTTTTATCTGAATTTTAAATTGTTAAAAAATATACATTTTTACCCGAGATATTGAATAATTATTTGTTCGCCCGGTCATGAGTTAGTGAAAAGAACCCGCTCTTTCGACTCCAGAGCGGGAGCTCAACATGGGGATCCCGCTTGAGGGCCATTATCTCGAAAACTATCAAGTTTTCGGCAAAAATTACCAGGACTATTTTTGTAGATAATGACCTGATCTTCATTTTTCCCCTATATAAAAATTCTCTAAATGCCCTATTTTAGGAGATATTGGCGGAAACCCAATTTTTAGAATTTTGGAACTTTGGGACCGGGAATACCCCCCCAAAATGGCGATTTGGTGTGTGAAATTTCTGGATGTTCAATTACTAATCAAACCCTACCTTTCGCGGAAATTTTATGGACCGGTAGGTATAATCGCTTCTGGGACCAATTATTTACTGGACTATTAGCTTTTGTTGAATAATTCAAGTCTTCTACATTATGGTCCAGATAACGTAGATTTAAGTATACATATATTCTAAACTAATAGCATTTGTGAATCAAGAATTGGTTGGGTACATTTTCAATGGAGGAAATGAACAAGTTTTAATTGAATGCTCCAGACGAAAAATATTTAATGTTTAAGGTAAATGTTTTAAATAGTTGTATGCAACATATGCATAAAGTGTATTTTTTTCACTCATGGAATTTCCGTTTGTTAAAAAAATTACCACTTTATGCACTTGTTGCATAAATTACTATTTGTAGTAGAAAATTATAAAATCGTCTATTAACTATCATTTTTTTGCATCATTATAATGTTGTTTAGGCTTAGACAACTAGGAGGGAAACTGGGGAAATACCGCCTCCCCGGGGAATACCGCCACATACGATATTAGGCGTGCTTTGCATGACCCTCTCGCTGTGCGAATTGAACAAAAAAAGACTCAGTTGAGTTTGGTATTTCAAGAACGTCCCATTTCACTTTTAGCCAACGTTGTATACATATTTCGAAAAGTGGTCTTATTTTGTACAATTTTGGCGGTAACTTGTTACCCATTTTTTATTTCACTTTTGTATTTATACTGATGGAAAGAGATTATTTTATACTATGTTTCGAATTTTCTCGATTGTAAGTAACTTGATAGGATGTTGGGTTTGTTTTAAAATTTGAGGTTTGAATACATTGTGTGGTAATACCGTCACCATCTTAAGGGTAAAATCGCCATGGTGGCGGTATTTCCCCAGTCCCAACAGACAGCAAACATTTATTTTATGTTATTTTTTTTTTCAGATGGTTAGAAGCCGTAGCCGAACAACCACTGGTCTGAAGATAACTTAAAACGAGCAATCCAGCTAATTGAGGATGGGATGTCGGTTAAAAAAGCAGCAGCAACACTTAATATTCCCAGGTCAACAATAAGATGAGACAGGTTGAAAAATAAAAATAATAAAAAAGCCACATTGGGAAGGAAACCTACGTTTTCTCGTGAGCAGTAAGAAGACATAACCAACCATATAATAATATTTTACGGTATCACCATAACATAACTCAGACGCCTGGTTTATAATTTAGCAGAAAAAAATCATATTTCTCACAAGTTTAATAAAACTACAAAAATGGAAGGAGAAGATTGGGTTCAAGCTTTTAGGAAAGAAATCCTAACATAAGCCTCAGAAGGCCTGAGTAGAAGCATTTAATAGCAAAGAGGTCAAATTATTTTTCTCTAACCTTGAAAAGGTTTCCAGCTTCAAGAATCTTTAACATGGATGAAACCGGAATATCCACCGTTTAAAAACCTGGAAAAATATTAGGACCTAAGGGACGAAAACAAGTTAGATCAGTTACAAGTTGGGAGAGGGGTAAGAATATAACAGTTTGCTGTGCCATGAGTGCATATATTCCACCTATGTTCATATATCCTCGGAAACGAATGACTCCTCTCCTACAAAAGGATGGCCCTTCTGGTGCAATATACAAGTGCTCATATAATGGATGGACAACAGATCAGTTTTTTATAGATTGGTCGGTACATTTTAAAATCCATACAAAACCATCTAAAAATGATCCTTTTCTTTTAATTATTGATAATCATGGTTCACATATTTCTTTAGAGGCTTTCCAGTTTTGTAAGAAAAATTTCATCCACGTTATGTCGATTCCCTCTCACAGGCTACAGCCTTTAGATATTTGCTTGTATAGAAAGAGTGTAACCTATTTTTTAGACTTTAGACACGCAGTGACTTTAGCTAGCGAAAATCCCAAAATTAATCCATATGACATAGCAAGCCTTTTTAATAAAGCATATATGAGGGTGGCAACCGTTGAAAAAGCAGCAGGAATTTTTTCCCCCCGACCCTACAAAGTTTACTGATGATGATTTTGTGGGTGCACAAGAAGTTCTACCTGCAGTTGTGAACGACATTAATGAAGATCCTGGAACAATCGTTGACACTGATCCCCCTAATTCCACTGAAGTCATCAATCGGGCAGGAATACTGTCAAAACGTTGGTGAGTCTGCTAACTGGACACTGTAAGCTTAATAGGCACTTGAAGCTGATGGGGATGACTGATGAAGTCACATGCAGATTATGTCAATTAGAGGAAGAAATGGCACAACACATTCTATGCCTCGGCAAATGTGCAGTTCTTTCCACTTGGCGACGAAAAGCCACCAGCCAAGAATCTTATGGAAGATTCGGTACAAAGCTGGTAGATTTCATTAAAAGAGTCGGGCTGGGGAGTGTGATCTAGATAAAGAGGACCACAATAGATCTGCAAAGGTCGCCAGTAGCCATCTCACAACATATAATGCTAATCTCATCAAAAAGGAATGGAATGGCTTGAATGATGGATAAAAAAAGGAATACGAAGAAAACAGAAGAATAATTAGATATAAAATGGGATAAATCTTGGACAAACTGAAGCAGAAATATTTTTGTGGAGTTTACATGCCGCATATTGGAAGAAACATCCAAAATAAAAAGGGAAAATAAAGGATGAAGTAAAATATGTATCTGTAATAAATTAAATATTATTAAATAAATGGTTACCTGTTTATGCGTTTATCGATGACAAATTGAAGATCTTCGTCAGAGAAATTCAAAATCAAGGATGCTGGGAAATAGTTAAGAAGATTAATCCTAATTGCTGTCAAGTTATGTAGCTTTCGCATTTTATTTTGTTAGGAATACATCGTTAAAGAAGTGAAGCATTTTTAAACCTGTAAAAAAAGTATGTTTTATCACTCAATAATTTTAAATGGTTTCCAAAATATTATATATGTATACTCTCTCAACGACCATGAATAAATAATGGATTTACTAAGTGGTGTTTAATTATCCAGGCCAACGATTTACTACAAAATTTTGTTGATACAGGATCCGAATTATGCCGTATGGATTAATTAACATCGACCCCACAAATATGAATTATACAGTTGATTAAGCTTTTTCTCGTTAATTACGCTTCGGCAGAACAAAAATTAAAATTAGAGCGCTACAGCAACGATTAGCAAACTCCCGCACAAGGATATAATATTAGCAAAATATAAAAAGCAACAGAAATGTCTTCCATACGGCACTCTACATTAAAACTGGCACATATAAATCAGGCCAAGTAAGGGACAGAAATGAGCTGCAAGAGAGAATAGATGTCAGATGCTCCAAAAAGAAACTTTTTTCGGGTCGAGATGGGAAAATCATGTTCGAATGGGACCCAAACAGTGTTGGACTCATCCCCAAGGGGATGCCTACCAACCAAACCCACCTCAAACTCACCATTACCCCCGCCTCGGAAGCACTCCTAGCATACTTCGAGTCCGGCGGCGGTCCCTCACTCCGTCGTCTTCTCCCTATCTCTCATGCCATATCGAGTCCTTCTCTCCCCCTAATAATGCTCTCCACTACGCCACTTACCTCCATCCATTCCTCCTCCCCCCTCAACATCATCTCCACCAAGCTCTCTCCTAGTTTTCTCTTCAACTTCTTCAGCACTTCCTCGTTATTCCAGCATGGCAACACATGCCTCACTTCACACCTCTCGCACACTCCAGTCTCTCTTTTCCCAATCTTGCGGAGGTACCCTACTCTCGACCCATGTCCTGTAAACACCTGTGTCAAGAAGTAGTTCACCTCCCCGAATTTCCGGTCCATCCAATCTCTCCTACTCCCAATCGCTCCTTTTAGCGCGCCCTCATACTCCTCTCACCTTCTATCCATTTCTGTACTTCCTCTCTGGTCGCACCCCTCCAGCGTTTGTTCTTGGCTCTAGCCATCGAGTCCAATGGGTAGGACCTTCACATCACCTATGCTGCCAGTCCACCCACTGTCCTGTACCCATGCACCACCCTCAGGAGTATCTCCTTAGCCATCCTACCCTTACTTTCCCTTTCAATGCCGCCTTTAAAATGTGTGTTCTAAAGGATAATTGACTATCCAACCACACCCTTAGGTATTTCAAGGACTCCTCCATACGACTTCTCCTTCCCTTCACCATCACCCCCACTTCCTTCCTCTTGCTCCGGCTCTTCACTAGCAGCCCCACAGTCTTATCTTCCGCCACTTCCTTAGCCATGCTACCCTTACTTTCCCTTTCAATGCCGCCTTTAAAATGTGTGTTCTAAAGGATAATTGACTATCCAACCACACCCTTAGGTATTTCAAGGACTCCTCCATACGACTTCTCCTTCCCTTCACCATCACCCCCACTTCCCTCCTCTTGCTCCGGCTCTTCACTAGCAGCCCCACAGTCTTATCTTCCGCCACTTCCAGTCCGCACCGCTCTATCTTCTCCACAATCTTCCTCTCCGCCTTTCTTTCTATCTCCGCCTCTTCCTTTGCCGTACATACCAGACACACATCGTCCGCATACACCGTAATCTCACATCCCTCTTCACATACTATCCCATAAACTTCATCAAACACACACTTCCAGAGCGTCGGTCACAGAACCGAGCCCTGGGGCACTCCCCAAAAATTGGCTAAGGCTAGTTTTTTCCGGTCTATTTTACGAGCAACTATATGAGGACAAGGGTTTCGATAAATTGTGGGAGAATGTGATGACAAAGGCTATTTTGTCCATTGCTATTTTCAGAATTGTGCAATATTTATATACATTTAAAGTCTCCGTCTTACCACATTTTCCCCTTCATACATTTTTTAAAGGCGAGCAGCGCATGCTTTCCGTATTAATAAATGAGAAAATAAAATTGATCACCTTTCAAAACCCAGAACTGCAATGTTTTGTGACAGTATACCCTTTAAAAAAAAACTCAAGCAGTAATTATCCGAATGGTTTTTTTTGCTTCGCTAATAGATTAGCCAGAAGCCTTTTCATGCATTAAACACAAATCAGCTCACTGGACGTATTCTGTAATTTTTTCAAGTATTGAATGAAAGAAAAACGATCGTTCAGCTGCCAGCAAAATAAATAAAATGACAGCGGTCTACTTGTTAAACACGCATTTTCTAAGTAATGATTAAAACTGTATGTATTCTGTAGTGTCTATTAAATTCCATATTTCTCAGTTTATGGAATTGAAAAGAAAAAGAAAAAGATAAAAATAACTTGAAAACAAACTGAGAGTTTTTTTACAACTTTGTGCAGTGTCATGTGTATTAAATCATGTTTTATCAAGGTACATATTGTTCTCTATATTGTTTAATTGCTGTTAAATAAATATTATGCAAATTTTCGAAAAAAAAGTATATGTTGTCACATTAAAAAAAGTGTTGCTTAGATTTTAAGTGCGGCTAAACTGACAGAAAAACGTTTGGTAGATTGCTCTGGAGTCAATCTCACATTCCGGGTTGCAATATATTGTTTGTTCCAAAAAACATTTGGGACAAGCAATAACAAAGAAAAATTTATGAAATAAGTTAATTAATTAATCTTAACCCTACAACTGATTCTGCGTCAAACTAAACCCGAAAGAATGCGATCGGTTTCTTAAAGGCGAATTAAAGATGAGGAGATTCGTTGCAAGTCCATTATATACTCATGTAATTGGAACCAAAAGAAGACGATAAGAAGAGTTTGATTGTGAAATAGCGCGCTTCCACGATCTATAAATTATCTTCCAAAACTCTGCATCCTTGTCTGTTGCAACGCGCAAAGCTTCTGTTGAAACCACACGTTCAACAATTTGTATATTTACATTTTAGTTCCTTTGTATATTCATGTAGAGTTATATTTTAGTCCCTTTATTGTCATTAGAAATTCCTACCGGCGCACCACTGCCTCCAAAATACTTCTACCTTAGTTCAAAATCGCGTTTTGTTTTCTTTTCCTGGCGTCTGACCGACGCCTCGCAATATTTACTATTATTCTTCGGCAGTTGAAGTAGGCGTGACCAAACGCACACTTTGCGCCTAAATGCATTATCTCAGACAGTAGAGTCGATGTTGAATTCGGGGTTGTTAATGGGAAAAAAAGGATTAAAATTAATATTATCCAACATTTAACTAGGCAACTTAATAGGAAAAGATTGATCCACGTATCATCATCAAATAAGAATGTATGTATGTATGTATATTGGGGTGACACTCACTGAGACCTAAGAAATCTATTGTGCCCCTTACTTCTACTTAGTTCCTGAAGAAAGTCTCAGAGACTAGCTGCTCCCTTAACCCTATTTCCCGGAGGAATTTTAGGATATGTGCAGGCTTCAACTTAGGTAAATGTTCCTCTTTTATCCAGTAATCTCCTAGGTGTTTTGCCCTAGAATGTGCAATTCGCAAGTATGTGGACGGAGGTTTCTTCTTGCATGCCACAGAATCTACATTCTTCTTCCTCCACTATTTTGAGCTTTTTCAGGTGCCCATTCAGGCGACAATGTCCCGTTAGGATCCCTGCAGTTTTACAACAGGTTGTAGTCATCCAGAAGAATATTTGATTGTCTAAGCCCTAGTAGATTTTTCCAATGGTCAGATCTTCTCTTTTTTCCGGCTTTATCTATTTCTTCCAATACTACATTGGGGCTGATACCGCAAAAGGGTTCCGGCCTCCAAAAGGGTTCCTTCTATTCCAGTGTATCCTGGAATCCACAGAAAAGTGACAATATTGTTCTCGCCTAGTTCACTGAGTTTGCCTAGGCATTCCCACACTATTTTGGAATTGATTACACAAGAGCTCAGTCCTTTAATGGCTGCTTGACTATCCGACATTGTGATAATCCTTTTCCTTCTATACCCTTTATCAATATTGAACTGGACACACTTTCTTTCCGCTTGAATGTTACTCGGGGTTTTTCCCAAGCTTTCAGAGTGCTTTGTTCCTGGTCCGTACACTCCTATCCCAGTTCCTTCTATTGCTTTTGAGCCGTCTGTGTACCTTTGAATGGAATTCTTTCCATTTTCCCATTTGGGAAATAAGAAATGGGGGTAGATATTTCTCAAGCCGGATCTTGGATTATAATTAACTTCAACAAAAATTAGATCTCGCATAATTGATTGCGATGATAATCGTCTTATGAATTGGAGATTTTTTTAATTAGGAAGGATATTCAAATAAATCAGATTTCCGTAATTTGGAAATATACCCTTTTTCGACTGGGGTCTAACCGACCGAGAAAATCCCATTATCACTTTGACAGTCTGGACATTTTTTTTTCGATATTTATGAAAAGTAATTAATGTTTTAACCTCTGACGATTTTACTCTCTATAATGTTTTTAATGGTAGTCTACATATTCTTAGCGCTTCATTTGGGTTTTACGAGGGCTGTCTTTTAAGTATTGCATATAACAGCAATTGGCACCTGTCAACAAATATCAAATGTCAAAATTAACTATCATGTTTAAAGCTGTTCCTAAACTGAATTTTTAAAGTTGATGAGTCGGTCGAAAAATGGAATTGAGCCGAGGAAATTTTGGCGCAATAATTTTTTACAATTTTTTCAGTTGTCTTAACAAGATTGCCTTGCCAAATTTGTTTCTGTTTTGGGCAATGAAGCACCACATCCGTCGACAATTTCTCGTTGGTATGGAGAATCTAAACGTGGACGTATTAATTTTGGCGACGATCCAAGAACAGGTCCACCAACAACGGCAGTATCCAGGAAAACGTCGATGTGTTACGTTAATTTAGAACGATTGATTAGAATCGTATGGGCGGCGAATAGCCAGTCCTTTCTAATGCCCAACACCGAGAAATGTATCGAGGCTGAATACATTTACTGTCGATAAAGAGTCGAAATCAACGTTTTAATACGGGCCGAACGAGTTCCGACTGTGGTGAAAATAGCCACTGCTATTTGTTAGTCCCCACTTCGACATCGGTCTAAATTCTTCTTCTATCAATTATTAATTGAATGTGAATTAATAATTCACTATTGAAATGTAAATTACTTTCCTGGTCAAAGCGTCTGAGCTTGACATGAATATGAGACGTAAGTCTATTATCTCTCATATGATTTCGTGTATTTAAACAGTGGCAAAGAGGTTTCATTCTTCTTTCCTGTGAACATGTGCTATTGAAGCCAAACGTTATCTTATCTTTAAAAAGTGCATTCATGTGAATGGTAAGTTATTTCGCTTAAATGAATGTTAACTATTCTTTATCATTTTGCTTTCCGCCTACATAGTAGTTTTCCACTTTCATATTTTTTTTATTATTTAGCAATGTGTCGTTCCAGTACCAGGAATATTATACCGATATGTTTTTTTTGGTTCTTTCATATTTCTTTTCATATTCTCTTTAAATATATTTGAAGATATTTCAAACCTTTTTAAAATATATACATATTTAATATATGACTATATTTACCGGTATAGAATAAATTATTTGATTTTATTGTTTTTTTATATGCTTTCTTTGATTATTTTTTTTATTAAAATACAGGATGTATGAACCACGTTTTTAAATAAATTTTATTTAAATTGTATGTTAACTGCTTAAGTTTTACTTTAATCTAAATCTTCAGATATCCTGCATTTTATTCCATTCTGGTAATTTTTTTCTGAGACAATTGTTATTTCCAGCACTTTGTTCTGTCCTGAACTTTGGAACTTTGTTCTGACTGGAACTGTGAAGCACTTTGTTCTGTCCATCTCTTTTATTATATAATAACCTTAAGAGTTTCCTGGTTTCCTGAGAAGAAGACAATATGATTCTCTCAATCATGGAGATCCCAAGATAGTAGAAGAGGAAAAGGAAAGTACCTCTCCATTACCATTACCAGATCAACATAGGAAAAAATTGTCCATAAATAACTAGATATCATTTTTTTTAATTTATTATTTTTGTCAAATCGTAATTTACACTTTGTTTAAATTATACTATTGTAAATTTAATAACGTTGTTCGTATTTATCACCTTCCAAGATTCCAGGGTTTATCGATTGATAAAGTTGATGTGAAACTGTAAAACTAGTAGTATTCAGGGTGGCGCCCACTTATTTATTATTAATATTATTATTTTTTAATTATAAGAGATTTTTTTGTGAATTTTTGCGCACGCATTTGGGAGATAATAATGTATGCCTCTACGAAGCCCAACTTTTGAAAAACAAAAGATAGTGTTTAAAAAAAATAAATACCAAAAAATTCACAAAACGGAGTTCGTAGAGGCACGTATAATAGTAAAATAGGAACATTTTTCTAATTGAAGTTTTTTCTTCAATCGACACATTTTTGTGAAAGTGTGAAAAATCGAAAAATTACAAATCGAGCACGATTTACATACCAGAAATCTTCTGGCCCGATTAGAAATTTGTGTTGCAGCAGGTGGACTACAATACGAACATCTAATGTAAATAATATTAATTAGTTAATTGTTATTTTTTTCCATGTTATTTTTATTACATTTATTTTTATTGTTCCTTAAGTGCATTAGAAATGGTTTTTGTTTTTGTCCCATTCTAAAATCTCTATTCGTTTTGGATAAATTAGTCTGGGACACCCTGTATATGCAAAATATAAAAGACAAACCCTCGTATTCAAGAACAATTTTTGTAGAATTTATTCCCGAAATATCATTTGGGAATTAACAAAGAGTGTGTGCAAAATGAGATTACTATTTCAATTATTATTACTAGTATTAACTGCATGTGACTGAATAATTAACATTACTTACATAATGTATTCAATTCCAACATGCTGTTCAAATATTGTGAGTAACTGTGGATAAACATGTAGAATAAACATTTCGCTCAATTCGCATAAATTACATAATATACCAGGATTACCAATTATTGATTCAAACGACACTTTCCTCTTTAACTGTAGTGATTATACTCAAGATCATTGTATTCATCTTATACAGAGTGAGTTCCAAGTATGGAACGCCTCAATTATCTTTATAACGGTTAAAAAATATTGGTTTGTAGGGGTTTTGTGATGTTGGGATATTGTTAGAGAAAGGTCTCTTTAATTGGTGGTCCTCCAGGTCACTCGGAGGGTCATCTGGCATTAATAAAACTATGACTTCTTGCACTGGGATAAGTTACGTTTATTACCGTCTTTCAGTGGCGGCTCCTCCATTAGGTCGTTGGGTCAATGACCTCCCAATAAAAAATAATTAAATAAGCATTTAAAAAAATAAAATATACCAACTATACATATTATAGTATAGTATTCCTCTTAAATAAAATGTACCTAAAACGTTTCAAGAACCCTGTGTAAACGTTTTTCAAGACCCCCGTGTAAACGTTATTCCGCATCAAGCATCAAGTACTCGGCGAAAACCAAAATTGGCAAGCGGGCTAGTGGCCACCGTTGACCTCAAGGTGTTATATGGGAACGGAATTTGCCGAGCGCTGACGATCTTCGCGGCGTGAGAGTTTACATGTGATGGGTCAAAAGCCCGGTTTAATATCGACGATGAATCGACTTACGTCGGCTGATTATTACACGCTTAGAAAAGAGATGAGTGGAGGGATTGGCAGGCCACGCTATATTTTGATTTAAAGGAGAGCATTTGAAGCGAAATAATGAGAATAAAGAGCTGTGTTTTGACGTAATAAGTTGTTGCAAATACAAAAGATCGAAGGCTTCACTTAAATGTTAAAAAGATTTAGACTAATTAAACCAAGTTCATGAATTAGTCAAGTTGGTCTATCGATTTCTGACGGTTAAACTTCGTTCACTGTTAACCTAACCTTACTATCTTTTATTTTATTTATTTAAACAAAAATTATACATATAATATAATATAAATATAATAATATATTGCAATATTGCAATATTGCAAGATGAATATTCCTGAAGATCTGACCGACGACGAAGACTTTTTAGAATTTGTCGACATAATAGTAAATCCTCGAATGCCAAGAACCTATAAAGAAAGGCCAAATAACTTTTTAATTTGCAAAAGTTAATTGGTTTTGATAAATGTTTATACTACTGTATATTAGTTGGATACTATAATAATTTAAAAGTGTAAAAAAGCAGTTTCTTCGTGTTGCATTATTCGGTTTGAGGTTATATTAGAATGTAATGTGAAGATTGTCCGGTGACAGAAATTCGTCACGATGATGTACTTGGAAAAGGTAAATATACACAAAATGTCATTCTCTGTCGTATAAATACCGAGCATGCGAACTTTCATTTTTTTTAAATAATTAAAAATAGTGTGTCCAGGATTTTTTAAGGCAACCCATTTTTAATATATTTTCTAATATACTAAATTTATTATAAAACATGTTTCATTCTATTATCAGCTCGGTGAAGGTCTACCTTACTTCGGATCTTCTACTATTAGAAAATATGCTCTAATCATAGAAAAGCCAGTTGTCAATTTTCATTATAATATATCAAACAACTCTCGAAATATTTGAAAAAGGTCAATTTACATTTGGTAACTTAAAAGGGCTGTAAAGTTAGGTTCAATCGAGTTCTTTTTGACCCCAAAAAATTTTGAAGCTGGAAAGAGGCTTCGTTATTGCTTTCGTATGGTATTTTTAAATCCAAATAAAAAACAATATTACTTAGGCACTTATAATAGCCAAACTTTTGCATCAACAAAGTTTTCATTGAATCCAAAATGATTAATTATCCTTTTAACGAATCTTTGACTGCGAAAGAACCATCAAAAAGTGTATGCATAAAATCAATGGAAAAGTTTGTAGATTTATTTCGACTCCGTGCTCGTAAACGGGAAATTCGTAAATATTAAATTTTATAGTTATGGTTTTGTTGCTCAACAATTTATCACAATTACAGCTACTGTTATGAGAGAATAGAGGCGAACAAATTGATATCTGCGAGCGGAAAATTTATGAGCCACATAAAATATTACGTATACTGTTATATATGCATAATAGAGAAAGATCTGTTATTTTTATGTATTATAATGGTAGGTACAACTAGCGAATAACCATATTTCACGAATATACGCCCCATGCATTTTAATTTAAACTTGTTTTATTTTCATTTCTCAAACTATTAATAGATAAGGATGTGAGTAACAAGAAGCTCAAAATTGTGGAGCAAGAAGAATCTAGATTCTGTTGATTTGAGGAAAAAATCTCAATCCACTTACTTGGGGATACAGAATCCTGAATAGAAGAGGGACACTGCAGACATCCTAAAATTTCTCCGGTAAATAGGTCTAAAGGAGCTTCTTATCTCTGAGACTTTCCTCAGGAACTAAGTAGAAGTAACGGGGCTGAATAGATCTTTTAAGTCTCAGTGAATGTCACCCTAATATACATACATATATACAAGAGTGTAAATTTATTTATAAACATTTCTCACTGGATAGACATATTTCATTCCATGTAACTGCTGAAACTTAATACTAGTTTAAGAGTATTTTACTTAAAAAGGAGGAATAATTTTTTGCATTAACAGCTGCAACCCACGTTTAACACGTTCAATTATTTAAGCTCTTAAAAGGAAGATTGATTACAAGTATTAACGATCCTTTATGTTCCAATTTACAAAACGGGATTTATTCTATCGCTATCGCTAATCTCTATCTTTATTACATTTTCAAAGTCAACAACAGTTTCGAACATTGCCCGATTTCCATTAAATCTGACAGAGTGTAAACTTTCTCACCAGTAATGTGTCGTGTAGTTACGATAAAGTTTGTACAAAGTCAGTTGGAACTAACGAGTTTTTGTGGTTCGGTCAGAAATTTCATTGCGAACACTGAAATAAATAGAAAAGTATTTGTAACTGATCACTCCTGGTATTGCCCACATGGACTGAAGAAAGATGTAACGCATCTTATTGGACTCTGAACTGTTGGAATTGGTTGAAACGACTGGACTGTTGTATAGAAAAGGGATATTGACCTAAGCTGAAGCTTGCAGATATCCCAAAATTCCTCAAAGAAATAGGTCCAAAGAAGCTTTTAGGTCTTAGTGAGGGTCACCCCAACATATCCAGTTAGTCTATAAACTAGTAAACACTTTAACTGTAAGATATACAAATGAAAGTTAAATGTAGAGATTGTGGGGTGAAAGAACGGGGGTGGTGCAGGGGAACAGGACAGTGGGTGCTGTCAAGGTACTACCCATTGGACGTGATGGCTAGAGCCAAGAATAAACGCTGGAGGGGTGCGACCAGAGAGGAAGTCCAGGAATGGATGGAGGAGGAAATGGAGAGAAGGTGGGAGGAGTATGAGGGCGCGCTAAAAGGAACGATTGGGAATGGGAGAGATTAGATGGACTGGAAATTCGGGGAGGTGAACTACTTCTTGATACAGGTGTTCACTGGACATGGGTCGAGAGTAGGGTACCTCCACAAAATTGGGAAGAGAGAGAAGTGTTTAGATGCTGGAGGAACGAAGAAGTGCTGAAGAAGTTGGAGAGGAAACTAGGGGAGGCGGTGTACTGGGAGAACATGGTGGATATAATGTTGAGGGAGGAGGAGGAATGGATGGAGGTGAGTGGAGTAGTAGAGAGCATGGTTACGGGGAGAAAAGGACTCGATATGGCGAGAGGTAGGAGTGATAGTAGGGAGAAGACGACGGTGTGAGCGGAGAGTGTGCGAGGGACCGCCGCCCGTCTTGAAGTATGCTATGATAGTGATTCCGAGGCGGGGGTAACAGCGAGTTTGAGGTGGATTTGATTGGTAGGCACTGTTTGGGTCCTGGACCCATTCGTACATGAGTTTCCCATCTCGACCCGAAAAACAAAAAAAAATGTAGGATCCACATTTGGCGCTTCATTGTTCGTAACGATAGGATTCTCACGGTCTGTTACAAAAGAACATAAAAAATCTTCTTCTCCGAATATGTTACGATTAAGTGTATATATTCTAGTAGAGGAAAATCCAGAAATGATATTTTTAGGGGTGAACGAATTCAAAAAGGCCTTATCAACAGTCTCAGCAATTACATAAATTGTTAAAGTTTGGCCAGGATTTGCAAGCATCCACTCGTTTTGCGCCACCTTTACATAAGTATTGAAAGGACCATATACAGACTATTCCAATGGCTGCAGTACGGTGGGAAAGTGAGCAAAACTACAATGCTTTCTTTTGCCAATCCGACAACTCTCACACTAATATGGGATTCATGGTTGTCTAATATCAGAAGAATTGGTGATTCTTTCGATGGTTTCGTATGCTTAATAAAATGTTTTAAGCTGCTATAAAAATTTGCTTCATCCATCCTGGCCTATTCGCCAGGAGCACCTTTCAACATAAAATGTTTAAAGTTTACTCTCGGAAATATGAAAACAGGTGGAACAAAATTTCCAGGAGCACAAATGAAATTGAGAACTGTCACAAGTTGTCCCCTTTCAGCAGAAGTTGCTTGACACTTTCCAGATTATCGAATAATTTATTGACGTTGACCACATTAAATGATGTAGCTCTAGTTTTTTCTGGCTTACGTAGGCTCAAAATTTGTTTATGGCTGCGTTGAAATCCTTTCAGCCAGTCTTTACTTGCCATCTGACTATCAACCCATTTCTCTGGACAGACCAAATTTAGTTCGTTCGCATATTTATAAGCCAGCACGCGGAGCCCTTTAGACCCTAAATCATAGCACATTTTTGATGCTGTGGGTAGATAATCTACCAATTGGGTGTCATGGGGAAGTCTCGTACGTTACCAGGTATCGATGCGTTATACTAGTGTGTCCAAAACTAAGCCTAGTTGTCTTCATTTGATCGGATATACTGTGACCAGATATATCAGGTTTATTGCGGAGGTTCACTTTCCATCTTAACTACCTTTCGTTGGTTGTGTATTTTTTTATCGAGTGATTATGGTCTTGGTTCGGAACTAAATTTATCAATGGTACCGAGGGGCTGGTAGAAAAGTTTATAGTGGTTTCGTCAGCATCTTCATTTCCTTTAATACTTGTGTGAGATGGTACCCAGAGAAAATCTGTGGTTTTGCCTTTATATTGGAGTTGGGAAAGTGTTTTATTTTCTGCATTTTTGTATAAATGGCTTGGAGGTTTTCTATAACACTGAGTGAGTCGGTGATTATCAACGTGTACTTATTTATGGTCAGAGATATCTCTAGTCAGTGGAGAACAGCTAGACTTTCTCCTTTAAAAGAACTGCAGATTGCTGGTAGACGCAGTCTGGATTGAAATTAGTGGAGTGTTTGGGTAGTGTTTTTAGGGAAGTATTGTAGGTAGGAGTCTTTATTAACCAAGGTGGGTCTTTGAAGGAAATTTTTAAGGTTAACGTTAAATTTTTAAGTTCAAAACCTGATCGTTTGGGTTTTTCAGAGAGAGGAATAAGAATGTAGTTTTTTATGTTTGAAAAAAGATACTTTGGGAAGAAAGAGAAGAATGCAGGGTTCAATTTGTTTGCTGAAACTCTAGAAGCATAGCATAACATCTAGTATTTGCGTCTTAGATCCAGCTTCATTTCTTGGGATATAACTTAGGCTAGTAATGGGACTTGTTCTGTGTAGGCTCCGGTGGGCAATATTTTAAATTGTATAGATTTTTTGCAGTTGTGCCTTGGAAGCTGAGTCATAAATTATAGCACCGAAGTCGAGTTCACTTCTGATGAGGTGGCTGTAGATACGGATACGGAAGTTGTAGTATCTGCTCCCCAAGTGTGATTCGACAGGCATTTAATTAAATTAAGTCTGGATTATACGGTCGTTTGCAACGATTTTATGAGCGAGTTCCATTTCAGTTGTGAATCCAAATTTATTGCTAAACATCTTATATATGTTATCTCTTGGTTGTTAATTTTCAGGGATACTTTATCAGCGCTTTTTTTTTTCTTAACAAAAATTAAATATTTTGTTTTTTCGGTAGAGAATTGTAGTCCAGTTTGTCTTAGCCATTCTTCTCATTTATAGATTGATTACACCCTTTCAATTCCAAAAAATAAAAAATAAACATAATCTCTTGTAAGGTAATAAATTTTTTTTTTCAAATTCAAACTATATGAACGATTTGTATAAAGAGCTACTTTAATGTTTAATTTTTTCATCCAAACACGTTAAATTCCAGACCTCTTATAATTGAATTTGCTTCAGCTGTTTCCATACCAATGACTGTCGTCTGTCACTCAGTTGCTTTCGAACTAAACTAACTGATTCAACCCAGAATATAAATTATTGTCCATCATTCTTATGGAAATTACATTCAATTTCAACTTTATTAATGCAAAACTTGGTCTAAGCAATTTCAGTACCGACGGACAAGAGCAATTATTAATTATTATCCCTTGGACGCTTCGCAGTTTATATTAAAATACTTACTCGTATTTATTTCAAAATAATTTTATACCTAAAATTGCATTAATCAAGACTATACCGTCTGGCAGTTATAATTACATCTTTAGTTTCGAGACGAGTCCAAAAAAGCAGATGCTGCGGTACTTTTTAATATAATTAATGGTTTACATAACGTTTCTCAAATACTTAATAAGATTCGTGTATTTATTATACCCTACGACACAAAATAATTGCGTGCGTTTAGTGTAGGAATTCGTATATACAAATATACCTTCTACCTACCAAATTCCCTGAAAAATATTTTACTTCTTAATATTGAAATCTGCAAATTGAAAAGCCATTTACATAGTTTGAATAATTGCTGCTCCTGCCAGGTCGAACAAAGACAGCAAAAAGTAAAAAAGTCACCGCCATATTATCCTTTTCTGGAAGCCATTCAGGACATTTTTAACCCCCTGTAATTTCGTTGTTTATGAAGCTAGAGGTTTGTATTTTCAGTTACCAAGAGGCAAATATATAATATAGTAAATTGGGGAAGTAGTTAAAAACTTTAAATATCTCGGCAAAAACATTAACAATCGGAATGACAAAAAAGTTGAAATAGCACAACGTATCAGGCAAGATACCGAGCATACTATAAAAATATAAACCTCTAATGCAGAACAAAACAATCAAGAGAACCACAAAAATGAGAATATACAAGACAGCAATAAGAACATCAGTCACTTATGCAGCCGAAACTACAGCAATGACAAGTGGAGAGGAAGGAAAGTTAAAAATATTAGAAAAGGAAATTATTAGGAAAATTTTTGGACCAAAGAAATTAAATGAGGGACAGTATGAAAGATTGACAAACTTGGAAATAGAAAAAATACTGGAAACTGAGAACATAGGAAGAATAATAAAGGCATCCAGAATGAGATGGCTTGGACATATCAAAAGGATGTAAGAAGGTAGTAATGTTAAGAGAATAACAAAGTAGACACCCGTTACAAACAGACCTAAATGTAGACCAAAAGCTAGATGGATGGACCAAATAGAGAGAGACCTAGAAAAAATGGAAATTAAAAACTGGAGGCAAAAGACCCAGGACAGGAAGGAACGGAGTTAAATCGTTGAAATGGCAAAGAAACATGACAAACTTTGAATGCAAGCAGTGAATCAATATGGATTGACTCTCCACTGAAACAAAAGGGTCTAAGAGCCAAATATTGGCGGTTACTGTTATACATATATGAGAGGCAGATATAACTAGGAATATTCCCAAATTACATTCAATTTGAATCTGTAGTTAATGGACTATTGCAAGCAGGGCAATTCTTTCTTCAGGAAGAATTCACATCTTGTTTTGTATTTTATCGATTCTTCTCTGTAGAATTCAGTTGTCTCATATTCTTCTTCGAATGCTGCATCATCTATTTCAGTAGAGAGAAAAAATTCTCTGATATTTTCGTCTGCTCTCAACAATCTGTCGCCTTTGTCTTCTAATTGCCTGGAAATGGCCAACAGATCTTGCTTATTTGCTGCCTTATCTTGAAATACCATGCCTAACTCTCTGCACCCAGTAACTCTTCCACTTCCGTCTTTTTTCCCTCTCCACCCTACGCTCCAGTTCCTTCTTCTTCTCTTTGTATCCCCCTCTTCCCTCTATCCTTCCTCTTCCCCTCAGCATCCGTCTTCGTTCTTTCTTACACTCTCTCCGCATCTCCTCTATTTCCTCATTCCACTCCGCTCACGCCTATCGCCCCTCTTTCCCTCTCTTTTCCAGCCCTGTATCACATTGTACAATGCATCTGCATCATGTCCAAGTCCCCTTTCTATCTCCTCTCTTACTTTCTTCCCCATACTCTCTGCCTCGTCCTTCGTCCACTTTCACCTCCACTCTTTCAATAATTCCTTTCTCCCGTCACCTGTCACCCCACACGAAGATGGGCAGTAGTCCATCATTCAGCACCACCAGCATGTTGGATGTCAACACTTCCTCCAAGATCTCCCCTCTCCTGTCCGTTTTCTCCCCCCCCCCCCCCATATAGTATTCTTAGCATTGAAGTCACCATTCTCCTTATGATCCTCCTTTTTCCTTTTTACACCCTCACATCGTCCTCCAATCCTGTCATGCTCTTCTCATATTCATCCAGGCTGACATTTGGGCTTACATACACACTGTACAACACCATGCCTCCCATTCGCACTACCACCCATCCGTTTCCCTTTCTCACTTCATCCGCCCTCAGTCCATTCCACACCACTCTTATCCCTGCCTCTCCTGTATCGTCCATAATCCACCACTGTCTTTCCACATATCTAGCATTTACCTCATCACTTCATCCAATATATCATGCGCTATCCTGCATTTCCCTGATTTTACACCCTCCATCCATCCCCTACATTCCTTCTTCCCGCGCACTGCTCTCCCCTTCCTCCTATTTGACCAGACTAGTCCCCTCTGAGGGGTCAGGAGGGTCCCTCCCATTTTTTCCTTCTCCTTTTCCATCGTCTTCATCTACTTCCTTCCTTCCCCTACTACATTCTATCTCCCCTGGCTTATGTCCCCTTTCTACACATACCCTACAAAGGAAAGCCTGCCGACAGTCTCTGGTCGTGTGATTCTCGCTCTTACATAGCCAGCACTTACTCCTCTCCTTGATTTGACTTGGTCACCCATACCACCTTTACTTTCTCATCTCCTATCATTGGATTTCTCACCTTCACCTCCATTCCCTCCCCCTTTTTACCATCCCTGTCCCTATCTCTAGCCTCCTTCCATCCTTCCCAGTCTCTTTGCCCCACCTCCCATCGTGTTTGCATTATCTCCTTCCTATCGTCCTCCCTCCTCAAACTCTCCAATTCCTTGACTCGCCCCTCTGCCGCTGCCTTCTGCTCCTCCAGCCGCCTTACCATATCCTTCAATCTCTCTACACTCTCCCTCTCTTCTTCCTTCCCATTCTCCACTTCCTTCCTTCCTTTCTCCTTCAGTTTCTCCTTCTGTTCCTTGTCTTCCAGTATCACTCCACCCGCTCGTCTCCTCCTCCTTATCAGGTGTTCGTTTTACTTTCCTCGATCTACCAAAAATTCCATTCATAAGTTTTCACTTATACGTGATACAAGTATTAAAAATGGTTTAAAATTGCTATAACAGTTGTTGAACGAACAAAAATAAACCGAAAAAATAAACTGAAACCTGTACATTAATTTAATTGATTATAATAGGTTTGATAATCCATGTGTAAAATCCGCTAAATACCACTCCGTGTTTAAAGCTAGATAACAGAATCAAAATAGTGAGTTTTTATTCGGTTTAGATAAACTGCTAGTACACCTTGCAAATGGGTAAATATTGAAATTATTACCAAACGAGACTTATCTGAAATGAATAATAATAAACGTTCAAATCTCATTGTTTGATAACTGAAAACTGCCCACACTCCTGAAAGCTGAGATATTAAACAAAACTCACGTAACGTGAACTGTATCATAGAGGATGGCTAATCCTCTGTACACTGCCAGTGATAAATTTTGAAACAAACTGCTAAAACAAAACCAAACATCAATAATAATATAAAAAAATGAATGTATATTATTTATGAAGTTCAGTTTATACATGAGCTTAATTTTTATGAAAAAAATTTTGACAGTTCTAGCAACCAATCAAATTTTGTCATTTTGTGTCATATGAAACAATTTCACTCAATCATGTTAACATTACACTTATAATTGCACTCAGTCAAAGTATAAATGCGCTAATCAAAGGAAAAATTCCCAGAAATACAGCCTACAGTCACAAATATATTTGGGGAATATTTATGGAATTTTGCTGCGAACAAGAATATGAATTAAATGAACTAGAAGCTTAGACGAATTATTGACGTTGATACTAAAAGATTGGGGGGTCAATATGAGAAAGAAATACGGGACCAAATATAAAGAAGCAACGGTGAAGACAATGTGGAACGTTTCGTGCAAAATTTTACAAGAAAATAACTCTTCTACCACATTGTGGTGTAGAGTGATATTTTTACTCTTTCATAAATTTTTTCCACTTCTTTCTGCCAGTGGCTAGCTTTTTAGCTTCTATCCAAGCTACTCCTTTCCACTGTAATATTTTCCCTATTGTCTCATCCCAAGTCTTCCTGGGTCTACCTCCCTTTTTATTATTTTGAATTTTCGCTTCCCATATTCTTTTAGTTAATCTAGTCTCCTCCATCCGCTGCAAATGTCCCCTCCATCCAGTTGTCTTTCCTCAATATACTCCAAGGTTGACTGTATTTCCAGTTCTTCTCTTATTATTGTGTTTCCTATTTTATCTTTTTTTGTTACTCCATTTCAGCCGCTTGTATTTTACTCTTTTGTGTTCTATTAAGAGAAAAGTACTATAATGACTATAATCTTTTGATTGACCCATTTAACAATATAGTATTTAAACCAGCTTGAGATGCCCGCGATGAAATCATGAAGAAACTACAAGCAGATCCATATAAACGTAAGTCCAGTTCAGTTTCGTTAAATTTGTCTGAAGTTAACAAAATAATATTACTATGGGACGAAAATACTCCTGAAGGTCTTATGGCGTAAATTTTACCATATTGCTGCTGTAGAATTAGCGTGGAGAGGAGGAGAGGCGGTTGCTTGTCTGGTGGACTTTTTTTAAATGGAGAAAAATAAGGATGACTCTCCAACAAATCGCATTGAATATAATCCGGTGTTCAGTAAAACGTGCCAATGTGGTTCTAAAAGCTGTGCAGTTAGTAAATGGTTGGTTTCCAATAGTGAAAGACAATGCTGCCCTGTACGCCTTTTTCATAAACTGATATCAAAACGAGGCGACAATATTACCTCAAAATGTACCTGTTGGAAGAAATACAATAAATGGATGGACTAAATCTGCTGCTGAGACAAAAAGTGGTGTAGAAGAACAACAATTGCTGAAAATTACTAGTCATAGCAATCTTCTTCTATTCTCCTTCTACCTTTTCAGGAGTCGGACGAGGATTCCGGTTCCTCTTGTACCCAATGCTTCCACTCTTTTCTGTCACTTGCTAATATTTTCACCCCTTCTTCTGTGAATAGTACCTCCAGCTTCCATCACCTTCCTTTTAATTCTATCTGTTTTCATTCTGACAATATTTTTCTTGTTTTGTTATTTGTCTTATCTCTTCATTTATAAATTTGTCCCACTTTGTTTTCCCTGCTATTCTTCTTAGGTGCTTCATCTCAATTGTGTTAATCTTGGCTTCATCCTTCTTTCTCAGTGTCCAATTTTCACTTGCATATGTTATTATTGGTATCGTTATTGTATTATGGATCTTCATTTTCACTTCCATCTCAATATCTTGTCTTATTTAGTGTGTAGTACAGTCTCGTTGATTTATTCTCCCTATTTGTTATTTCTTCTTCTATCTTCCCATCTTCTGTCAATATAGTTCCCATATATGAATTGATTTACTCTCATTCAGTTTGATCTTCCACCATTCTGACCAATTTTTAAATATATAACTGACAGGTCGGCAAAAGTAGTTATCATCTAGTTCTGGTAGATCAGAAGTGTAGAGATGGTACAGAATAGAAGCCAGAATGCTACCCTGTGGAACTCCAGCTTTCATTTCTTTAAGATAAGAATAGGCTTCTTGATGCCTGTAATTTGTGAAATAGGTCTCCAAGCCAGTCCTTATCGAATGCTTGTGCCATTTCAAAAAATGTACCTGAGCCAACTTTCTTGTCTTCAAATGTATTTTCTATAATGTTTGTAACTCTATCGAGTTGATCTATAGTAGAATGATTCTGTCTGCCTAAAACCAAGCTGGCATTGCGATTCTCCTTTCAGGGTGGATTATTTTCGGTTTACATGATTTAATAACGGAAGATGTTTTCAGCACGTTTGCATTATTATATCAATTGCTGGCACTATAATATCAGTGAATTTTTATAATATATTATGTTTTTTCTACTCATTCTCAGATATACCTCTAATAATATTTATTTTTTTGTTCCGAATTTCAAGGAGAATACTTTTTTAAATTAATAATTGAAAATATTTTATAAATAATTATCAATAATATTTTAGAATTTCCATTAGTATTTTCATTAAATAGTTGAATTAATTAAAAACAGTTAGTTTAATTTAAAAAAAAGTAATGAGTTGATTCCACAAAGTAGGGGTCCGAACAGTAAATTCAAGGGAAATATTTTAATTTGTTTTTTCTGGAAAGCCTGTAAACTTTTTTATTGCTTATTGCCGTATTTACTTTGCTTTGGATCCTTTATTTTGGCGCGTAACGTGAACATAGTATCATACTATTAGGTCCAGATTTCGGGATTTGAAGATAAAAAAGAAAGGATTTGCTTTTAATTGAAATCTCGGTGAGTTTATCTCTTTCATCCACGAATGTTTAAGTTTAAACATAAAAATAAATTGATTCATTCATTTTTGAGAAAGTTGCGCAACAAGAATTGTCTCAATTATAAAGTGCCTCCAAAAAGTAACGCATAAATTCATTATTAGCTAAATAAACAATAAAATTTAAAATTCCCGAAACAGGTCACTTTTTGATTTCAATTTACTATTTTTCCAAATTATAATCTAATATACAGGGTGAACCACTTTCGTGTGATGACGCCATCACCATTTTTTTAATGGAACCCCCCTTTTTTTCAATTTCCGGATTTCCCTTGCTGAGCTGATTCCAAAAATGTATAACACGTTGCTTCAAATTGGTACAGAGTGGGCAAAAATGCAAAAATTTCAAGTTACCTATAAAATACTAAATAAAGAATAAACATAATAAACACATTAAATGAAATTACGCATTGTTATACAACTACTTTGATAAACTATTAAAAACACCCTGCATTATTTTTAGCAACAACAACAGCTTTTATTAGTCATCCAAGCCCCTGAACCATAAAAATATATTTACCATTATTTTCATTTGACGTTAAAGTCTGTCAGAAACATTAGAGTACAATACTGTATTGTTAACGCTTTAGAGAGGACTATCCAAGCAATTTATCATTTGCAGCTTTTTTTACAAAATGCCTTTAACCGAAAGTGATGGGATTGAAATATTTAAAATCTAGAGTCTACAAAAACATACCTGGAAATATCTGTCAACTAAAAGACAAGAAAAACAGAACATAACACGCGTTATGCTACAGAATGTTAGAGACGAAAGTAATGTCCGGTTAAGTCATTGTCTATCAATGGAGAACAATTTGAACATTTATTGTAAATTTTCGTTTGCTTGTTTTTGGTCACAGTAATTGCATAACTACGTAATTCCATTTGATTTGTTTTTTACATTCAGTAACGTATAACTTTCCATAAACAATTTTCATAAATTGTTTTTGTATTTTTGCCCACCCTGTACCAATATGAAGCAATGTGTTATACATTTTTGGAATCAGCTCAGCAATAAGGGAAATATTTAAAAAATGGTGATGACGACATCACACGAAGGTGGTTCACCCTGTATATTAGATTATAATTTGAAAAAATAAAAGGATGTTCATTATTTCAATTTTTATTATTATAAATGCAAATCATTTTATATTTTTATATATTCATGTAATCTATTACAATGCAAAATTAATTCAACTAAAAGAAAATAAACACCATCTGACAACGCCGCTAAAACTATCACCTGATCACACAACAATCTTAATTTGTGAACGTAAGGTATCTAGACATAAGATTTTAGTGAGTAATTTAATTTTTTAATTTTAAAATTTTTTTCTGACGATGATATATCAATATCGAAATCATTATAAATAACTATCTTAAAATTTTCATAATTTTTTCATTAAATAGTGGAATTAATTAGAAACACTTAGTAAAGTAAAAATCGACCTGTTTCGGGAATTTCTAATATTATTGTTATTTAGCTAATAATGAATTTATGCGTTACTTTATGGACGCACTCTATAGTTTTTGAATTTGATGTGAAATTTGTCAAAAAATTGATACAGAAAACATTTATTCAAATTTACTCGTTGCATCTTCTACGTTGAAGGCTTCTGATGTATACTGAAATCCCTGTATATTGGAGAACATTAAGAAAAGTAGCAATTTTTATGTTAATGTAACAAAAATATAAGGATGGAATAAATTTACATTTAATTATAATATAGGGTAATAAGATATAAGCTCTGAAACATGGTATGTATAAGATAACCCAGAAAGAAAGCTTAAAGCCAAAGAATGACCGGAAAATTTTAAATGAAAAGAATTATTAAAGACGGAGATT
Organism: Lochmaea crataegi; assembly: GCA_947563755.1. Classification (NCBI taxonomy): domain Eukaryota; kingdom Metazoa; phylum Arthropoda; class Insecta; order Coleoptera; family Chrysomelidae; genus Lochmaea; species Lochmaea crataegi. The sequence goes on from OX387435.1 coordinate 31,720,821, forward strand.
TATTAATAAAAGATGCAACTTTGTTTTTTTGTATTCTTATAAAATAATCGTGTACGATACATTTATTGTAGGTAATTTAAATATGTTAGAAATCTATAAAAAACAACAACCTTTAAATAATAAAAAGAATGAAAATTTAGTGACAATATTTTTACCGTTTCCAATTTTATTATGTTTGAAAAAGTTAAGCGGAAAAATGTGAAATGAGTGAAATTTCATTTTCATGAAAAAAGGCTTCAAAACACTGGTGATCGATCAAGTGACTCACATGTTGATGTAGTCACATTTCCATTTTATTCAACGTGTCAGTGTCGATTATTTGAAAATGAAGGATTATCGAATTGACATTGAAGTTACAGATATTGCTTGAAAAGGCTTACAAGAATAAATTTGAACAGAAATGGAATACATCTTTATGAAATGTAACACGAAATAAATTTTAGGATGAGGCGAAAAGTTGACAGATTGTGCTAGAAGGATCTTCTAGTACACTGCTAAAATTGACGAGTGAAAATTTCATACCAGTCATCATTATACCAATTTCGACATTGTTGCTAATATGAAAATTTTTCATCCACATCAACATGTAGACGTAAGATTAATAAGTGGAAATTTTCCGTCACATCACAGCTATCATCTCCCGCATTACGAGTGTATCCACTTTCATTTCTAGTCAATATTGACATTTCCCTAAAACCTAGTGAGAAAATGGTATGAAATCAATTATTTTTATATACAGTATAGCCCGAAATAAACAGTACTAAACTTGTAATTATTTTATTGTTTTAAGAAATGCATATTATTGACACTTTATTACTTGTTCTAAATGTGCTCCTCCTCGCTCAAGACTACTAATTCTAGGTCGCTGAACACGAAAATGAAAAAAGAAATCGGCGCTCTCTTACCAAAAACGAGTTATGAATTTTTGATGATGAGTTCAGATCAGCACTGCACTGGTTTTATTGTCATATTATAACTGCTTTAAAATGATGCATTATAACTGCTACACAATGTAAGATACACTATGATTTAAAAACAATGTCCGTGGTGTTTCATATGCTTTTGTTACTTGACTCTTTGTAGTCCTCTCCATTTTTTTCCATATTATAAGCATAATCTTCCATAATTTCTGCTAATTCTTCGGCTGGAGTATGCTTTTCAAGCTTATAATCTCTTATGAATAAAAACTGCGGAAACTGTCGCTAACAGGAAGCTTTGGAGACACACGTATTTGTAGATAAGTTCTCCGACACTGCCTTTTTATTTTCTGCAATGGATTGTGTTCCAACTAGAAATATCTGCTCAGAACTTTTTTTCCTCATTGAGATATCTACAAAACTAAACTTTGCACGTCAAAACATATTTGATTAGTTTCGAAGTTATGAGCGAAAAACCATTATTTACAATATTATTATTAAATTGTAAAAAAGCGACGTTATTATTATGGCGTCTTTAGAGTACATGTAATTATACCTTTAAGTTCACAAATATCGTGTACGAAATCTGGAATCTGTAACTTCATAAGCTTGCAAATTACGACGTTATTAACAAATTAATTGATTCTCGCCCTGTACGATATTCCGCATTACCAGTAATTATGCTGTTTGTTTTGTTGGTAGATTTCGCTATGATAAGTCATGTGTCGTTATTATTTTTCAGAAATATCAATTTCACAACCGTGGGAATCATTATTTAAAACGGCCTTAGTTGTAAAATGCAATATGCAATTACTTTTGCAAAATATTATTCCATACATTAATACGTCAATTTGAAAAAGATTCGTCAATATGCCTTGAAAAACAACGGAGTTACTTTTTAATGTTCTAATGCTTTTTCAATAAAATCTCTCCATAATTGGTTTCGAGAAACATTTTCTCGAATACCTTCAAGATTATAGTAAACAAGGTAATAATAATATTGGAATGTTTAAGTCAATGCTTCTTACTGAAAAAAATTGTGCATCAAAAGATATTGTAGATGTTTTCTCCATATAATGTGAGAGTGGGCCGTAACTGTAATAATTTCATGAAAAATATTATAGAATCGGAGCGTTATTTGACGGAGTTTTATTTCTTCATTCATCTAAGCCCATACGGATTTAACTTACGTTGACAATTCAGCATCTCGTTAATGAAATCGAACACCGGAACGTATTTTAATTTCCATGAATAGATTAGTGTCACTGATGAAACGCTCAAAGATTTAAATTAGTAATGCGAACTCATGCCCCGGAAATGTATTCAAATTACAAAACGGAACAGTCAATGTTTACGCAATATTCATAAAATTAATCAAAACGATAATAAGAGGTATAGTACAGTAATTTGGAAGTTTTACCTGGGAATTTCGAAAACTGGTGATTTTGTAGATTGTTACGTGCTTTTTTCGTCGCTCGGGGCGACTAAAAACAGCCTAAGCTGGGCCTTTTCTTAACGTGGTATCTCCAGTAGCCCTTTTCCATATATAGAGCTTTTCCTTCGCTTCGATCTTCTTGATGAACCGGATGTTGCTAGTTCATTATCTTTAGTACCGATCGAAGCGTCACAGGCTGAAATTTCTTCGACTCAATTTGCGTTAAGATCAACTTCATCTTCGATATCATCACAAGAACAGTCTCCGTTTATCGCTATCTTGTGATGGGGCTTGCGAACTATCACAGGTACCATTTCAATTCGTGCTTTTAACTAGCACTTTAATCCAGATTTTCCATTTTTCCATCTCCTTCGCTCTGAATCTTCTTCAACTCCATACCACAGCTGAACTAGTTGATAGGTACGGAACGAATGTTATTTTGCAAAGCATTATAGTTGTAACTGTATAATGCAGCTTCTGGATCAGCATTTGGGTTTTTGAATCCCTGGAAAACCTCCCTGGATTTTTCGGAGTACATTAGCAAATTTAATTGTTCCTTGGTTAAAGAGTGATGCTACAGCAAAAGAAGGCGAGTAAGAATATTTTTCACGAAATGACTGTACCTAATAGTAGCAGAGAATTACAAATAGTTTTTTACGAAAGTAGAAAGAGTATTATTCTCGTTCTAGGTATATGCAACTGGTGCGGAATCAGATTCACTAGGTTGCCAAAACAAAGGCAACCAAAGAGGACTGGGAACTCACGAATAAGATATTCAGATCCCATCTTAGCAAACTCATTTGACCCCTACAAAACTCCAGGACCAGATGGCATATTCCCCAATCTTCTGCAAGAGGGACTATACATCATAATGGGTCTGATACTTCGAAGCAACCATGCTCTAGGGTATATACCAAAGAATCCCTCAACAGGCTGGCAAGAGACAACAAAGTGTCTCTAATATGGGTGCCGGCACATGAGGGGATTGCAGGTAGTGGAATGGCGGACCAGTTAGCTAAAGAAGGCTTTAAAGGAGACTTCATAGGTCCGGAACTGTTTTGTGGAATCACAAAAGATTGCATAAGAGGGGATATCGGGAACCGAAGGGCACCTTCATACAAAGAGTTTACTGAACAAGGTAGACAAGGAACTCTCAACCAGGCTACTGAAACTGGGTAAGAGACCTTTGAAGACCTGGTGGTATCTACCTGCCTCCAGTCAAACAAGTGGCCTTTATAGAAGACACGAAGCTTCTGGAATGGAAGTAGATAACATGGGAAATGGTACAAAGATTCAGTTCAAGTGCCTGGGCTGATGAGCACAACCCAAATATATGAATGAATGAATGAATAGATTCACTAGCTTCGTTATGAAGAAAATCTTACAATTAGTGTCGATTTAAAAATAACTATGTCTTCTTCACAATCATTTTTTAATGGAATTTATCATTGGGAATTATTAATGATTTTAATCTTCCATAATTTCATCAATTCGGTCGTTACTTGATGAACAACCGAAACTATACGTTAAATAAAACACTAGTTTTGATGTTCACATTATATCTTCACGATATATGACGCATTTCGCTTCTTTAAAATATTTAACAAAAAAATTTAACAAAGCATCCAGATTATAATCGTAAAATAAATGGAAAAGCCGATAATAATTGTTCTTTATATTTTGTTATCAAGTCTAGTGTGTATTTGCTTTAGTGCCATGAGCTTATTTTTATAGTCCTGACCTGGCTCGGGCTGGGTATTTTTGGTTTTTTCTTTTCTAAAAGGATTTCCGTGAAAGGATTTTTAACGATGATATATTGTTGAAGGAGGCGTAAACCAACATTACTTTTACTATTAAAGTGAAAGTGAATCGTTACCATCCTACTTATTTATTTAAAATGCTTTACAGGAAAAACACATTTGTGGAAAAATGTTGTAACTGATTAGAATGTAGTTTCATGGAAGAAGTTCATTAAATTACATCAATAGACACTTAGATAATTAAACAGACTAGATGAATAACCCGCAAACTTATAGTGGCGACTCACCCGGCGAAAAACGGAAAAATTCGGATCGTAGATGTTCGGTGCAGTTCTGGAGCAGTACTACGTCGTCCGGTGACAAAGATAATCCCACTGGAAGCATACCAAGAGTAATTTATTCAATTACTGGCTGGAGAATGCTAGACATTTAGTTCCTGTACTCAGTAGTTAGATTAGATTAGATTTGATGAGGTGGCTACTCGGCCTGTTCCACTGCGACCTCTTCAGATCTATTCTGGTCCTCTGAATCTAGATTACATTCTCCAGCCTGACTCTTTTTAAGTAGCCGATCAGCCTTCTATATTGGCGGATAAAATTTGCCCAATCTGTGGGGTCGCCTGCAAAGATACGCAAATCTCGTGGCAAGGATTGTCTTACCAATAGCTGCATCATTTGAGGAAGAGGGACTTCACCTATATGTTTGGATTTAGAGGTTTTTAAATGAGAATTAGAAGTTTCATTATCGATATTCGTTTCATTATACCGTTTCCAAGGAATGTTACCTCTCAGCCAGTTCTCCACGTTCGGTTTTTCTGACTTGTCCGACGGAAAAGATCGAGATCTTGCCTCTGAGTCTACTTCTAGCTCGGCTAATTTTAAAAGAATCTCTTGTTTTTTTCTTTGCTTTCTCTTGTTTGGTCTTACCTGAAATTATCCTAGTTAAATCCCCGCTCGAAGAACACTACTTATATAAAAAATAAGAGTTTACTACTAGTTAAAAATAAAGAAAATACACAAGTAACTACTAAGTACAGGAACTAAATGTCTAACAATACTGACAACACACTTTGTTTGTAACCAACATCTAAATCGATTCTTTCATTCAAAAACAAGGATAGTAGCGAAGGTCACAGCCTCCAGCAACAGTGCCGTGCTGTGTGAGGAAGGGTTTAAATTGACTGAATAATCATATAAAAATTTTAGAGTGTAAATTACTTATTTTAAATGTATTTATTGCTCGAGGAATACATTTTCGTTGCCGTTGCCAGGAGAAGTAGGAAGAACCGTTTCAATTGATTCGATAATGTATATGAACAAACAAAGTATGGTTAAGAAGAGTATTAGCAGTAATGTTTTATAACCGATCATTACAGTTTGAAATATTAGTAGAAGTTAAGCGGAAATAAATGTTTTCGATTTGTTTTACAAAGCAGTTGTCATCAATTAAGATTAAAAAGTAATCTAGAGAAAAATAATGAAGTCACTTACAGTAAAATATAACCGAAATCAATTCTTTAAATGGACGATTTGTAATAGGTCGAGGTATATAAAGAGTCGCAAATCTACAATACCTATTATACAAATAGATTCAAGAGTTTTGCATCACCCAAAGGTAATTTTTTCTTCATCAAGAATGGATTGGAGAATCTATGCAGGCTTGGAGACACCTACCCATACTGTTAACCAGATTTCTGATATGCCGTTGCGGGATATTCCGCCATTTCTCCTGAGCGGCATGAACAAGCTCTTGCACACTACCACTGCCCTGGAAAGTACGTACCAAGCAAGTTCTATTGGATTCATGTCTGGCGATAAGGTGGGCCAGTTCAAACGATCGATGCCTTCGGTTTCTTGATACTCATATACAGCTCTGGTACGATGAGGACGGGCGTTATCATTCATAAAAAGAAAAGCGTGGCCAACAGCTGCTCACCATAGTCTCACATGAGAATGTAGTATCTCTCTCAGGTATCTATCACCAGTCATTGTTCCGTCAACATGGATTAATCATTTGCGGCGGTGGACATAATCCCAGCCCAAAACATATCACTTCTTCCTCTAAAGGCCCATTGTAGTCGTGTAATATTTCTTGAAATTAATTTGTATAACTTCCTAACATTTTCACATACAATCTAGGTTTATATTTAAACTCTGGCGAAGCATCTGACCTCAGTGGAGTTCAAGTTATAATTGTTTCATCATTCTATATATCACTCTTTATTAGCAAAACTTGCTCTTGTACAAGTATAAGTATAAGTAAAATATTATGTATGTATGTATGTATGTACAATGGTATACACTGTGTTCATTTGAAAAGAACCCACCCTTAATATTTCAAAAATGGGACATATTAGAAAGAAATGCCGAAGCACGTCAACTTTTAACTTGAGGGGGACACTTTTTGGCGCTAATGTCATAAACGTCAGATTCACCCCCTCCCTACTGGAGATACCCTTGAATTTTTTCAAATGGCATTAGGTATCAAGTCACACCTCATTTAAAAGGTCTGGTAAATCTCTATTCAATCATTTTGTTTTGCCTTTGATACCATATATTTAATCGTTGTTTAAAATTGGCTCTTTTTCAATTTTTCGTATGCCCCCGTATTGTGTTATGATAGAAAGACTCTTTAAAGAATAAAAAAGGTGAGCGGTCGTCGGACCGCCGACAGAAGCTTGCTTCTTATGCACAATGGAATGACCATTTTTCGTGAATTTTTCACCATTTTTGAAAATTTTTGACCATTTTTGACAGTTTTTGATGAATTTTGCCAGTTTTTGACGAATTTTGACAATTATTGACCGTCTTTGACAATTATTGACCATTTTTGAGTATTTTTCAAAAATTTTAACATATTTGGTAATTATTGACCATTTTTTCAAAATTTTGACAATTTTTTCAAATTTTAATAATTATTGACCATTTTTGACAATTATTGACCAATTTTGACAGTTTTGACAATTATTGATCATTTTTGACAATTTTTCAAAATTTTTGACAATTTTTAATAATTATTGACCATTTTTTCAAAATTTTGACCATTTTTGACAATTTTTGACAATTTTTAACAAGTATTGACTATTTTTCCAAATTTTTGAAAATATTTGGCCATTATTAACCATTTTTTCAGAATTTTTTCAGTTTTTGACGATTTTTCCAAATTCTTGATAATTTTTGACCATATTTAAAAAATTTTGACAATTTTTCAAAAATTTTAACAATTATTGACCATCTTTGACAGTTTTTGAAGAATTTTGACAATTATTGACCGTCTTTGACAAGTTTTAAAAAATTTTAACATATTTGGCAATTATTGACCATTTTTTCAAAATTTTGACAATTTTTGACCATTTTTCAAAATTTTTACAATTATTGATCCTTTTGGACCATTTTTGACGAATTATAATTGGTTTTGACAATTATTGAGCGTCTTTGACAAGTATTGACCATTTTTGCCAATTTTTAAAAAATTTTAAACATTTTTCAAAACTTTTGACAATTATATTGACCATTTTTGACGGTTTTTGACCATTTTTGAAAATATTTGGCAATTATTAACCATTTTTTCAAAATTTTGACTGTTTTTGACAATTTTTGATCATTTTTCCAAATTTTTGACAATTTTTCAAAAATTTTAACATATTTGGTAATTATTAACCATTTTTTCAAAATTTTGACAATTTTTGACATTTTTGACTAATGCCATCTGAAAAAATGTAAGGAGTGTCTCCAGTAGGGAGGGGATGAATCTGACGTTTATGACATTAGCGCCAAAAAGTGTCCCCCTCAAGTTAAAAGTTGACGTGATTCGGCAGTTCCTTCTAATATGTCCCATTTTTGAAATATTAAGGGTGGGTCCTTTTCAAATGAACACAGTGTGAATAAAAAGTAAAAGATAAAACGAAATTCAAAGAAACATTAAAAACACTCAAAGTAATCCGTAAGGAGACGAGGAACTGGTTGAGAAATCAGCACCTCGCTCACTGGAGGGCTCTACAGAGTCTCAGGCAGTCCAAGCTCCTATTGAAGGAATAGATTGATGGACATGCTAGAGCTGCTCTAGAACTACCAAGGAGTAGGTTAAAAAAGACTCCTAACAGGGCACTGCTGATTGAGGAAACACCTCTGTAATCTAGGTTTAGAGGAAAGTCCCCTTTGTAGGGGTTGCGGCTTGGCTGACGAAACGTCGGACCATGTTCTCCTCGTATGTCCACATTAGGCTGTGCTACGCAGGCGAATCTTCGGAGTCCCTGTTATGGCCCCCGGGGACATAAGCAGGCATCCACTGAAAAGGATTGAGTCCTTCATCGAGGGACTCGGCTTCATGGATGCATAAGTAGCAGGAATGGCACAATGGGCCCGCCAGTGGCCTCAGTGCCGGAACCTTGGCTTGAGTTTTTCTTGGCCAAGGTTTGCCTGACTAAATTAGTAGTAGTAGTAGGAACCGATCACCAATTATTTCAACCATTAACGAAATAACATACTAAATCAATACCATTGTTATCAGCAGTATTTTTTTTAAAGATTTAGTTATTTGTTTCAACTGAAACATGTCTAGTGATTTGAAGAGCTCCAAAAAAATGTCCGGTTGCTGTATAAAATTCAATACGTACTCATAATCGCTAAATGGTTTAATCTGACTAATTATTTGACTTAAACTTTTTATGAAATAAACATTGAACTTAAATGCTATTTCTGATTCAGTTTCCACAAATTCCCCACCAAAATCAATGCCTTTAACTCCTTTCGTTTGTCTTCCCCTTAATAATTTTTGAATTGTTTTCCACATGTCCCTACTGTTGCCTTTATTATCATCAATTATCTGTTCATAACATTTTTTTGTTTCACGCCTTATCATATTAGTAGTTCTATTTCTGGCTACCTTGTAATTATCCCAATCTTCGTCAGTTTTTGTATTTTTTGCTTTGTGGTACAGCAAGTCCCTTCTCTTTATCTCTGCCATAACATCATCAGTAAACCAAATTTTCAGTTTAAAGCTGTTAAAGTTCTTAATAGTTTTAAACGGGGCAAAAATGTTCAGATTTTTGATAACCGTTTCAATAAGCAATTCAGATATTTCATCTAAATTTACATTGTTTCTAATTGTAAGTGTCATCAATATCAAAACTATATATATTTATGCTCACTAATACTTTTATATCATTGTTAATAAAAATATAGATCCAATATTATAAAAGTATTAATTAAGTAATTGACCTACATTTAATTAAATTATACGAGGGGCACTACAGTCGGAGTACTCTCAATCCTGTCGAAAGTATTCGTCTCCGTAATGTAGAGACCGATACTGGAATTCCCAAGGCATGTCTTGTATTTCTTTGGAGTGCTGGTAATGCCATGGTCGGGTTTCTCCAGATCGCCAGGTGGATATAACGGTTTTGATGTTCATTGGTATCTAGGTCTGTCACGAGGAGATAGTGGTTCCGTGTACGAGATACATCACTTTGCGATCTACCAGCTCTATTAGCAACGAACCTTTGAGAATGGCCTTCTTCAATTAGAACCATTATTCTGGCATGGTCAATTTTACTTATGACTTGACGATTCATGTCCAAATCATCAGCTGTCTTTGCTAGCAAAATTATCGTTTCAAAAATGTACTATCCAACAAAAAAATTGTAAACATGTATTTCTTGCAAAAACAAAATGTTGTTTTTACTTGAAACTAATCAATTAATTAGTATCCAGTCCATTCTTGGCAAAGAAAAAAATTTATAAGTAACAGCAAGCTCTATATAAATTTCTTATAAATGAAGTAGATGCCAACAAAACTTCGTAAACATTCCCTCAATCACAGTCCATTACCTGGCTAACATTAACATACTTTTTTTTATATTTTTCAAATCGTACTTTTCACCTCTTTCACTACTTATCCAATCCATTATTATCAATAACATGTAGTTGTAAAAAAGATATGCTTTGGTCAAAGATTACAGAACAAATATTTTGTAATCTTTGCTTTGGTCGAATTGAAAGCAGACACGTACGTCTATGGTTATCGATAATTTCATTTTAAATTTTTTGTGGGAAGATGGGTTACGTAAAATATTTATGAGAATCGTTATTCCGAAAGCTGGAAAATCCATCATTATTATATGATAAAAGCATCAGCACATGTCAAGTCCACATCTCAGTCAGCTTATTTTTTATCGACCACTGATTAGATTCCACTTAGAATATGGATGCGTCGCGTATTCAATATCGAAATAGAATCTTTGAGTTAAGTCCAGAATATTGCGATCAAAATTTGCTACGATGCATCAATCAATCCATTTCGAATGCCTCTTTTATTGCAGTCATTTTCTCCTGTAAAGTGTATGCAAGACTATTATTGTTCTGCAGTCAGATGTTTTTGGTATTGGATTTAAACGCCCTCTACCATGACCAGAAATCAGAATTAAGAAACGATGGATCTCGCTACCTAATCAACTTTGTTGGGATGAACGCGACCTATGTTACCTGCGATCATCCTGGAACTTCGAGTTGACAACTTTAAAATGAAAGAAGCATAATAAAATAACTTAATAAAAGATGTTGTTCTAAACCAACGCCGAGCTGCCCTTGAAATTAAATTAAGCAGAAAAGTTGCATGAATTATACATGAAGACTGAGTGCGGTAATTAGGTTTCTGTCTTGTGTGCTCAGCGAAAAAATTAATTATAGTCTTATAACAACATAGACGCAAGGCTGTCGTTTAAGATTATTCAATTAATTTCTTTCATCTCAAACTACACGGTATACAAAATAAATGAACCACTACTTTAAAATTTAAATTAAAAATTTCAAGTCTACTACTTCACCGCTAGAGGGCCAAGTTCACAATAATATCACAGAAACATCATGTTTCTATAATAAATGTACCTACCGTTATAAATTTAAATATTCGTTATCATTTTACGTAAGTTTGTTCCTTTATTTTTTCCTCTATCTTGTAAAATAACTGGTAGGGGTGAGTGGGAAAGCTGGCTCGATAAAACTGTTGTAACTTTTGTTCCGAGTTGAATTCATTATTGGTTTTAATGTATACACTTTGTATTTTGATGTAAGTTTTGTTGTTGTCAGATTGGTCAATGTATGTCAAAAAATAAATATAATAAAAAACAAATAAGTTACTGAAAACGAAGTTTTATAATTTAACATTGGTCCTTCGAGTACAAAAGAACACGCTGTGAAATAATGGAACAGTTTGGAATAACAGAGACAGAAAATCTTAAAGTTCGCCGCAGCAGAAGACCTTGTTTAATAAGGGTATGCCACCAAGGAAATTAGCAGATATGGACAGTAATAGTCTCGGTATGAATGTAGCTTCTATTAGAGAAGATGTGAAAATAGCCACTGCATATAGAAGCTGCAAGAGTAATATAGAGATAGTTCTTCTGGCTCATGCTTGAATGATTTTTTACTGCAAGGTCCGGACTTCGTTCCCTCTCTAATATCAGTTTTGTGGCGATTCTGGCAAAACAGAATAGCTGTTAGTGGTGACATCAAAGAGATGTTCTATCAAGTTTCTATCAGAGAGATTGATAGGTCTGAACAACGCTTCCTTTAGCTAGCAATGGAAAGGAACAAAGAGCCAGAAGTATATCAGATGAACGTTATGATTTTCGGAGCAGTTTCTTCTCCATCTGTTGCTCAATTCGTAAAACACCGATATGCAAAACATTTTGAAAATGAGTATCCAGGAATCACTAGGGCTATGAAGCAACAGCACTTTGTTGATTCGAGCTGTTGCAGATGTCATAGAGGTCCACAAAAACGCTGGTTTTCAAATGGTCAAATGGACAAGCAACTCTCAAAATGTGATTAATTCAATTCCCGTAGATTTACGAGCTGAATCTGTAACTTCTCGGTAAGCTAGTGATAAAAAAGATAATTCTAAAGTTACTTACGGTATGCCTTCGACTAAGCTCTAGGTAAAACAATGGGTCGTGAATTTTCGCCTAAATGTTGTATAACACTTAGATAATAAAAATTTGTCTGGCATATAAATGGTTTGAGCGCCACGTCATTTGTAAAATGAAATAATATAATTTACCCTGATGAAATGACGAAAAACAGAGTATATGGTTTTTATAGGTACTTAGATGATCATTAAATAAAAATCGGGAAAGTAACTTAACAATCTAATGAAGAATATCCTACTTAAAGTCGACTTGGTCCCTACTATTTTACATATATGGCCCTTGGCCGTCGTACATTAAATATACAAATTAATTAGGTTCCTAGGGAAATTAGTTCAATGCTAAAGGTTCTACAAAAATATGATGAATCAAAGAAATATGGCCCTTGGCCGTCGTACATTAAGTATACAAATTAATAAGATTTCGAGGGAAATTAGTTCAATGCTAAAGGTTCTACAAAAATATGATGAATCAAAGAAATATGGATCGGCTTATGCATCTATAAATGGTTTTCGTATTCTCCCATGGAGAAGAGAAACAAATTTTATGTCAATAAAGTACTGGACATAATATGATCCATACTTGTAAAAGCAAGTATAACGTAGTGTCGGAAGTAGAGAATCGAACTGAATTGATTTTCAAATCAAGATTGCTAGTTGAATCAGGTTGATTGTAGAATGTAAAATGTAGAACGTAGAATGGAGAACGTAGAATGGAGAACGTAGAATGTAGAAGGTAGAATGGAGAGTTGTTGCAATCTAAAAAGACAGGAATTTTTAGAAGCTTCTACAAGCAACAAGTGCTGTCGGCGAAAGTAATTAATTTAGAATGACAGAGTCATCCCACAAACATTTCAAAGATATATACACGACAATCATTAGTAATGTATAAAAAGGTATTGACTTACTTAGAATTTCCTTCGACACAACTCACATTATAATTGTCTTTCTTTTTAGACAATCAAGAGAACGCCGGTCAGGCTTGTCTCCAAAATGGTATCTCATTACTAACAAACTTTCCTGCGCACATCATTTCTGACAATTTTCGGATGTTTTAAATCTTTAAACATAAGTAAGGAATCTAAAGTGCGTCGACATTATATGTAAATGTAGTTAAATGCGTTCCTAGGCATTGCCGTTAGATGGCTCGAGAGGTACTAAAATAGGTAATATATAAGCAAAACGAATTATTTTGAGCAGAGAAACAGGATCTCCTGTTACAAATCAAAAAACAATATGATAATTGATTCCGAGGAAGTTGAAAGAATTTTAGGACTCTCATGGTCACCGGAAAAAGACACTTTCATATTCTCATTGAATTTTAGAAAAATTCCTGAAAATATTTCAAGAGGGTGTAAAATTCCTACAAAACGTGAAGTTCTTAGAACAATTATGTCAGTTTTCGATCCACTTCGGTTCCTATCACCCTTGATGACAAAAGCCAGGATTCTGATGCAAAATATATGGAGAATCAAAATCGACTGGGTCAGCGAAATTTCTGAAGATCTTTTTCTTACATGGCGGTAATGGTTGAATGCATTGCAAAAATCAGCTCCAATTGAAATTTATTAATGCAAAATGAAGTTGAAATGCAAATTTTCTGCGACGCCAGTGATAATGCCTTTTTTAGATTGGAAATGGATGAAAAAGTTTACACAAGCTTCATTTGTTCAAAATTCAAAGTTGCTCCCTTAAACCAACAAAATATTCCAAAATTGGAATTGCAAGGAGCAATACTTGGAAGTAGGTTAGCTAAAACAATACGTTCAGAAATTGAATACAAAATTAAAGAGATCCATTTCTGCTCTGAATCAAGACGTTTTCCTATGTTTGTCGCTTGTAAAACTGTTATAACTTTTGTTCCGCCTTATGAATTTTAACAAACTTAGTATCATTTGAAAGGGAATTCCATGCCTAATAAAATAGTGTATCATCGTTTTATTCCAGTGGTTGAAACGATCGCTAGGTGGCGGTGATTGAACAATTGTTTTGTTTTCACCCTTTTTGGGAATCTTCAAATGGAAGGGGATGGAATTTATAAAAAAAATGGTAAAAACTGCATCTCAATATCATTTTTTTAGCGATGTAATGGATGTGTCTCCAATGGATATGTTGGTAGACTAGGGGTGTGGAAAGTAAAGGCCTCTGAATCGGTGGTGTTGCGGGTCACTTGGAGGATCATCTCAAGAGAATGAAACAACTACTTCTAGCACTTTGATTTATTTACTATAATACATTACACTACTTACTAAGGCTAATGATATACATAAGTACCTAGCCATATTGCATACTTATATTTAATGGTTAAAGATTACTGATATCTGACCATTCGACTATATAGAATGTTCTTCATGACTTATTCTAAATCAACTTCTCCTATAGTAAATATTGAATGCATATTTATATAACCAGTCAAGTTCAAATAAAACAAATAAACATATTACTGTTTTGCCTTACTTCATGCTTGAACTTGACTTTCTATTCAATAACCTTCTTAATTTATATTTATATAATAATGAAATGTTCGAACGTTTTGTTGAAATAAGATCAAGGGAATTTAATTCTCATTTTAAATATTTATTATTATATTATTACATTGGGCCAAAAGGCATCACAGCGAAGATACGAGAAAAAATAGGTATACATGAAAATAGGCTTTTGACAAATTGTCGATTGCGTTTTGTATTCGTTGAATAAGATCTGTTCTATTTGCAGGTCTTGTCTGAAATACTTCGACCCCATAGATAAAAATCAAACACAGTGAGGTCAGGAGATCTTGGCGGCCACGGGAATATGCTACTAGCTATACTCATATTGTTGGTTTAAAAAATGCATCACTCCATTTATTTTACAAGATAGAGGAAAAAGTACTGGAACAAACTTACCTAAAATGATCTAATGATCACGAATATTTAAATTTTGTGGTACTATAACGATACATTTATTATAGGAAAATGATGTTTTTGTGGATTTACTGTTTGGACCCTTACTTTGTGGAATCTACTCATATTACTCTTTTAAATGAAACTGAGTGTTTCTAATTAATTCCACTTTTTGATGAAAAAATTATGAAAATCATAAGATATTATAATAATTATCAATACACTCAGTTTCATTTTAAAAAGTAATATGATGTTTTTGTGTTATTATTGTGAACTACTTTCTCTAGCGGTGGAGTAGAAAACTTGAAAATAATTTCTCGTATGCGAGATATTTTCCTCTAGCTGTACGATGAATAGTTTCTGAGATACAGCGGGTCACCTCTCTTAATCAGACACCCGGTACACGGAGTCTCAAAATTATTAATGAGCTAATTCGAATAAGCTTGTGCTGACAAAAGCTTTTTTTTTTAATTGGCGAAATTTTGCTGCAATAATAAAAAATCATTATTACGCGAATCTGGAAAATAAGGTGGAAGTGGAACGAACATCAGAAATTGAGTTAATTAAGTTAATAATATACAAATTCAAATTGTCCCACGAGGATTATGAATTACAAATAGGTTCAAGAGAGTGTATTCCAATTAAAGAAATAATCGTCTCTTTTAGAGAGACATTTAATTAATTCTGCATATCGAACACATTTTTATTGTAATAATGGTTTCAACAGACAAAGTTATGTGCTGGAACAATCGAGTATTCATTTTGGTTTTTTATGTCAGAAGCAGAAAGTAATTTTCCAGCATTACTTTGTGGTTTAAGTCGTGTTTTTAGCCACATAATTACAATAAATGTAAATTGTTCCGTTTTAATTGTGTTCAATGGAATGTAGAATTGAATAGAAATTTAAATGAGTTTGTAAAGGAAAATTAATAGTTTTTTTATTCAACTCAGTCTGTCCTTGAATTTGCAAAAAAAAAACTGCTGAAACAGTGCTTTTTATACTAATCAAACTTTTAATTATACACACAGCCGCAAAAGCTAGGTATATTTTAGTTTTCAATTAATTTTTTTATTGTAAATAGTATGATATACAATAATAACTGTTAATAACCCAGTTTAGTAGTTACTCTGTGTAAAAATTACATTATACTACTTTTATTTATGTATAAAAGTTAAGTAATAATATTCTGTAATCAAAAAGAAATAAAAGTCTTGTCTTCAATTTACCAAAAAAAAACATGATTTTATTATGCCCTCATCGAGCATTCAGATCAGCGCGATATCTGCGTGGCATACTAAAAATTAAGTTGACTATGTTTGCTTGAGGAATGGCATTCCAGGCGTCCGTGAGAGCTAAAAATACAGTTTGCGGATTATACACAGCTCTTCCCATATGTAGTACTTCTCGCTGGAGAATATCCCATACATGTTCTATGGCATTGATATCCGGGGACTGCGTCGGCCATTGCAAAACATCAATACCGTGCTCATCTAAGAAGTCCATTGCGAGTCTGGAAGTATGCAGACGAGCATTATCGTGCATAAACCAAAAGCCAGGACCTACAGCTGCTGCATATGGAATGACAATTCGTTGTAGGATGGTATCACGGTACGACAACCCGTCATAAAACCGTCCAGTAAAATGAGATCAGTTCTTCCGCCAACACTAATACCTCCCCAAACCATGATTGTACCGCCTTGGTAAGAATGGACTTCCTGGGCAAAAGTTAAACGGTTTATACGTCCTGGTTCTCTTCAATAGTACTCGTCTCGAGTCTGGATAAATTCCAAATCGAGATTCATCACTGAATAGCACGTTAGCCCAATTGGCGTTTATCCATAAAATGTTTTCTTGTGCCCACACTAAGCGAGCTCCTCGATTTCCTCGCGTTAGTGGAGGAACTCTCAAAGGGCGTCATGCAATCTACGTAGCCGAAACTTCCACTTGGTGAACCTCTTGGAGTCTAATTTGAAGCTCAGGAGCAGTAACAATTCGATTTCTTCTAGCAGTCAACTGCAAAAAACGGTCTTGTCTCGAGGTAATGAGTCGACCACGACCCCTATGTATTTCCTCTACATCAGCTGTTTCACGATATCGGTGATGTAACCGTGAAATAACGCTTTGGGTTGTACCAACTTGTCTAGCAACGTCTACTTAGCACATCCCAGCTTCAAGAAGACCTATAGCTTCTGATAAAATCATATGCAACACCTCTTATTCCATAAAAATGTAACTTTTTAAGCTAAAGTTTATAATCCACTGTGTCAAAGGCTTTAGAGAGGTCAACAAAGACACACAATGAAGGTTCTAGTTTATCCAATGCATTGTAGACATTTTTCACCAGAGACATGATAGCGTCCTCTGTGGTTTTTCCCTAATCATCTCAGATATTAGTTATAGATATTGTTTATAGTGAATGTGGTTGTCAGAACTAATGAATAAAGATAGTTGTCAAATAATACTTGTCATGGGGGCAGCACAAAATATTCAAATCGAATAATTTTGTATAAAAAGTTTCTAAAATGGACTTCAAACCGTCGTGTGAGCTAGTTTGTGGAGCAGATATATGGTTCAAGTGGAAGGAAAGGTTTAATTACTTTGCAATTGTTTGATGGTTGTCGTTAATAAAACCTTGTAGTTTCCTATTTTACTGATTTTATATAAAACATGTATTCCTCTGAACTCCGGTCAGCCCAACTGACCTCAGCAGAGTTCAAGTTATAATTGTTTCCTTATTCTAATTGTAAGTGTCATCAATATCAAAACTATATATATTTATACTTACTAATACTTTTATATAATTGTTGGTAGACATATCTATAAAAGTATAAATTAAGCTATTTCACAAATGACCTAATACATTATACGAGGGGCACTACATCCCCCCCTCAGGGAGTTTGGTTTTAGGGTTGGCCAGCCTTTAAACCATTTATCTAAGGGTGTTTTCAAACGCGTAATAGTTTTGATTTTGATGGATAGTTACGACCTGTTTTAATAATAATAAAAATAATAATAATAATATGATTGGACCTGTGGCGTGCCCACTTAGGTACTTATTATTGTAATATTTAGCCTCAGAGAAAAATGAAAAAGATGACAGCGTCAAAATTGCCATGTTATTGAGCGCTGGAGGAGAAGCTTTAACTGAAATTTTCCACACTCTTCAAATTGAACATTCAAGTAAAAATAATTACAAATATATATATTGGGGGCATTGGATGTATATTTTAAGCCAAAGAAGAATATCGTTTTTGAGAGAAATTCTTCTCAAGGTCATAGTGAAAGATTTGATACTGATACTGATACATGTGATTTTAAAGATCAGAATAACTGTTTGATCCGAGACAGGATAGTCTTGGTAGTGAAGAGTGAAAAATTAAGAGAATTGCTTTTGTCCAAAGGAAGCAGTATAGAATATAATGGCTTACCATCTCCATCAGAAATGCTTATGGGACGAAAACTCCGCAGTAAAAATATATGTTTAATAGAGAATTTACAACCACTTTTCGAGACTGAAACTACTTATGAAAAGCTATTGGAACAGCAAATAAAAATGAAAAAATATAATGATCAACATGCAAATGATCGGATGAAGATATATTTTATCAAGAATAATTTTGAGGAAATGCGAAGACAGTAAGTCTTAGATTATTAAAACGAAAAATGGTTCAGTGTTGCGAAGAAATAGAATCTACTTGCGTCCAGTTAATTCTCCTAATTTTCATGATGAGGATGAAGTTGAAGCAATCACTGGAAGATTTATAGATGGAAGTAGCTGTAGTACAGATAAAAACAGATCAATAGAAAAGGAAAGCAGCGAGGGTCTAAAAGAAGATCCGGTAGAGCCTGATGTAGTTAAAACAAGAAGCGGACAGTCCATTAAAAAACCAAAGAAGTACTTTGATTAAGGGAGACATGTTATGTAATGATCTTAGATATTATTTATACTGAATGTTATTGTCAGAACTAATGAATAAAGATAGTTGTCAAATAATACTTGTCAGTATTTCAAGAGTGTATGCCAATTGGCAAAAAAAATGGCGCTCAAAGTTACCGCATTATGGAAAAGTCACTGACTTATCCAACTAACCCCGTCTTTTCTTAGCGAATGTATAATATTTCACCATAATTAATTAAAAAGTTGGAAACAAATGGAATGGAACGCTCATTAGACAAATCAAATTATTAAGTATCCAGGAATATCTGTAGAAATAACCTGTCAGATAAAGTATAATAAACGATGAAAATCTGTTTGGATCATTTAAACCAATCATTATTGATTGGATTTGTGTTTGTGGTTCAATCATTTTGTTCAACCACGCTCTGTTCCGCACGGAATCTTTTTATTGAAAAAATCCCTATATCCCGTAACTCTGCTTCCTGCAATTATGTGAAGACGAAGAAATTTTAAAACTGAAACAAGTTTAAAAGTTAAAGTAATAGTTTTTTCTCATATATTACGTTTGTCTTCGTAAATAAATTCCTTTTACGAAGTCAGCGTTGAAATATTCAACATAACTTGTTTTGCACGTATCTTTTTCTTTCAAGTTGTTTCAAGTGAAAAATGAGATAGTTGTTTACCCGGAAAATGTTTTCAGTAGAGAGTGACATATGTACGTGAAACAAATTTTGCCAGACATTTTAATCTAGTTGGTTACAAGTTCTATTATAAAAACTGTCTTGGACGTTTTGAAAATATTAAACCTTACATTTCTACAAGATAATGACATATAGGCTATTTAACGAATGTACGCCTGTTTCGAATTATAGGAAGTACGAAAGTAAATTGTTCACATTGACATTGAATTGTGTCCAATTATCAACATTACAACTACCCACCAACAATCAATAAACAACCAATGTTTTGTAATGTAATGTTTTTCTTATTTATTTAAATCGTTTTTATGGGTAGAAAAAAATTATACACACTGTTATAGATAATTACTATTGATTTATTTATAGAAACACGCACTTTATTGAACTTAATTCATATACACACTTTACTTAATGTCTACTAATTTATTTACACTCGGTATAATAGTTCTAATTTATTCTTACCACTTGAATATTACACTATTTATCTTAAATGATTCACTCTTTCATTCACTGCCCTAAAACTTTCTGTGAACTAACTCTGTACTGTACTGTTAACTGACTCTGTTTACTGACTGCTAACTCACTCAAAAACTCGAAGATTCTTGAATTTACCATGCTCTTCATATGCGTAAACATTGCAGTAACCAGAAGATTCTTGAAAGGGCATTCGCCAAAATTTATAGCTGAGTGACAGGACCGGCTTTGAGTTGGTGACTTCGTAACAAATTATAGGGATATTAGCTTTTAAAATTTATTGAGATTCAAGCAGCTTGGCAACCTTGATATCTAGTATTTAAAATAATATAAAAATAACTTTGAAGCGTATTACTTTGCTACAATTTATATTGAAGAGAAGATAATATAAATAATATAAAATCAAAGTTGTTATTAATATCTAAATATAAAGGATGCTGTTGCTTAATTACGTGTTATTAATTTTTCCAGATCAATCTCTATAATACGTTCGAGAAATTGGATTATTTTTGTTTGCTTTGGCAGATACTATTAATCCGATAAAATTCGTTGACTGACGTGAATCAAACATGCATTAAATCAACATTTCATGTACATTAAAGATGGAACTGACAGATGGCAAATCCTTGCGTTGAAAATAATAAACAACTCAATTACATTCTAATACAGTAAGTGGTATGCAAAGTATTTGTTTTTAATCAAGTTTTTTTACTATCGTGTTTTTATTATATATAGTGTGAGGATGAATTGAAAAATGGCAATGTTCCAATTTATTTTAATTCATTAAACAATTCAGTATAAATAAATTAAACGGAATTTGATTATTTTCACTATATTTACAGAATATTCAAAAGTGACAATGCGTGCAAAACGACAGTTCGCAAAAGTAGAGTGAGAGTGAGAGTGAGAGTGAGAGTGAGAGTGAGAGCGAGAGCGAGAGCGAGAGCGAGAGCGAGAGCGAGAGCGAGAGCGAGAGTGAGAGTGAGAGTGAGAGTGAGAGTGAGAGTGAGAGTGAGAGTGAGAGTGAGAGTGAGAGTGAGAGTGAGAGTGAGAGTGAGAGTGAGAGTGAGAGTGAGAGTGAGAGTGAGAGTGAGAGTGAGAGTGAGAGTGAGAGTGAGAGTGAGAGTGAGAGTGAGAGTGAGAGTGAGAGTGAGAGTGAGAGTGAGAGTGAGAGTGAGAGTGAGAGTGAGAGTGAGAGTGAGAGTGAGAGTGAGAGTGAGAGTGAGAGTGAGAGTGAGAGTGAGAGTGAGAGTGAGAGTGAGAGTGAGAGTGAGAGTGAGAGTGAGAGTGAGAGTGAGAGTGAGAGTGAGAGTGAGAGTGAGAGTGAGAGTGAGAGTGAGAGTGAGAGTGAGAGTGAGAGTGAGAGTGAGAGTGAGAGTGAGAGTGAGAGTGAGAGTGAGAGTGAGAGTGAGAGTGAGAGTGAGAGTGAGAGTGAGAGTGAGAGTGAGAGTGAGAGTGAGAGTGAGAGTGAGAGTGAGAGTGAGAGTGAGAGTGAGAGTGAGAGTGAGAGTGAGAGTGAGAGTGAGAGTGAGAGTGAGAGTGAGAGTGAGAGTGAGAGTGAGAGTGAGAGTGAGAGTGAGAGTGAGAGTGAGAGTGAGAGTGAGAGTGAGAGTGAGAGTGAGAGTGAGAGTGAGAGTGAGAGTGAGAGTGAGAGTGAGAGTGAGAGTGAGAGTGAGAGTGAGAGTGAGAGTGAGAGTGAGAGTGAGAGTGAGAGTGAGAGTGAGAGTGAGAGTGAGAGTGAGAGTGAGAGTGAGAGTGAGAGTGGAGTGAGAGTCAGAGTCAGAGTCAGAGTCAGAGTCAGAGTCGTCAGAGTCGTCAGAGTCGTCAGAGTCAGAGTCAGAGTCAGAGTCAGAGTCAGAGTCAGAGTCAGAGTCAGAGTCAGAGTCAGAGTCAGAGTCAGAGTCAGAGTCAGAGTCAGAGTCAGAGTCAGAGTCAGAGTCAGAGTCAGAGTCAGAGTCAGAGTCAGAGTCAGAGTCAGAGTCAGAGTCAGAGTCAGAGTGAGAGAGTGACAGAAAATAGGTAAAAATAGGTAAAATTTAAAACTATAGCATGACAAGTCTCAATTGATGGTGATTCATTGAGAGAGTGAGAGAGTGAAAGAGAGATAAAGAGAAAATAGGTAAAATTGGAAAATTTAAAACTATAGTATAACAATTTTCAATTGATGGTGATTCATTGATAGAGTGAGAGAGTGAAGAGAGTGAGAAAGAGAAAATAGGTAAAATTGGTAGATTTAAAACTATAGTATAACAATTATCAATTGATTGTGATTCTTGAGAGAGTGAGAGAGTGAAGGAGAGATAAAGAGAAAATAGGTAAAATTGGTAGATTTAAAACTATAGTATAACAATTTTCAATTGATGGTGATTGAGAGTGAGAGAGAGAGATAAAGAGAAAATAGGTGAAATTGGTAGATTTAAAACTATAGTATAACAATTATCAATTGATTGTGATTCATTGAGAGAGTGAGAGAGTGAAAGAGAGATAAAGAGAAAATGGGTAAAATTGGTAGATTCTAAAACTATAGTATAACAATTTTCAATTGATGGTGATTAATTGGCAACATCGTTATGGAATCATCTTACTTTTCACTTATCCACATTGGCGATGCGCATAAACAATAAAAATGACCCCGGTAAGTGCCGGTGAAAATTTAGTTCTGAGATTTAACATTGTTGCCGTTAGTCATAAGTTCAATTTGTAGATCAGTCACCTTCAATTGAAAATTGTTGTAGTATAGTTTGAATAATCCTTCTCACATAAACCCTTAACGTAGAACACAAAAAATGCAATTTGCATCTAATCCGAACTTTAATAACAGCAACATTTTTCTTTAAAATGAACAAGTAGGAAAGTATGAGAAAAACAGTTTTTCCTTTGTTTATTCTTATTGGTTTTCATGCTTGCGCGTAGTTTGTTTGCCGAGTTGTTCCATTTATTAAAGTGTATATACAAGTCTAACATCTGGAAAATGTTCAGTGGTAATGGATACCCTGTTGATACTCTCCACAAGACTTTATCTCCAAGTATTTTTATATAATAATTCACACGATATGTAACCTAGATATATAGATAAATTTATTGCATTAAAAAGAATATATAATTCTTATTACAAGAAGTTCGGTCTTTACATACCAAAATGCGAAAACGAAGCAACAGCAATAATAAAAACGTGGAAACACAATAAATATCTCATTCTTCTAGTACAAAGGCACTCAGCTTCAAAATATTGAGAAGATATTTCACAATTTAATGAAGTCATAGGTGTTAAGAATACGTATTCGTCAAATGTCTTCAATTCTGAGCATATGCAATCTCCTCTATGTTCCTTATATATTGGACATTCTGTAAATGAGTGCATTAATTCTTCGGTCTCATGCAAGTTACATAGACTACAAGTTGCAGTCATATCTACCGTGTATTTTATACCTCGATAAGATTTTTAGAGTTTTGGAGCTGCATAGTCTAATTTGGGATATTATTCTAATAAGATGTATATTGAGCAAGATCTGTGCAAATAGCAATTATTTTCAGACAAAAGTATTACAAAGGATACGAGTAGTTTATTATTCTTTGTTCATCATGTGCGATTAATTTATTTGGGTCAACTTTCGTTTAGCTTAAATCAGTTATGGAAAAACTGTTGTCATAACTCTGAACACTGTTTACACTACCACTACACCAACACTAACACTTTACACTATCTTACGCGCGTTTCGATAACCAAGTTATCTTCTTCAGAGACTGAAGTTTGAGTTTGAGTTTACCTTCAGTCTCTGAAGAAGATAACTTGGTTATCGAAACGCGCGTAAGATAGTGTAAAGTGTTAGTGTTGGTGTAGTGGTAGTGTAAACAGTGTTCAGTGTCAAGTATCGCCAACGGTTCCAGAATTCCCAACTTTGTTGTCATAACTATTGCTATGGTAACGGGTAAACAAAAACCACAATCACATGGTGAGAAATGAAAAGGCTGATAAAGCAGCGAAAGAAGCAACTTTATTAGACATTATAAACGTAAGCAGATTCTCCCATAATGATTTGAAAAATAACCTGAGCAACAGAATTGTAAATACTTGGCAAAATGGAGTGGCATCTAAATAACACTTTCCTCGAAACAATAAGACCAATTGTATTCTTATGCCCAAGTATATACAACCTAACAAACAGAAAAAATCAGGTCATCATATCTAGAATAAGAATGGGTCATACAAATTTAACATCTTCAAACTTACTTCTTGGAAGAATACCCCCTGAATGTGAAGAGTGTAGTTCTCAACTTACAGTCGAACATATTCTTTTTTATTGTAAAAAATTTAGAGACTTTCGCCATCAAGTAGGTATACAAAATAACGACACAACATTTACGACGAACTTTCAGAAAGTTATCGAATATTTAAAAATTGATAGATATGTATTTTTAAATTTGATCTCAACCCTAGCTTATCGATTTATGTTTTAATAGAACCGTCTAACCATGAACATCAACAAATCTACAGAGGGGGTTTTTGGTTGGTAGGTCATGTAAATGAAGTCCAACACTACTCTAATGAGTGAACATGAGTTTTCCCCCCTGACTCTACAGAGGCTATAATTGAAAAAAAAAGGTCTTTATTAACAAAATCTTTATAGTTACAATAAAATTAACAGTCGGGCGAGGTTCAAACCACCCACTTGTGAAAGCAGGCGTCTGTTCTACCACCTACTCCTTTAATAATAGGCCGATGCTCGCATCTTATATACAATAAAAAGAGTAAACTATTTGAAATAATCAAGAAAGGTAACGATGAAGGGTAAATTAAAGTAAACCTGTGTGAACAATTAAAAAAAAAGATTAATTAGTCTTAGTAGTTAAAAATGTACGTAGTTTCAACTTAAATGATTGCGATGATTTGGAAGCTCTAACAGAAACTGGCAAGTTATTATAAATATTTGTAATACTATAACTAAAAGAACGCTTGAATAATGCATTATGATGTAGAGTGTACCCTTAAAACAGATATTTAAATTATGTACATCTGTTCTGTATTTTACTTTCCTGGCAAGGTAAACAGGAGTTTTATTAGAAATAAGTAGAGCTCGGGAAATATGCAAAATGCATATTAAATGCATATTTGCATATTTTGAATAAATTTTGTAAGTGCATATGCATTTATTATAAGTTATATGTGCATATTTTCAGCTATTTCGGATTTCTGCAAATAAAAATTTTCAATATGGACAATCATCTGTGAAATTAGATAAAGAAATAAGCGAAGTAGGTACCTGTCCCTTGGAAATACCCATATCGGTATTAGCATAAGATTAATAAGACAATAGACCCTACTGACCGATAAGCCGGCTGCCGTCATAAAATCAACTATTGCTTGTAACATGTCTATCGACCTGTTTAGATTTTACAGAATAAATCCTTTTAATTAGCGCTCGTCGTCACTAGCCACATCCAATTATAGTTCTGTGATCCCAAACTCTTCAACCCTGACCGTAAGACAATTGACGTCTGCAAACGGACGCTTCCATTTTTTGCACAACGCCACGAGAAACACCCCTTTCTGTTATCGACTGCCTAAGGGGACAGATCATCTTTCGCTATCTTTCATATCTTAAGTACCTATCTTACGAATTTTGCTGTGGTAAGTTCAAAATCATAATTTATAATTAATAAAGCTTCTTCTAAAGTACTGTCTGATATAATTTTCGTATGCATTCTTTATTTTTTTACAGAGATAGACGAAATTAAATTCAACACGTGGTCATAAACTGTTCTTTTATACTAATATGGTAGTTTTAAACCAAATATTCTTTTATAATTCACTGTTTTACTTTTATACAAACATTTCCAAGCTTTTTCAGTTGCGAAATAACTCTTTTAATTATAAAATAACATTTCTATAAATTACTGTTAACCTATAAAATATTCTTTCGTAACGCCAGTGCCGGTTCCATATATTTCCTAAGCACGATATTTTTTCATATAACTAAATAAATAACTTTTTGCTATGATTAGTTTCTTTCGGATCATTAGTATATTTTTTTTAATTTAGCCGATAATTGCTATTTTTACTGTTTTAACATGGAACATATAATGTTGGAAAGCTTTCAGTGAATTGAATAAATTTTTTGACTTTCAAATAACTGCGTTCCTTTTCTTTAACCTGAAAAGCTGACCAACATAATGTGCCATTACATTCAAGTTCCTACATATCCCTGATCCACCTGTACTTCTAGGTAAGCACAGCCCCTAGGCTAGGATATAACCCTAGGCTAGAATATAACGCCGAGGATATAAACCCAAGAATATAACCCTAGGCTAGGATATAACCCAAGAATATAGCCTAGGATATAAAGCCAAGGATAGAACCCCAAAATACCGCCCTAGAACAGAACACATCAGTTCAGATCAAGACCTGACTTCTTCTCCTTTAGTTTAACGCATCAGAATTTGCTGTTAAGCCGTAAATAGTGTTCACAGTATTATAAGGTTAGTAATAAAATGACGAAGAATATTATGATTTTTTATAATTTAATTTCTGTATAATGTTCAATAAAAAATAAGTGTACCTATTACTATGTACATAATGCCTAATTTTTATTCTGTTAAAATAAAGTTCTTTCCTTTTTACGAGTATCCTACCGGCACGCCTTTGGCATACTATTTTCAGTGTTTGTGAATGGATAACAATAGGCTAATCCCATATATTGACCCCAACCCGGATGGTACTACCTGCACTTGATAAAAAGAAATAATTTTACAATGAAATCAATGCCAAACTATGAAAGTGGCTTAAATATTCGTTGGGTCACTCTGTGCTCCCTTTGCATACCTAATGAGATTTTATTACTCTATACCTTTCTGAAATAAACTATAGTAAAAATCATTGTGTGGTCTAATGAAACCACGATGCAAGTGAAACTTTTCTTCCGATTGTAGGCAATTAACTGAAAAATTTCGGAAAATTATCCTATTCAGGGTATTAAAATCGCGTTTTTAATCTCAACTTAATATTAGAAAATGGGAATGATAATGGGAAATCAATAGTAGACAAAAGAGGAATCTGCTCCACTTACTGAATACTTGAGAGTAGAATTTAGTATTGAAATGAAAAATTTATTGAAATATATATAGTACTATGATCTATGCAGTATTTTCCAGATACACTGAAAAATAAGATGTAGGTTTACTTGTTTTATTAACCATAAAATATTATTTACATTTATAGACTGTGAGACTCAAGGCGAAGATGAAGTTATTGATAGAATAATTGAAGTTCAAAATGATTGTTTTCAGTTTTGAACATGCGTTGCAAATTAATACAAAAGATGTATTTTATGAAGTGGAAAATAATTTTTGATCCATTTAAAGATATCATCTTTAAGTCTAGTAGGGAAGCTCGTAATGCGAAACGAAGGAACTTGCAGATGTGTGCCAATAAAAGTAAATCGAGCTCTGCTTCATTCAAATTGGAAGAATACTATGCAATGGTTTTATTATGGGACGAAGACAATCCGGCGGGATAAATTCTACCATATCGCTTCAGTAAAACTTGCCTGGAAAGGTGGAGAAGCGGTCAATTGCAGAGTTCATTATTTTAAAGAGGAAGTGGATAATTCTGGAATTAACATAACATAGTTACATATTTTTTAAGATAATTGATTTTGAAAATTCCTACTTTCCTCCTCTCTTCAATATAACGGCCCAGGGTGGAGAAAACAATCTAATGGTTAAATAATTCTAATGGTTAAACGTTCATCTAAAATAACAACTGATAGGTTATTCTTAACATGATCATAGAACAAAGAACAATCAAGTGGATGGTACAAAAACCAGTGGCAAAAAACTAACTTTCGAAATGGACTAAAGAAGCAGCAGAGAAGGTAGGATTGAATACAAAAGAAATAAAAATAACAAATCACTCTATGCGGTCCACAGTAGTCAGTAACCTGGCTAAAGGAGGGGTGGGTGAACAACAATTAATTAAAATTACTGGCCACAGTTCAGCCAACTCAAGTAAGCCTTATCTGCAAATGAATAATGAGCATTATTCCAACATCATAAACACCCTTAGAAGTGACGCCCCAGAACCTCCAGCTAAAAAACAGAAAACAGGAGATCCTGCAGCCACTCCTCAAGCTTCTCGCTCTACAGCTGGACCCATCGACAACATTAATGATTTACTTACACCCAACGTTATCAATGAGTTAACAAAGATTTCCAACAATACTCCTACTGTGAACCAAAATTGCAATTTATATTTTAATTGTACCATAAATGATTAAGTTTGTAGTATTTTGTGATTAAATAAATAAATAGTATGTTTTGTAATGTGTATCTGTTACTCATGAAATAGTTTTGTCAAATACCATCTAATTTTTCCTGTGACAAAAATCGAAAAAACAATGCAAAGTAATATTTTTTTGAGGATTTCTAATACAAAAAGAATTAAAAACAAATTTACAATTTATTCTGCCACAGGAAATGAACAGGAATTTGTACTTATAGGTACTTAGCTCTTAGATGAAGTGGTTTCCTGGAGAAGGAGTCAGGTCTTGATCTGAACTGTTGTGTTCTGTTCTAAGGCGGTATTTTGGGGTTCTATCCTCGGGTTGTATTCTAGGCTATATTCTTGGGGTTATATTCTAGCCTAGGGTTATATTCTTGGGTTTATATCCTCGGCGTTATATTCTTGGGTTATATCCTAGCCTAGGGTTATATTCTTGGCTTATATTCTCGCTTAGGGGCTGTGCTTACCTAGAAGTACAAGTGGATCAGGGATATGTAGGAACTTTAATGTAATGGCACATTATGTTGGTCAGCTTTTCAGGTAAAAGAAAAGGAAGGCAGTTATTTGAAAGTCAAAAAATTTATTTAATTTACTGAAAGCTTTCCATTAATATATGTTCCATGTTAAAACAGTAAAAATAGCAATTATCGGCTAAATTAAAAAAAATATACTAATGATCCGAAAGAAAATAATCATAGCAAAAAGTTATTTATTTAGTTATATGAAATCGTGCTTAGGAAATATATGGAACCGGCACTGGCGTTACGAAAGAATATTTTATAGGTTAACAGTAATTTATAAAAAATGTTATTTTATAATTAAAAGAGTTATTTCGCAACTGAAAAAGCTTGAAAATGTTTGTATAAAAGTAAAACAGTGAATTATAAAAGAATATTTGGTTTAAAACTACCATATTAGTATAAAAGAACAGTTTATGACCACGTGTTGAATTTAATTTCGTCTATCTCTGTAAAAAAATAAAGAATGCATACGAAAATTATATCAGGCAGTACTTTAGAAGAAGCTTATTAATTATACATTATGATTTTGAACTTACCACATCAAAATTCATAAGATAGGTACTTAAGATATGAAAGATAGCGAAAGATGATCTGTCCCCTTAGACGGTCGATATAACAAAAAGGGGTGTTTCACGTGGCGTTGTGCAAAAAAGTAGTCCGTTGGCAGACGTCAATTGTCTTACGGTCAGGGTAGAAGAGTTTGGGATCACAGAACTATAATTGGATGTGGCTAGTGACGACGAGCGCTAATTAAAAGGATTTATTCTGTAAAATCGAAACAGGTCGATAGACATGTTACAATACCTTGTATACTAAGGGGGGTTGGCGATTACAAGAAGACAATGATGGATGTCATTGTCCTCAGTACATAATAACTTGGTTGGAAAATGAAAGGCCCACAGGTTCTTCTTACTCAAGTACGATTGAGAACATTCTCCAATAATAATTACTTCATATAATTGTGGGAAGTTTTGTCATTCTTCGTCTCCATTCTTGCGAAAGTCATTATTCATTTCCCTGGGGAGATAGGAAGTACATTTGCATTATATTGGCTTCTCTTCCCTTTTAATATGCTTATGTCATCGAATAATTTGTGTTTTTTTTTGTATTCCCTTTTTCCCTTTATCTTGTCCTTTGATGATTAAAAACTCGTGCTTTTTGTTTTGTGTTTGGTAACAAAATTTAAAAAGTCCCTTTTCTTTATTTTAAAATATTATTATACTTTTGAAGGTAGTAGCCATTTGTGAAATTAATAGTAATAATTAAATTAAAATTATAGTCTATTTCATAAAGGTATAGAATAATAAAATGGGGAATTCCGTCCAGTTCGGCTCAATTTCGGTGTCGGCCATAGGCGTAGGTCTTGAAATAGTATTGTTTGTAATATTAAAATTTCAGATGACGAAGAATATTATGATTTTTTATAATTTAATTTCTGTATAATGTAATTTTTGTATAATATTCAATAAAAAATAAGTGTACCTAATACTATGTACATAATGCCTAATTTTTATTCTGTTAAAATAAAATTCTTTCCTTTTTACGAGTATCCTACCGGCACGCCTTTGGCACACTATTTTCAGTGTTTGTGAATGGATAACAATAGGCTAATCCCATATATTGACCCCAACCCGGGTGGTACTACCTGCACTTGATAAAAAGAAATAATTTTACAATGAAATCAATGCCAAACTATGAAAGTGGCTTAAATATTCGTTGGGTCACTCTGTGCTCCCTTTGCATACCTATTGAGGTTTTATTACTCTATACCTTTCTGAAATAAACTATAAAAATACCAATAAATTAATCCCTTTTAAAAAATTTATCGTAAGTCCATCGTAAATGGAATTTTTTACAAAAAAAAGTACACATATATACACAGTATACATACAGCTCTCATGGAAAGCGTGACGATGATTTATGCAACACTATATACGCTTTATTGTTGATTGTGTTCCATAACCAAAAGTATTGTATAAAAGCGTGACGAATGACCAAAGTATTGTGTGTTGCATAAAAAAGTACCCAACGCGCCTAAAGAAGTTTTCAATTCAAAAAAATGTTCAACAATTAAATCTAATGATTATTTTGAAGTCTTTAATCTTATTGATAAATATATTTCAAGTGTTTTAATTAGAATGTTGTCTTCTCTGGAATTCCTATCTTTTCAGTATCCTTCGAAAACTTAAAAAATCTATTCCC
Source organism: Lochmaea crataegi (assembly GCA_947563755.1). Classification (NCBI taxonomy): domain Eukaryota; kingdom Metazoa; phylum Arthropoda; class Insecta; order Coleoptera; family Chrysomelidae; genus Lochmaea; species Lochmaea crataegi. The sequence continues at coordinate 31,751,810 of OX387435.1, forward strand.
GTATTACAATTTAATTGCTCTTTCTTTCACTACATTGATATACGGCAATAACTTGATGGTGTTTCTAAAGTTCAATTAAGGTCATTAATATTCCCGAAGTCCTTTATTATATGAAGTATGTTGATTAGGATAAAGTGGAAACGGTTAGATTTCATTTCTCAACGATGAAATTCCATTACAAGGAATTGAAATGGTAGTTTCAGCATCCAAAGAAAAGTAACAGATTTAGTTGGCAATATTAGCTACCCGCTTTGGAATTCGAACGCGTAAGAAATATTGATTGGCGCACTTCCAGGGAAACAGAATTAGAAGAAAATTAAGATTGATCAAGCATCCCATGTCACGCTAACTTTGCTACGGTTATTTCATTAGGATTTTAAAATTCGTAACGTGAATTCTGCTTGGTGCTGCTAGCTGGTGGCTGTCGTCAAGGGATACTAATTATTTTTTGAGCTCGCACACTCTTAGCTGTCTTTTTTGTATTTGAACTAAATTTTTATTGAATGTTCACCCTTTATAGAATTAAATCCCCTTCAGATTGAGAATGTTTCTTTGATATCAAACGCTTTAGTGACAGGATTTAAGTCCTCTCTTCAGATTAACATTGTTTCTTTGACACTAATCGCGATAGGGATCTTCTTCTTGAAGGAGATTTGTTAAACTTATCGGGCGAATAAGAGCAAACTTGTGACCGTAGATCTCCAATTAATTAAACTGTCTGGAGGTGCATCAAACGACCAAAAAGACTATCGTCTACGTTTGATGGGAATCGGGGGATTGCAAGTAATGAATTGGCGAACCAGTTAGCTTAAGAAGGCTGAAGTCTTCATAACTTACACCTTCTATCTTTGATAATACGGTCTATAAAGAAAAAATATACGATTATGAGAGAATCCGTACCCGTTCCGATCATACGTGCGTTTGAAGTTTTAGACAATGATATTCTTACTGAGAGGCAAAAAGAAATCGAAACGTCTTTTTACTTTTATCTATATCAACACTCAATGTGTTTTCTTTTCCTGGTTTCTTTTCCTAATCCAAACCTTTTATGACTACTATACGATAACATTTCCGAACGTTGAGTCTCGACCTTGTCGTATATTCGACGTAAGACCTACCCCACACTTATTAGATCCGTTTGTGAGGTCGGCTATAAAAATGCTATAAACTTTACGATCGTTCAAAATCATTTTTTCTTCCGCGTAAGCTAAACAAAAGATGATTTCCAAGCGATTGTACCATACGTTTAAATCTCTTCCGGCACTTTTATGTACATCGTAACTAACGAGAAAAAGATTCTCAAACATTATGTAATGTTTTCGTTATTTATTCAAATAGTTTTTATTGATCTATTTATTAAACTTAATTTATATGTATACACACTCTACTTAATGTCTACTAATTTATTTACACTCGGTATAATAGTTCTAATTTATTTTCACCACTTGAATATTACACTATTTATCTTCTCTATTTCATTCACTGTCCGAATACTAAGAACTTCTGTGGACTAACTCTTTGTCTTCGTTTCACTAATTGTCAACTCACTCAAAAACACACGTCTTTATCAACTCTCGAAAATTCTACACTTTTCTACGCTCGTCGTATGCGTAAACAAAACCTTATTCCAGAATGTTCTCGAAAGGAGCGCAGCCACCAAAATTGACAGTCGAGAGACAGGGCCGGCTTTGAGTTGGTGACCTCGCAACAATAATTTGATTTTGATAGCTCGTGAACAAATCTACTCAACAAAATATACGCTAAATTGCGCGAGTGTGAATAATAAATGCGTAATCTACACTGCCGAACAAAAAATTTATCCCATATGCCGGTGCATCCAGCATTTACAATAAGAAGTTTGGGACTCGGTGCATTCGTACTAATGGAACTCTTGAGCCATTGTGAGCATCCAGTGCAACACACGATCCACTTTGACAATTGATATGGCCGTTGATGCCACATCAGTTGAAATGACAACAAATTTTATGCTGTCGTATAAAATAGGATGCCTTCAGTTTAGTGGACTGGAATTCTGTAGAAGGTTGGTTCTTTCGCATAAATAATAACTGTATTTCGTTAACAATTCAGTAAACTTTAATAAACTTTAACGTCGAAATACATACAGATGGAACGATGAATATAGACAAGCCTTTCAGTATGAAATAGTAATTATTAGAACGATCTCACTCTTTTCTTTGTGGTTTTCAAAGCACTATTCACTTAAATATAACTTTGCTTCGGATTGAATCACTTTAACTTTATAGAAAAATGCACTTATTCTGCAGGAAACAAAGGAATTAAATTAATTACTATGAAACATGACCCATTTGGTCTGAAAATATCGGTTTTATACCGGGAAAGGAGTAATAGGTTTTAGCTGGGAGATCGATCGGGTTGGAAACTCAACATCGACTCTACTGTCTGAGATAATGCATTTAGGCGCGAAGTGTGCGTTTGGTCACGCCTACTTTAACTGCCGAATAATAGTAAATATTGCAAAGCGTCAGTCAGAGGCCAAGGAAAAAAAACAAAGCGTGATTTTGTACTAAGGTAGAAGTATTTGGAGGCAGTAGGAATTTCGAATGAAAATAAAATGACTACATATAAATATACAAATTGTCGAACGTGTGGTTTCAACAACAATTTCTTTACCTCCCATTACTTGATGTGCTTGCTGAAAGAGATGGACTTCTGCGCAACCTGTACAGTTTGCACCTTTTCACCTTTGAAAATTGGAAAGAAAGACTCGAAAAAGCACGAAATCGACCATGCATACCTACGACAAGGTAAATGACGTGATGGTTATTCGTTGGATGGATAACTCTGAAGTTACCATCGCAACAAATTACGATGCAATCGATCCAATGGTAACAGTAACAGCAAAGAATAGAAGAAAAAAGTTGGTATTCAACAGCTCCTCGCCTTCAATAATTACAACAAGCATATGGGCGGCGTAGACCTACACGACAATGGAGTCGCCAATTACCGTATTGGCAAGAAGTGGTGGTGGCTGCTTTTGGTCCATTGTTCTGTTGTCATTGCATAGAAGTTGCATTGCTTAGTAACAGCTGCGAAAAACGTGAGATCTAAGTCACAGATTGACTTCAAAAATGCAGTGATAAAGTCTCTTCTTCTTGCATCGGAAGATGTCATGGCTTAAGGATGAAATGACGATTCTGACATCGATTATGTGCAACCAAACCTACCGAGAGTAAACGACTTGCACGTTCCATTGAGAACTAATAATCGTCGTCGTTGCATTGTGTGCACACCAAAAGCCACCGTATTCAAATGTGAGAACTGCTTCAAATTGTTCCACGAGAACAAACAATTTTATTTAGAACGCCGCGACAGACGTACAAAGCCACCACAAAAGAAGCAAAGACTTTAATAATTTACTTACCTTTCACTTTCATCCTCTCACTTTTCAAAATATTTCAAAACTCTGACCTACCAGTACCAGCGTATGGTCAAACACACGGCAATTTTCCTGTAAACTGTTTGTCAGAAATTTTTTATTGTTTGCAAGGACATTCTATTAGGTTAAATAGGAGAATACTGAAAATTTCATAAAAAAATTCCAACGTTGACATTTCTGGTAACAAATGGGTTAAATAGAACTAATCAGGGAGTTGTAGGTCTAGTAAGGATGGCTATATCCAGCATCAAATAGTTACTTCTTGACACAGATGTTCACTGGACATGGGTCGAGAGAAGGGTACCTCCACAAGATTGGGAAAAGAGAGACTGGAGTGTGCGAGAGGTGTGAAATGGAGGATGATGTGGGGCATGTGTTTAGAGGAACGAGGAAGTGCTGAGAGGAAACTAGGGGAGGCGGTGTACTGGGAGAACATGGTGGAGGAGGAATGGATGGAGGTGAGTGGAGTAGTAGAGAGCATGGTTAGGGGGAGAGGACTCGATATGGCATGAGAGGTAGAAGTAGATGGGAGAGTAGGGAGAAGACGACGGAGTGAGCGGGGAGTGTGCGAAGGACCGCCGCCCGTCTCGAAGTATTCTAGGGTAGTGATTCCGAGGCGTGGGATAGGATAGGGAGTCTAACACTGTTTGGGTCTTGGACCCATTCGAACATGAGTTTCCCATCTCGGCCCGAGAAAAAAAGCATCAAATAGCAAGATTGGATTTAGCTCGAAATTACTTGACATGGAACGATGAGAATTGGAGCAAGGTACTCTTTACAGATGAGTCTCGTTTTTCCCTCAAAGAACCAAAGGGATGTCGATGAGTATGGAGAATACCCTGAGAAAGATACCCTCTGTTTGTATTGAGGAAATCGTAAATTTGGTGGTGAGTCTGTTATGGTTTGGGTAGGTATCACTTCAGAAGAAGTTTCATAGAATGGCTCTCTAAAAGCTCACAGATACATAACGGAGGTCCTGGAAGATCATGCCTTTCACTATGGGCGAGCAAGGTATTCTCATGCATGATAATGCCATACCACATACTGCCAGGAGTGTCAGTGAATATCTAGATGAAATAGAAATTACGCGATTTAATTGGCCAGCATGTAGTCCAAATATAAATACCATCTAACATGTCTGGGATGAGCTAGGACAAGTTATCCGAAGACATACACCAGCCCCAAGAACTGCCAAGGAGTTGGGAGAGCTGCTATTTCGGGAGTGGAATGACATGGGTCAGAATGTATTCCTTAATTTAATTCTTCAAAAACTGAAGGTAAACTAAGTGAGTGAGTAAAATCCTAATGTTGTTAAAGTGGTAATGTCAATCTAACATCCTTTTTCTACTAGCAACTTTTCCAGTGTTAAAATCTCTGGGGGAAAAAGAGCTTTCAATATTTATTGATATATTCTCATATTGACTTTTTCTGAAACTTTTTCGATAATCCATTCTCAAAACAACTCAATTTATCAAGCTATACGCGACATGGACTCCTTTTCAATTTATCCGTTGGTGTTTTTATACTTCAATCCCATCTGAGCTTTATAAAAAATAGTAGTCGTTATGCATAGAACGAGTCGAAATCATTCTATTGTTTTTAGAACAGATCACGGGATTATATCTCCAAACGGTATTGTATATCTCAACGTACATTTAAAAAGTATGTAAATCGATCTTCTAAACACAGTAGTTACTTGTCTAACTGCAGATACTCCTTTGGGTTATCACTTACTTAATCCTCATAAAAATGGTGTTGATCTTTTTATTCGCGGAAAAAAAACAGAGTAGGTTTTGGCAATAGAAATTATGCAAATGGTTAAATTTCTTCCACCAAACTTTATTATACAATGCACACCATTATGAAGTTCTGTTTATAATTGGAATAACTCTAAAAACAACTACCTTAATGGCTATAAACTTCTTCCTGGTCCTGGATATGAGGTGAAGGTACCTCAGAAAAGGGATTGGTAAGACCCCAGCGGACTGACGCTATCCCGAGATGAGGACAGGAGAAGGAGTGTATGGAGAAATGAGGAGCAAAAATTTCAAAATATAGGACTGTCTCTTAACCTCATCTGCAGACGTTGTGACATGGAGAACGAGACCGTAACCCAAATCTCATCTGACTTGGAGGCACTGGACTCAAGGATACAAACAATTTATGGAAAGGTCAATGAGTTACTTGATACATCCTATGAACCTACATCGTATTTTCGACGGTTAGGGGATAATTCGATGGGTGGACTAAATGTGTGTGTATAGTAAAATGAGCAACAGGCTGCAGTGCTCGCGGCTTCTAAAAGAATAGTAGAAACTTAACTACGCACTGGTTTGAAGGTTTGCTTGTAACATGTCTATCGACCTGTTTCGATTTTACAGAATAAATCCTTTTAATTAGCGCTCGTCGTCACTAGCCACTTCCAATTATAGTTCTGTGATCCCAAACTCTTCAACCCTGGCCGTTAGACAATTGACGTCTGCCAACGGACGCTTCCATTTTTTGCACAACGCCACGTGAAACACCCCTTTCTGTTATCGACCGCCTAAGGGGACAGATCATCTTTCGCTATCTTTCATATCTTATGTACCTATCTTATGAATTTTGCTGTGGTAAGTTCAAAATCATAATTTATAATTAATAAGCTTCTTCTAAAGTACTTTCTGATATAATTTTAGTATGCATTCTTTATTTTTTTTACAGGGATAGACGAAATTAAATTCAACATGTGGTCATAAACTGTTCTTTTATACTAATATGGTAGTTTTAAGCCAAATATTCTTTTATAATTCACTGTTTTACTTTTATACAAATATTTTCAAGCTTTTTCAGTTGCGAAATAACTCTTTTAATTATAAAATAACATTTTTTATAAATTACTGTTAACCTATAAAATATTCTTTCGTAACGCCAGTGCCGGTTCCATATATTTCCTAAGCATGATATTTTTTCATATAACTAAATAAATAACTTTTTGCTATGATTAGTTTCTTTCGGATCATTAGTATATTTTTTTAATTTAGCCGATAATTGCTATTTTTACTGTTTTAACATGGAACATATAATGTTGGAAAGCTATAAATTTTTTTACTTTCAAATAACTGCCTTCCTTTTCTTTAACCTGAAAAGCTGACCAACATAATGTGCCATTACATTCAAGTTCCTACATATCCCTGATCCACCTGTACTTCTAGGTAAGCACAGCCTCTAGGCTAGCATACAACCCGAGGATATAACCGAAGAATTTAACCGGAGAATATAACCCCGAGAATATAACCCCAAGAATATAGCCAAGGATACAGCCCTAGCTCAAAATACCGCCCTAGAACAGAACTCATCAGTTCAGATCAAGACCTGACTTCTTCTCCAGGAAACCACTTCATCTAAGCTAAGTACCTATTAAAGTACAAATTCCTCTATTAAATTCCGTTATTCATTTCCTGTGGCAGAATAAATTAAAAATTTGTTTTTAATTCTTTTTTTTTTATTAAAATCCTCAACTATAAAAGTTGAGGGAGATCCGCCCGGGGTCACTTTAATTATTAACTTTCATTTAAATTTTACAAGGCGTTTCTACCTTTTCCGCCTTAGTTTTTAGTACTTTTTATCGTTAAAAAGGTAGTGGCGCCCTCAATTTTTACAACCCTTCTGTTATCCTTGTGTGACATAAACTTGGGGTCGAATCACCCTTGAGAGGAGTCTCTAGCCGGAGCCCTTCGAGCTGGTGCCCTGTGGGGTACAGGCATTTACCGTTACAAATTGGCGCCTTTACCGTTACATGCTTATTAGGCTAGCTATTTTTGGTGAACAATTATAAACCATTTTGGTTCTTGAAATGGATTTCTAATCAACAGTTTCGTATTTTCTCATACGCTAAATATCACCATCGACATAGTAATCCCTTAGATTAGAGCGAAAAGGATAATCAGAACATGGAATAATTCTGAGGAGAGATCGAGCAATTTTGAGCAGATCTTTAACAGTAAAACGTTTTAGTGCATTTCTCATGCTCATTAATGTTTATATTTGAGAGGAGATACAAGAAAGTATAAATGATGATTCGTTAAATATTTGCAAATAACGTCGATAAAACTGGCGCAACAGTTGTTTATCCTCTTGAACAACCCCATTAAATATTTGCCTTTTTTCTCAATATGTTTCCTCGGGTCTGTGTAAAATGATTTCCCTTCTTTATGGATCTTTTACGTAATATAAAGTTTGTATGGGAGACAACATTGGATAATAAATGTTCTTTGCCTGTCAAATGAAATAATGAACAATAAAGTTAAACTTCGATTTCACTTTCCGTCCCATATACGGAGAAGAAGAGAAGAAGTTTGTATTCAAAGGTCATAGTTTACAAAAGATGTTTTCTTGAAGAGCATATGTTGGATTTTCATTTTATTTTGTGTAGTTTTATTGGAAAAAAGGGTACAGGCTTACGTTAACGTCATCTTATTTGCTTAAAACCGGCAAATTATAGGAGGTTAGGTAACAACTGTTATATGTTGTCAAAGCTGCAAATCATAGAGGTGGGCTCTACTCTTAAAATTGCATGTTAATAACATTAGATTTGATAACCAATTGTGATACCTTTTGGCATAAAATAAAATAAGAACCCTTTAAACTATTTTCAATAAATCTTTAAACGTTAAAGAATGCATAAATAGAACCCACGAGGCCGACAAGTACCGAGAGTCAAGTTCATCACGTAAATAAACATATTATAACATTAAATAGTAAATATCAGCCTGAACTTGAACCACAATATAAATATCATAAAAGCAGACGATAACATATTCAGATACAATTCAGATACAATTCATATTCAATTCATATTCAATTCATATTCAATTCATATTCAATTCATATTCAATTCATATTCAATTCATATTCAATTCAGTTATAATGAATGTATTTCTTCTGATTCATTCTACTGAAGTATTAGATTATATTAAAGATATGCTATTCACTTATACGATAATGTGTAATATTAAAGATGGTAATAAACATAACTTATCCCAGTACAAGAAGTCGTAGTTTTATTAAAGTCAGATGACCCTCCGAGTGATCTGGAGGACCACCAATTAAAGAGGCCTTTCTATAATAACATCCTGTAATATATGTGTCGTCGATGGATACTTGGTTAGGTTATAGGTGTGGAAGGGCCTCTGAATAGAGGATCATCTCAAGAAAATGAAACAACTACTTCTTGCACTGGGATATGTTTGGTTTATTTACTAAATACATTAAACTACTTACTAAACTAATGCTATGCATAAGTACCTAGCCGTATAGCATACTTATGCGTAATGGTTACTGATTACTACTAGCTGACTATTCAACTATATAGAATAGTCTTTCTTCCAGTATTCTACATCGACTTCTCCTATGATAAATACTAAATGTATATTTATATAATCCAGTCAAGTTCGAGTAAACCAAATAAACATATAATTGTTTAGTGTTGCTTCACGCTTGAACTTAACAATAACCTTCTTAATTTATTTATATGATAATGAAATGTTCGAACGTTTTGTTGAAATACGATCAAGGGAATTTAATTCTTATTTTAAATATTTATTATTATATTATTATATTGGGCCAAAAGGCATCACAATCCCAACATCACATGACGCTTGACGGAATGATTTCGATTTCTGACAACCTATGACATTCGATAACCTTTACTTTCAATAATAACAGCAGGCTTTACGCAAATAGGATACATTAACTAAATTTTTTAATACAACAATACACCAAGTTTTTTTAGCAATTTTGTGCCAGACCTGGGTACAGTAATCTGAGAAATAATCATATAAGCATGGAAATTATTCAATTTTCTCTAAAAATAGAACACATTGTCTGGCATTTTGACGACAATACAGAGTGGGCCACAGAAAACAGTCCACCCCGATATTTGACAGTATTCCTTAGATTTTAAGGAAATTGCGAAACACGTCGATTTTTGTTCTAAGGGGGACACATTTTTACGATATAGGCATCTGTCATTTGTCAACCCCCTTCCTTCCACTTCACTAACCCCTTATTTTTAAATAGGGAATATATCATGTGCGGCACATCATTAGAAAGGCATTTAGATGGAGTATTCAGACATAATGATGGTCCACGATTTTTTTCGATATTTACACACAAAAATTTTCAAAAAAAAGTCCTAATTAATTTAAAGTATCTACAACCCCTCTTAAAAATGAAACGCAACGCCTATGGTTTGCTAATGTGTCATTTTCCCGTCACATTTACTTTTGCTCAAAAGGCGTTACGTTTCATTTTTAGATTAATTAAGACTTTTTTTTTGCAAAGATGGTGTAAATATCGAAAAAATCGTGGACTATCATTATGTCTGAATACTCCAACTAAATGCCTTTCTAATGATGTGCCGCACATGGTATATCTCCTATTTAAAAATAAGGGGTTGATGAAGTGGAAGGGAGGGGGTTGACAAATGACAGATGCCTATATCGTAAAAATGTATCCCCCTTAGTACAAAAATCGACGTGTTTCCTAATTTCCTTAAAATCTAAGAAATGCTGCCAAATATCGGGGTGGACTGTTTTCTGTAGCCCACTCTGTATACTTATTAGAGTGATCGATTTGAAAATGTCAGTAACTGTACACTGCAGGTATAGTATATTCAGATCTAACGTATTGTACACATTATCTAATTGAAATTTTATGATTGTTTTTCACTACAATAGTTACAAGGAAATTCACGGTTCAAAAGTTCTGAATCCCCTTTCAAAATCATATCCGGGAAATGTCGGGAAGCAAAATTAATTAACGTTTCCATGTTATGTGGTTTATTCCACCACATATAGGGTGTTTATAAATGTTAACAATAATAATAACAGAAAAAGATCAGTGGGATTTTACGTTTTGGAAATGATAAATTTGCTTAAACCAATAATGTCCGATTGCACCACCTTGGCTTAACAAGTAAGCCAGGCTTAAAAAATTAAGCTCGTTGCACCATTATCTGAGCGAAGCTTATATGCACGAAATATGAGGCACAGCTTTGTCCATTCAAGTGAAAACATAGAGTAAGCGTGGCTTTACTAAACAAAACATTTGGTGCAATGAGAGATTGGAATTATCAAAGCTGCACTTTGTCAAGCCTTACATTTAAGCTGCAATCGGGCATAAATAACAATACTATTTTCAACTTTTGTTAAGTATAAAAAACAACATGTATGGCCGGTTGTACAATTTAAAGTTAAAGTTAAAAACGGCGTCATCCTGAAGCAAATTATACAACAGGGTTCAGTAGAACGCTCGTTAAATATTGGTTGGCAATACTTTTTCACGCATGCGCTAGCGCTCGGATGACAACTTATTATGTTCTCTGTCTCTGTAGATAAAACAGTTGATTTTGAGCTGTAAATTAGCGGTTGCTTGCTGCAGAAAAGAAGAATTGTTCGTATGGAAGCATAAGTATAACAAAACTTACTTTTCAGTATCATTTTTTATATCTTAAGCGAAGCCGTTTGATAGATTAATGGCCAAGTGAACCGTTTATAATCCTGAACCCGTTTAACTAAACTGGCTTAAATAGTTAAACGCCCTTGATGTTGTCACGATAGATGTTTCGTATTATTTTTCATTACTGAGCTCCAAATTATTTCTTTTTAAACCCTTCATCGACGCCCTTGTCGATAAACATAATATTTTGTAAACCCCGTTTCTACGCTTTGCGTCCATAAAAAAAAGAAATTAAAAACAATTCTACCCTTCTCGCAGAGGTTCAAAACAAACTGTTTTGCGCACGACACTACTTTGAGTTTTCTAGAACAACATTTATCGTTACAACATTTCGCCCCGCCTCTATTTTCAAAACCAACGAATGACCATCAGTCATTCTACCGGCAACATATCCCTAACGTTTTTTCGTGCTGATTTTTTAGAAGGGAAGTTAATTGGTGCCCGGATAGGCTCCAAGCTGTTCGACAGATTGTAAAGGAATATGTTAATAAAAAAGTGTAGTTTGATAATGTGAGTTATGAGTATGTTGAAAAGGTTTTATAGGTGATCAGTGAATTCACATGTAAACTGAAAGATGTAAACACCTCTTTTTACTTGTTTTATGAGAATAAAAAAAAACAAATTGGCGTCCAGACTATCTTTTATTACTTTACCGGGATATTACTGAACCGCAACCTCAAGTTAAAGAGGCCTTAGACGAGGTATTAAGACATAAAAATAGGATAAAATAAAAATTTAGTTTATAAAAATCAAAATAATACATCCGAATGTCAACATATTAAAGTCATTTTTGGCCAATCATCATACACTCTGTATACAATCCAAAAAAAGGAACAGGTGTTTTTTTGAAAACGAATATTAATCATTTATCGACCAAATATATGTCTATAAAATATTAAGTTGATTAATATGATGTTAAACGAGGTATAAAATCGTTTTTAGTAGGTGTTTACTTCACATGGAAAAACCTTTTAACAGAAAATGGTTTTAAGTAAATTTGAAAAGAGTTGAAAGGTGTGAAACTGCCCCTTATGGTTTTTTTTTAAACCGGTAGTTTACGTTTATTCAAAATGTTAATTTTTGTATTTGTATGATCCCATCCAATTATTTTTCTGGAAGTTGTACGATAAATACCTTCTTGTTGATGTGCAATTCTTCATTTCTATGAATGGAACATTTTCCTATTTTTACCTCGACAATTGACAGATGACGCTCGCAGTCACTAAGTTGAATATGTTAACAGTAAGAAGATCATTTTCCGTTTTATATCTTGTTTTACTTAATAAATCACAAGTTATACCTGAGTTTTTCTACTGCTAATTCTCACTTCTGACAACCTCTCACATCTCTTAATCATAGAACCGGTACATACATTCATTGCTTATAGTTTTGACAACTCAAGATTTCGTAAAGGGCTGTTAAGGACTGGGTTGAGGTTGTGGTGTGTTGATCTTTTCGATTTTAAGACATTCGGGTCCAATCCCTAAAATTACAAGCTCTTCAATTCGACCCTCGAGACTGAAAACTCGAATCAGTCCCTTGGGAATTTGCAATTTAGAGATACAACCTTTCACAACAATACCGAGAGAAAAGTTTCCTCGATTGTATAATTGAAATTAGATGTACGTGTATTTTATATCATGTTTTCAAATTTGCTTGATTGTTCTTTAAAAAGTAAATTTCAGATAACTTGAATTATTTTCACATCAATATCAATCACAATTAGGGCAGAGGTTGACTCTCTTGTTTATGTTTAAAAAGGAACCTCGTGTATTCTAAGAAATATCTATTTATAGTCTCTCTCGGCACGTCTACTCAGTTTGTTGTAATAACTCAAGGTGATGTTTACTAATCAATTAATAATTATTAAGCCTTGGAATTATTATATAAACTATTATACTGAGTGTTAAATATATTATGTTAGAATTCACTTACAACAATATCTTTTATGACATTTTTTAGCCTGAGCATTGGACCAGATTCTTCTTCTCATTTTTTTTAGGAAATTACCAAACGGTTGATATATTTTTAGGAGCAAATAATTTTGAAGTCAAAGTATTTTACTCTTCTCTCAATTTAATACATTTTTAACAAGAAACCTGAAACGACTTGCCTTCCAAAACCAGCAAGTGTACAGCAATAATCACCTCTTCGTAAGAAAAAGTTTTCGAAAGCGGCAATTTTACTTTACGCTCGAAAAACAGAAAAACACATAATTTTTTCAACAGTCGCACTTTTAATTAAAACAGTTTTTTATATAATAGGAGTGGATTATGATTTAAGATAGTACTCTGACATTTTAGTTGTCATATTAGTTATTAATGGTAAATATAAAAGTAGAATTGTTACAATTATTTATTGCAATTTTTGATTCAGAAGAAATTTCTTCCATTACTGAAGATTGAAAATGAAATTCACAAATGGTATAATAAACGTGTAATGACATTTTTGTGTTTTTCTGGTTTATTATCTAGTCAAGTACCTATTTCAATTTGAGTATTTGAATGCTTTCTCTTTATGGCGTTAAAAAGATTTACTGAATTGTTCAGACTTGTCAGAATCTGCAAAGAGTTTATACCTCCCTCCCCTGTCGACATTTGATTCGCGCCGTCCCTCTAGGTAGAGGCGTGCCCAAGATATCAACAATAACAATGACTTTTGACATTCACTTTTTGATTTCTTTTAAATTATTACATAAATTGTTATAAAAAATTATTATAATGTGAGAAATTAATAAAACCGATTAAATGGTTGATAAAGTAGATAGTATAGTATTATCTGGTAACTTGACGTTCATTTATTGTTTTTCGTCGTCATGGCTAGTCGCACCAAATTTGATGAAATCAGCGTAAAGTAACAATCCTCGGCATTTGTCGACTTTACTATGTCATTTGAATATAGTAATTAGTTATTTTACGCGCGACTGTAGAAAAAATATTTTTCAATTGAGGGGAGACATAATAGACAGACGGCGCCAGATCTGGTAAATAAAGGGGGTGTTCGAGTAATCTTAAAACTTTCTGCGTCCTCTGCCTATTTTTTTATAGAGTTGCCAGTAACGTCAAATAGTATTTCCCTGTTCCATAAAATCAATCATGATTACTGCTTGCCCATCCCAAAAAACTGAAGCAGAAGAAGATTTTTGAACATGAAATCTCTGACGCCTTGGCTAAATATTAGTATTTTGCTTCATTTTATATATTTATATGTTTTTAATATTTTAACTCGTATTTTAACATTAATTAATAATAATCATTTCACCAGGCAGTAGCAACAGAATAATGTTTACAAACATTGTAGGATCCTTTCAACACAGAACTTTACTATTTTGTATACCCGAAAGCGGAATTTGACAGCCAATTATCTCGAAAACTGTTTTTGTTGGCGCAATAACAACTTTTAATCGGAACGTCGCGAACAATATTGCCTATATCAAAATTTCAGCCAATTTTACCAGGACCACTTTTGGTCCTGCGGAGTCCTTCATTGAAACATTCACAAACTTATTAGATAAAGAAACCACATAATTTTTTTAAAGGAGTATTACTCATAAAAAAGTTTTGTTTGTTTTTGATGGGAAATTGAAGTACAATATTTTTTAATCTTTATTTCCATCGTTTCGGTAGCGTTCCATCAAAAACAAAACAAAAATGAAAGATATTCTGAACAGATTATTCGAAGTTTGAAATATCGTCGGAGAAGCCTCAATCAATCTCTTGATTTCATGAAAATATACGCCAATAATATGACTGACTTACTAGCCACTAGCATCGAAAAAACCAAGAATCGGTCGCCTGTTCTTTAAGGGACTACCACTTATATTGTAGAATTTAATGGGACAATTTGAAGAAATTTGAAAATATTATTCCGAATCTACGTTTTAAGACATTATTTATATCGAATGGCTTTCTATCGTAAACATTTGGGTAATTTAAAAGTTTTCTTCTAGGGCAGTGGTTGAGCCTCGGAAGTTCATGAAAATTGCAATTTTATCCGGCCATAGACGGAATGATTGTCTAATAAAAAAGTATCCGTATAAAAATTATTTTTACAAAAATATGTATGGAACAAACACATACCAAAGCATTTTTAAATTTACGGGGTGATTCATAAACTTGGACATAGAATAAGGGAGGATTATTTGTCAATAGTATCAAATATGCCTTGATAAAATATATAAAGTGTATCTCAAAGTATATCGTCTTCGTTTTTACCTCATTAAACGATTTATTTTCTCACCTTCATTGTTATTGGAAAACACATGTTAAATGCGTATCTAACTGTCTTTTCGTTTAAACTTAAAAATGGCTCTGAGATCAAATAAAGGACTAAACACATTTGCAAACGCGTCCAAAAAACAAGCTAATTAATATTATATATAAATGAATTATTACAGTTTCCTGTAAAATTGTCGTATTCAGTAAAGCGTTATACCAATAGATATCGAAGAATAAAAATATATTATTCTAACGCTTAGAACAATGTTTTGAAAAATATTTTTCAAAAACAGTGACCGTTCAACGAAGAAGAAACAGCTACTTCCCGGGCTACATGCCCCGACAGACATTGAATTATACTTCAAAGTCAAACGGGGTTGGTAAATCTACAAGATTTAAACCAACCATTCTGGTTTGCAACTAGAAGGGACAACATAACTTGTAGACCGGTTTCGGCGTATTGCGCCTCATCAGTACAAGGTATATGTTATCGTCCGAGAGTTAATCCCGAACTAAATTTATCTCTACAATCGCCAACTAAACCAGAATGGTTTAGTGTTAGAATAATATATTTTTATTCTTCGATATCTATATAAACTTAAGTCAATATTAAAACAAAAATATCCTCTGGAAGATGTTGGTTTTTCCAATTTCTTGTCAACATCCATTTCTATTACATATGATGTGTTCTCAACATTGGGATAGACAAATCCATTTTTCTTTCTTCTCCGATACTTCACTACAAACTCATCATCATCTATTTCTATAACTTCTCCAACATAATAGTCGGAAACGCTACTATCACAAAATCACCATTGGAGGTTTTTTCTGGTTGATGAGTGAAATAAGAGGCAGGTCATCTTCTTCAGTTGCATCTTCCAAAACCTACGAACTGTTGTTTCTATCCAACATTTCATCCTCCAAAAACTTTTGGTTTCATTTACGTCTTCCAGATTTGCCTGGCTCACAGATGTAGATGGTGCGTTTTCTTTATTTGAATCATCACTGTCTTCCAAGTTGTTACTATTCCTCAAAAAGTCATCAGTTCCCACTGATTTGCCAGGTTCTTCCCTTAACATTTTTTTCCTTCTTGGAACTGTAGATGCAGATGGCGACCTGGTCTCTTTCAAGTATTGTAAAGTAGTATCACTTACTGTTTGGCTCAAGTTTTCTTTAGTTCGTTGAGTAGGGACTCTTTTCATTTCTGTTAAATGGAATGATCCCCGTAGCCCTGATGGCACTTCGTATATTTTTCTCATCACTCAGCTTTAAATAATCCATCCAATAGCACATGTTCACAGGAAAGAAGAACGAAACCTCTTTGCTCCTGTTTAAATACACTAACTAACAAATAGCAGTGGCTATTTTCACCACAGACGGACTCGTTCGGCCCGTATTAAAACGTTGATTTCGACTCTTATCGACAGTAAATGTATTCAGCCTCGAAACATTTCTCGGTGTTGGGCATGAGAAAGGACTGGCTATTCGCCGCCCATACGACACTTAATAATCGTTCTAAATTAACGTAACACAGAACAAACGGGACATACTGTGTTACGACTTCCTCCGTACCATTGTGTATTCAACCACATTGAGCATATGTGGCACCAAATAAAAGCAAACGTAAGAGTGGAAAATGTTTGTCCTGCCCTGAGTGCGAGTGTCATACAGTTGATTAAAACTGTTATAAATAATATATCGGTTGAAAGCTGGAAAAATTCAGTACATCATATTGTAAACGTTGAACACTCCTATTTGTCTATGCAAAGTTTCAATATACAGCCGATGGTGATGAATTTAAATGAGGTCTCTGATAGTGAAACAGAATTATACTCTCACAACTTTTTACGGTAGTTTTGATTGGATATTATTCTCTAGCACCTAAGCCTGAAAATCGGAAAAGCCTTTGGCAATTTGTATAATTCCATTTTCAAGCTAAAAAATCTTTTTTTTGTTTACCTTTGAAAAGCTTCCTAACGACATTCCTTTCATGCAACTAAAAAAAGTCTAAATTGCGTGAATATTGAGTTTCAGCACCGTGCTTTCGTTTCTAGAGGATTCTTTGAAAATAACGGACCCAAAAAAACGTGACGGTAATAAGCTATTAAGGCTAATTAAAAGGCGGGGTGGAACAATTTTGAAAATACTGAAAATTAACTACACGGAGAGTAGTCCGGGGAAGTTAGGCCGAAAGCTGTAGTGAAATTGAAAAGCTTGGGTAACTAGATTTCATTTTTTTAAACGAAAGTATATGTAGTATAGACTACTTTCCTAAATTCTTGATAGGATCTCGCTGAAGCTTGCGACGCAGCTTGCAAGAACAGCTTCGAGCACGTGAAATGCAACAGCTTTCCGCCTATAACTTTCTTAGATTTGATCGCACAAAAATATTGTAGGGAATTTTATACTATAAGATGACATAATGCAATATTTTGAAAAAAAAATTTATATGAAAATTGTCAAAAAATTTGAAAAATTATCAAAAATTGTCAAAAACTGTTAAAAATGGACAATTTTTGTCAAAAAGTGTCAAAAATGGTTGATAATTGTCAAAAACTTTTTAAAAAATTTGAAAATGGTCGAACATTTTGAAAAATGGTCAATTTTATTGTGAAAATTTTTAAATTTTTCTTGAAAAATGTTCAAAATTCTTAAAAAATTGTCAAAAATGGTCAATAATTGTCAAAAACTATCAAAAATGGTCAAAAACTGTCAAAAATGGACAATTATTGTCAAAATTGGTCAATAATTTTCAAAAATTGTTAAAATTTTGAAAAGTGGTCGATAATTGTCAAAAACTATCAAAAATGGTCAAAAATTTTGAAAAATTGTTAAAATGTTTGAAAAATTGTCAAAAATGGCCAATAATTGTCAAAAACCATCAAAAATTGTCAAAAATAGACAATTATTGTTAAAAATTGTCAAAATTTTGAAAAATAGTTGGTAACTTTCAAAAATTGTTAAAGTTTTTGAAATATGGTCAAAAATGGTCAATAATTGTCAAAAATGGTCAAAAATTTGGAAAAATGGTCCATAATTGTCAATAATTATTAAAAATGGTCTAAAATTTTGAAAAATTGTCAAAAATGGTCAAAAACTATCAAAAATGGTTAAAAATTGTCAATTTTTTTTAAAAACTGTCAAAAATGGACAATTATTGTCAAAATTGGTCAACAATTGTCAAAAATTTGGAAAAATTCTCAAAAATTTTGAGAAATTGTCAAAAATGGCCAATAATTGTCAAAAACTCTCGACAATGGTCAAAAATGGTCAATAATTGTCAAAAATGGTCAAAAATTTTGAAAAATGTTCCATAATTGTCAACAATTGTCAATAATTATCAAAAATGGTCAATAATTTTGAAAAATGATCTAAAATTTTGAAAAATTGTCAAAAATGGTCAAAACTGGTTAAAAATTGTCAATTATTGTTAAAAACTGTTAAAAATGGACAATTATTGTCAAAAACTGTCAAAAATGGTTAAAAATTGTCATCATTTTGAAAAATGGTCAAAAATTATCAAAAATTTGGAAAAACGGTCACTAATTTGAAAAACAGACAAAATTGTCAATAGTTGTCAAAAATGGTCAATAATTGTTAAAATTTTGAAAAATGATCAATAATTCTTTAAACTTTGAAAAATGGTCAATAATTGTCAAAATTTTGAGAAATGGTCAATAATCGTCAAAAGTTGTCAAAATCTTGAAAAATAGTCAATAAATAATACGAGCCGTTTCCGAAAATCGATTTAAACACGTAATTTATAAAATCGATTTACAAAAAATCGATTAATATTACTATAAAAATCGATAACTAAAAATCGATTATAAGAAAATAATAATCGATTATTTTTTAACATCCCTAGTCAGTAGATCTTTTTAAGGTTAATCATGATGAATAGCGAAAATGACGATTATTCTAGCATTATTATAACCTAAGATCATATAAAAAACTGTTTTAATTATTAAAAGGGCGACTGTAGAAAAAATTATGTGTGTTTTTCGAGCGTAAAGTAAAATTGCCGCTTTCGAAAGATCGCCGCCTTTCTCAAGCGGCAATCTGTTACTTTACGCTCTAAATACACAAATAACTATTTTCAACCTCGCCTCATTTAATGAAAATTAACGCTATCGATACGCGGTTTGTTGCAATCGATAGATAATAAGTTGTAGTTTTAAGAACAATAAGAAGAAAATTGAAAACAAAATTTACATTATTTTTTCCGAGCTTTCCTGAAAAAAAAAATTTTTATCATTATTTTTATTAAATTTTACGTCCATTCAATATTCTTACTTTCCCGGACTAGAGCGAAGCTAGATAATTTTATCTTGGATACTGCAATGATCAATGACGTATTAAAGATAGACCAGTCTTCACACATTATAGTCCGAGAGCTGGCACAAATTTTTGGGTAGGTATTTGAGGCAAGCTGAAAACTTGTTCCATACCTCTCCTATTAATTATACCCCAACTCGGAGCTGCAGACCTGGCTGGTGAATAGCGTGAATATGTTTGAGGCAATTTTAAATTTTTATATGTTGTAATTTAATGTTCGAAGAGCCAGACGATTTAGTCGGGGTTTTAACATTGCCAGACGCGTGCAAAAAAATTTGAGGCAACTTGAAATTTTAATAGGATATTATTTATAACCAAAAAAATAAGATTCTCAAAAAGACAGATCATTTTGGTGGGACTTTCTACCTGTCAGATGATCCAACAAATTAGGTATAGGTGCGAGTGAGTAGTGCTATAGACAAGCCGTAGTGTATTATTTATGGAGTATGGCATACTCTAAAAGGTACATCAATGTAACAAAATTACACATGGAATTAGTTTCATCTGTATGTACGAGTTTACTTGGTCTTCATGCATTAGCAGGATGCGATTACAACCCATCATTTTTTCAAAATAAAAAATAAATGTTATCAAAAAGCATTAACAGGCCTTGGAGTTGCCGGACTGCGTGATGAAATTTTGCAAATTTTGGAAGCATTTGTTTGCGAAATTTATGGATATAAAAATATATCAAATATAAATGCAGCACGATTTCAAAAATTTTTTGCGACTTACGAAGCCGACACTGAAGATGAACCTTTTAAAAAAACATTGAAAAATTGTGATCCCTCTACTTTAGCTCCGTGCAAAGCTGAATTACAGCAACATCTTTTGAGAACGCAATATATAACGAGTATTTGGAGAAATGCATATTTGCGATTCTCCAGCTCTTTGACTCCGGACAGGAACGGATGGACACTTAATGAGGATACGCTAGATTTCCATTAGTTCGACGGAGACTGTATGCCGCAATTAGTATTCGACGCTGTTCATGAAAAAAATAAAAATAATAATGTTGGAAATGTTACTGCAGGTGAATATAAATAGTTTTTCTTTAATAACTGCTGCATTAGAATTTCTTTTATTAACTAAATAAATAAATATATATTACTTTTTGCAGATGATGCCCCAATCGAACTCAGATGAATTCGAAGAAGATTCTGTTAGCTCTGATGAAGGAGAATCCACAGAAGATGAATCACAATTTATTTCTGACGTGGAATGAATTAAATTTATATTTTTGTACTTATAATAATTCTTCAGTTGTATTATTATTTTATATCTCAATAAATCTGATTTTGAGATTTTATATTTTTGTAATAATTGCTTTTTTTGATACGTCAGCCTTTATTAATTTGAACATGAAAAAAATATCCAATTTCTGTATAAATTTTGAGTTAGAATACTGTCATAAAAAAAGTAATTTTTTAAAGTTTGGATGTAGCGGCAAAAATATGAATCCTATAAAAAAAATTTTAAAACGAAAGTTGTTGAAAAATTAAGTTTAAAAAATATACCAATATTTTTGCTGTAATGAGAAATATTTAAGTAATTCATTACATTTAGAATTGTATTGAAATTGACTAAATAACAAATTTTTTATGATAAAAAAAGAACACAAAAAATATGTCCATTCAACACACACACAAATCAACACAATTATTTTTAAACAAACCGTTTTTAGCACAAATTCACAAAATTTTCAATTTTTTTACTCCGAAATTTCGACTAGAAACCTCATGGCTATTGTTTTTTCTTAACTCTTTAAACATTAAATTACAACATATAAAAATTTCAAATTGCCTCAAACATATTTTTTGCAAGAGTAAATTAATATTTTAAAAAATTTTTAAAACATACCTACTGTTACGAAGTCACCAACTCAAAGCCGGCCCTGTCACTCATCTATGAATTTCGGCGAATGCGCTTTCGAGAACATCTAGGAAGGTCGTTCAGTTCACGCATATGAGGAGCGTGGAAAATTCAAGAATTTTCGAGAATTGATAAAGACTATATACACGCGAATTTTTGAGTGAGTTAACAGTTAGTAAACAAAAGTTAGTTAGTTAGTAAAGAGTTAGTTCACAGACAGTTAACAGAGTTCTTAGTAGTCGGACAGTGAATAAAGTAGTGAAGATAATAAGAAAAACATTACACGACGAAGGATTTTAAAGTTGAAACAAATTTTGCAACTCAGATTATAAACATGTTAATATAATATTGAATGGTTTTGATACACAATAAAATAGAAGAATTAAAACAATACTCATAATAAATATTAAATATTTATTGTTCTCGACAATTATCTACAATTATATAACAAGGATTACAATATAAAATAACCAACACCCAAAATCGAACTGTTTGGCAGTTTAATGAATTGCTTCATCCGCAGTTTTTAATTTATTGAAAAAGTGAAAAAAGATTTCAAAAAAATTTCAAAGCCGTTTCTAGGGTAGAGAAGGGGAACTAAAATGACATGAGAGAGAACGCACCCCCATCAACCCTCTATGCCCCACCTACCCCACCAACAAAGATTTAGATAGCAGCCCTGTACTTGTGATACGTCGTTAGAAAGTCCGTAAAAAATGCTTTCCAACAGTCTAAGTCATAATTATACAGGGTGTAACAATAAACACACTAAACGCACCCCGTTCTCTCTCATGTCATTTTAGTTCCCCCTCTTTACCCTAGAAACGGTTTTGAAATTTTTTTGAAATATCTTTTCGTTCACGAGGTACAGCCCATTGTAAGTTTTAAAATTGACACCCTGTATAATCATTAATTACGATTATTGTTATACGAGCTTTGGCATCATGTAAGGAGAGTCTCGTTTTAAATATGTTGGGGACAACCAAAATGTAAACAAGGCTTGTCTATTTTTAATACGCCATTGTTCCAGACTCATCATTCGAACACATAAAATATACTTTCGTTTAAAAAAATCAAATCCAATTACCTAAACTTTTCCATTCAATATTCTTAGATCAGAGATAAAACTTTAACTTGGACACTACAATGATTCAGATATAAATTTATTAGCTAATAAGTAAAAGAAATGAGTAATAAATCTAAACCAAATGTTCGATGTGTCTGCCTTCTTGGTCTATACATTTGTAGAATCGAACAGTATTAAGTTGATATTTTTCGTTTCCTTAAGAATGTTACTTTTTAATGTCTTTCACATATTGAATAGATGAGGCTTTTACTTGATGAAGATCCATACTACTGATGAAATAAAACAAATTAATTTGTTTAAATCTTCATTATTTATTTTGAACTGACGTTCAAATTAAAATTAGTGACGCGTTTCGCTACACAGTAGCTTTTTCAATCTTCATATAAAAAAAATCTTAAACAATAAGGTCTGAAGAATTTGGAGCCCATTCTATTGGTCCACTTCTAATCCAATTGTTTCCAAACTGTTGGTTAACACATTCTCTTCCTACCATGAAATAATGGAGAGCAGCGTCTTGTCGAAAGTTTTTGGTTTGTTTAAAATACTAGCATATCGGTATAATTATTATGTGAACTGTATTCTATGCAAAAAAAACAAAGGCACATACAATTTCTCACGCAATTCCGCACACCAAACATTAACCTCTTTCATGTTGATGAAATTCTCTTGAGTTTTCTAATCCCCAAATCCTTCAGGTGTGTTTATTAAATCGTCCAGACATGATAATCCTAATATTTGGATGTGTTCTCTACAAATCTGTTAAATTTTCACACATAAACACTCTTCATAGTGCCGATCGTTATTTAATGTAAAACTTGAATTTTTTGAAGGTTTTAATGTGAGAATTTTTAGAATTCTGGAATATTTTGTTTTGTCGATATCCAAATTTGTTGCTGTTTTTCTAATTAAAATTTTTAGATTTCTATGTAGAAGCTCATAAAATTTCCTATAAATTTGCATTTACAGTTCTCGTTTTTTTAGATATAGAAACGGCATTGCTAAATTTGGTTAACCAGGATTTTATGATAATATTTATAGCTGGAGGATTTTTGTTGAACTGTCTTCTAAATGGTCTTCTCTGAACAGAGTACTGAGTTTGGGCAAATAAAATAATGTTTGTGATTTTTCTTTTACTGCATACGCATTTTAATAGTTATTTATTGTATAAGTGTATAAGACAGTGTTTTATCCACTTAAGAAAATTAATTTTCTTAATTGTGGATAATAGTTATTTATTGTATAAGTGTTTTAGATAGTGTTTTATCCACGCAAGAAAGTTCAAACTCGAGAGCAAAGCTCGAGGGTTTAATTTTCTTAAGTGGATAAAACGCACCTAAAACACGAATGCAATACAATGTTTTATCCACAATCAAAGTCATTTCATCGAAAAGTGATTTGACAGCAGCTGTAACGTCAAAAATTATTGAAATTAATTTTAAAAATTTTGGGACGTGTTGAATGGTTGCTATCAAAAAAGGAAATGCTTAAATGTTAATATTAATAACTATTATATTTAAGATTATTTTTTTCATTATACCACTAGTAGATAAAGTGGCTTTAAATGCTTCATAAGTGTGGATAAATAGTATTTAATAAACGTTCTATTACAGTAACGTCAAAAAATAATACAACAAATAACACACGAGAATGACAATAAAAAGAAAATAATTCTCTAGATATTTTCTCTAACTTGTTGCTTTTTGGCAATAATTTTTCGGAAATGTGTCAAATTATTTCTACCTTGTTCTCATATCACTACTAAACATATTTTCTCCATAGAAACCAAAATAAAACTTTCAGAAGTGGAAAGTTTTGTTTTGTCGATATCCAAATTTGTTGCTGTTTTTCTAATTGAAATTTTTGGATTTCTATGTAGAAGCTCATGAAATTTCCTCTAAATTTGCATTCACAGTTCTCGTTTTTCTAGATATAGAAACGGCATTGCTAAATTTGGTTAACCAGGATTTTATGATAATATTTATAGCTGGAGGATTTTTGTTGTCTTCTAAATGGTCTTCTCTGGACAGAGTACTGAGTTTGGGCAAATAAAATAATGTTTATGATTTTTCTTTTACTGCATACGCATTTTAATAGTTATTTATTGTATAAGTATATAAGACAGTGTTTTAACCACTTAAGAAAATTAATTGTGGATAATAGTTATTTATTGTATAAGTGTTTTATCCACGCAAGAAAGTTTAAAACTGAGAGAAAAGCTCGAGGGTTTAATTTTCTTGAGTGGATAAAACGCAACTAAAACACGAATGCAATACAACATTTTATCCACAATCAAAGTAATTTCATCAAAAAGAGTTTTGACATTTCGCTCTGACAGCAGCTGTAACGTCAAAAATTATTGAAATTAATTTTAAAAATTTTGGGACGTGTTGAATGGTTGCTATCAAAAAAGGAAATGCTTAAATGTTAATATTAATAACTATTATATTTAAGATTATTTTTTTCATTATACCACTAGTGGATAAAATGGCTATATGCTTCATAAGTGTGGATAAATATTATTTAATAAACGTTCTATTACAGTAACGTCAAAAAATAATACAACAAATATCACACGAGAACGACAATAAAAAGAAAATAATTCTCCAGATATTTTCTCAAACTTGTTGCTTTTTGGCAATAATTTTTCGAAAATTTGTCAAATTATTTTTACCTTGTTCTGATATCACTACTAAAGATATTTTCTCCATAGAAAACCAAAATAAAACTTTCAGGAGTGGAAAGTTTTGTTTTGTCGATATCCAAATTTGTTGCTGTTTTTCTAATTAAAATTTTTAGATTTCTATGTAGAAGCTCATAAAATTTCCTCTAAATTTGCATTTACAGTTCTCGTTTTTCTAGATATACAAGCAGCATTCCTAAATTTGGTTGACCAGGATTATATGATGGTATTTATAGTTGGAGGATTTTTGTTCAACTATCTTCTAAATGGTCTTCTCTGAACAGAGTACTGAGTTTGGGCATATAAAATTTTTTTTTTTTTTATTTTTCTTGTATAAGTGTATAAGACTGTGTTTATCCACTTATGAAAATTAAACCCTCGAGCTTCGCTCTCAGATATAATTTTCTTAATCGTGGATAATAGTTATTTATTGTATAAGTGTTTTAGATAGTGTTTTATCCACGCAAGAAAGTTTAAACTCGAGAGCAAAGCTCGAGGTTTTAATTTTCTTGAGTGGATAAAACGCAACTAAAACTCGAATGCAATACAACGTTTTATCCACAATCAAGGTCATTTCATCAAAAAGTGATTTTACATTTCGCTCTGACAGCAGCTGTAACGTCAAAAATTATTGAAATAAATTTTATAAATTTTGGGACGTGTTGAATGGTTGCTATCAAAAAAGGAAGTGCTTAAATGTTAATATTGATAACTATTATATTTAAGATTATTTTTTTCATTATACCACTAGTGGATAAAATGGCTATATGCTTCATAAGTGTGGATAAATATTATTTAATAAACGTTCTATTACAGTAACGTCTAAAAATAATACAACAAATAACACACGAGAACGACAATAAAAAGAAAATAATCCTCCAGATATTTTCTCAAACTTGTTGCTTTTTGGCAATAGTTTCTCGAAAATTTGTCAAATTATTTCTACCTTGTTCTGATACCACTATTAAACATATTTTGTCCATAGAAATCAAAATAAAACTTTCAGAAGTGGAAAGTTTTGTTTTGTCGATATCCAAATTTGTTGCTGTTTTTCTAATTAAAATTTTTAGATTTCTATGTAGAAGCTCATGAAATTTCCTATAAATTTGCATTTACAGTTCTCGTTTTTCTAGATATAGAAGCGACATTCCTAAATTTGGTTAACCAGGATTTTATGATAATATTTATAGCTGGAGGATTTTTGTTGAACTGTCTTCTAAATGGTCTTCTCTGAACAGAGTACTGAGTTTGGCCAAATAAAATAATGTTTGTGATTTTTCTTTTACTGCATACGCATTTTAATAGTTATTTATTGTATAAGTGTATAAGACAGTGTTTTAACCACTTAAGAAAATTAATTGTGGATAATAGTTATTTATTGTATAAGTGTTTTATCCACGCAAGAAAGTTTAAACCTGAGAGAAAAGCTCGAGGGTTTAATTTTCTTGAGTGGATAAAACGCAACTGAAACACGAATGCAATACAACGTTTTATCCACAATCAAGGTCATTTCATCAAAAAGTGATTTTACATTTCGCTCTGACAGCAGCTGTAACGTCAAAAAATATTGAAATAAATTTTATAAATTTTGGGACGTGTTGAATGGTTGCTATCAAAAAAGGAAGTGCTTAAATGTTAATATTGATAACTATTATATTATATATTAACGACAATAAAAAGAAAATAATTCTCCAGATATTTTCTCAAACTTGTTGCTTTTTGGCAATAATTTTTCGGAAATTTGTCAAATTATTTCCACCCTATTCTCTTATCACTACTAAAGATATTTTCTCCATAGAAAACCAAAATAAAACTTTCAGAACATATTATCTAGATTTTTTTTCCAAAATCCTTTAATCGGCCAATACTTCACAAAAGTATCAATTAAATAGCATCAAAAGATCGTTACATCGAAAAGGATAACATTGACAATATTTCAAACACGATCCATTAACTCACCGTTATCCGACAGTAGATTAGATAATATGTAGCATGTGGCGAACAGTACAATTTTCACACAACACGCACTGCACCGTAGATTATTTTCAGGATGATATCTGGAGAGTAACTTTCACCAGCGAAGCGGGAAATTTACTGAAATGTTGTAAACTTTGCTCGGTATACTGATAGCAAGAAGCTGCGCGCATGGATGATAGTGAGGTTCGAATTTCATTCAAATTGCAAAAAAGAACGAGAGGTTCTGTAGGAATATACCATTAAATAGTATATTACACTACAATGGCAGGAATCTCAACTTTATGCCCATGTACTGTATACTATTTTTCTTACTACCTCGATCAAAAGTACAAAAACAATTAACCAACATTAGCAATAGCTACTTGTAAACAAATTTTGCGCGTGCCTTCCACAGTAGGGGTCGTCCTACCGACATTACTGTCGTTTGTTTATAAAAAAATTTCTTAAAGATTTAACACCAATTATCATAGTTTTGCAGAATAATATAATTAAAGCGATATGTAAGCCAGAAAATAGGAATTATATTGAAGGTTGTTTATCTACAATGTCACAAAAAAATATTTTAAAAATTATCACCGTCTCCAGGATTCGAATCTTACGCCTACAATTCATAATTCTCGGCATCCAAGTACATCTGCTTGCCGTGACATGTGACGTTTGACGTGACATTTGACGTTTGATACACTTACCCTCCCCCCTCTGACCGACTACCCTGGCGACCGTCTGAAGTCTCCCCCCTATCTATTTCATGAACCATAGAACTTAAATATCAATAATTGCATTTGTACCCTATTTCAGACACCCAAACAATTATTGATTTAAGTTTTATGGTTCATGAAATAGCTAGGAGGGAGACTTTAGACGGGCACTGTATATAGTGTAAGCTTGTCATGAATGCTTATTTTTACATTGACAAACACAAAAATAATAATCTTTCAGGCAAAGTTACGACGGATCTTTAAGATGGCAGCATTAGAGAGATCTAGACGGAACCACTTTGTCTAAATGGTACCGTGAATAGGATCATATTTTTTTGACGAAACTTTCACGGGTATAAAGAATTCAGAGATGTTGCAAACTTACTTAGTTCCATTTTCAACTGCAATTGTTCCAGATATTAATATTCCTGGCCAAATATATCCCATCATTTGGTTCCATCAGGATGAAATAAGTCCACATTATGATGGAGTGGTCAGAAATTTTTTGATTCGAATTTTTCCTAATCGCTGGATTGGACGACGCTGTCAGATTGTATGGCTTGCTAAGTCGCCAGATTTTAAACCCAGGAATTTTGATATTTAGGGTTATTTGGAACGTAAAGCAAATGTCACCCGACCTGCTAATTTGCAAGTGGAAGTCGAACTGAAATGCAGCAAATTACAGCAGTGGTGTCAAACATAACCCAAGAATTCAATTAAACCAAGGAGCTGAATTCTAGCGTTGGTTGTATTTAAGTTATTTGTTTTCATCGTTGTCAAATTTCATACTTGATGTTTGAACAGTTGTTGAGATATTCGACTGCAAAACGTCGTGGGATACTCTGATTCCCATTACACTCAGTATACTGTAGACTCCGTTTCACATAAGAAGAAGCCACTTGAAGTTGCAGTCGTCTGCGCGAACTTGTTGTCAAAACCAAGGCCATATTGTGAAATTGTAAAACAGTAGCGTAGCGTTTCCAAATTTTTTAGGTTAACACAAAATTGAAATATTAAAAATGTATTTTTCTACAAACGTCAGTAAAAGTATCATTTTTAACGCATGCCGTCAGTGTCTAAAATGCCATTTTATGACCCCGGTGTTAAAAGTAAAATACTTTTAGCACTAGTGCTGAAAGTGACATTTTACTTAGTGTTTTGTCATCATGGCAACCATAAACATTCAAATCGACGCCATTTTTAGTCCATTTAACCTAAATAACACATTTTTTTTGGTTTTTGCTTGCTTGTATGCGGCTCATGCGTCAATTTTTCCATTCGTGAAAAAAAGCGCCACTGTATGTACTTGTGGCATAAATAACTATTATCATCTATGTATAGTTTAAATAAAACATATTTGGGAATTCTTTGAAGCTTTTCGAGATATTTTCACATACAATAGACATTGGTAGGTATATGAAAATACTTGGTATCATTGAAATATTTATACTTTCATTTAACGATTGGCGATGTTCGATGAAATCGGCCAAAAATTAAGACTCAATTACGTTCGTATATTATTAAAAAAGGTAAAAAAACACAAAATAGGAAAAAAATTTATTTATGAAAAATAGTGGTGACATCTTCGATATATGGTTGACTCAAATAACTATACTGCATTATACTGTCATTACTTCGTACAGTTGCAAACATCATTGAAGTGCTGAAACTCGAATAGATACTTATATTTAAATAAATATGAAGTAATATGCTATCTAAATAAAAAAATATTAGTAAATTTAAATACACCCATTTCCACACCTCCCAAGAGATAGAGCGCGATAGCAGCGCGCTTTTTTTATAGTGGTTTCCCCAAGAAGCCTAATCCACTCAGGTAATCATGAATTAAATAGCAGCACGAACAGTAGTCTCTAAATTAATACAGACAGTTCTTTATTTCGCATATTTTCATAAAAGGGTTCTAACAGGAAACCGCTGGGTAGTGGCAGCACAAACACTAGTCTCTAAATTAATGAAGACGGTTCATTATTTCACCATAAATAGAAAATGTACTCCACTTTTTTTTCTTTGCATCTAATTTTTGAGCAAACAGGTTTCACGTGTTGGGATTTGGCTCAAATGACTGATTTTTAAATTGATATATCACTAAAGAGAGTGAACCATCAAATTAGAAATTTGCACATGATATTCTTTTATTAACTAGCAACAAACATTTAGAATGTTTTTTGTTTTAACTACAAATAGTATTGTTATAATT
Source organism: Lochmaea crataegi (assembly GCA_947563755.1). NCBI lineage: Eukaryota > Metazoa > Arthropoda > Insecta > Coleoptera > Chrysomelidae > Lochmaea > Lochmaea crataegi. The sequence continues at coordinate 31,781,812 of OX387435.1, forward strand.
TTTGAAAAGCTCAGTAATGAAATAAAAATCCTTAAAACTATCACATCTAAAAACTTAACCAAACCTGTACTATATAATAGTCAGCCGAATGAGAAATATATTTTAATCCAATTTGTAGATAAACACATTGATGGGTTTTTGAATGTTAGTTAATAATTACTGATAAAAAAGTATATGATGTGGAAATTTAGGATTTTTCAACACGGACTTTAGGATATATCAATATTAAAATCAGCAATTTGAACCATCTCACAATATTTGAAATATTTTTGCCTAGAATCTAGGTGTGCTGAATAAAAATTGAGGTAATTTCTTCTAGAAGACTTGTACTATTAATTGCTTTCAGAATCACTATTCTTACTGCTGCCACTGCTGTAGTCATCCTCTGAAGTAGATTCATCGATCCTGTAGGTATTCACATTAAACTTGAGAGAATCTACAGCATCATCAAAAATGTATTCTTTTTTTATCCATTCTGATTCGCATTTCTTCACATGTTCGCAAATAGAACACCATTCTTGAACAGATACCTCAGAAAATTTCTTCCTGGCTAAATTCTTCTCATCATCCAGTTTGAATATGGTATTATACTGTAACATGTCTATCGACCTGTTTCGATTTTACAGAATAAATCCTTTTCATTAGCGCTCGTCGTCACTAGCCACATTCAATTATAGTTCTGTGATCCCAAACTCTTCTACCCTGACCGTAAGACAATTGACGTCTGCCAACGGATGCTTCCATTTTTTGCACAACGCCACGTGAAACACCCCTTTTTATTATCGACCGCCTAAGAGGGCAGATCATCTTTCGCTATCTTTCATATCTTAAGTATCTATCTTATGAATTTTGCTGTGGTAAGTTCAAAATCATAATTTATAATTAATAAGCTTCTTCTAAAGTACTGTCTGATATAATTTTCGTATGCATTCTTTATTTTTTTACAGAGATAGACGAAATTAAATTCAACACGTGGTCATAAACTGTTCTTTTATACTAATATGGTAGTTTTAAGCCAAATATTCTTTTATAATTCACTGTTTTACTTTCATACAAACATTTTCAAGCTTTTTCAGTTGCGAAATAACTCTTTTAATTATAAAATAACACTTTTTTAAACAGCTAACCTATAAAATATTCTTTCGCAACGCCAGTGCCGGTTTCATATATTTCCTAAGCACGATATTTTTTCATATAACTAAATAAATAACTTTTTGCTATTATTAGGTTCTTTCGGATCATTAGTATATTTTTTTAATTTAGTCGATAATTGCTATTTTTAATGTTTTAACATGGGACATATAATGTTGGAAAGCTTTCAGTAAATTAAATCAATTTTTTGACTTTCAAATAACTGCCTTCCTTTTCTTTAACCTGAAAAGCTGACCAACATAATGTGCCATTACATTCAAGTTCCTACATATCCCTGATCCACTTGTACTTCTAGGTAAGCACAGCCCCTAGGCTAGGATACAACCCGAGGATATAACCCTAGGCGAGAATATAAGCCAAGAATATAACCCTAGGCGAGAATATAGCCTAGAATATAACGCCGAGGATATAAACCGAAGAATTTAACCGGAGAATATAACCCCAAGAATATAGCTCAGGATACAGCCCTAGCTCAAAATACCGCTCTAGAACAGAACTCATCAGTTCAGATCAAGACCTGACTTCTTCTCCAGGAAACCACTTCATCTAAGCTAAGTACCTATAAAAGTACAAATTCCTCTATTAAATTCCGTTATTCATTTCCTGTGGCAGAATAAATTAAAAATTTGTTTTTAATTCTTTTTTTATTAAAATCCTCAACTATAAAAGTTGAGGGAGATCCGCCCGGGGTCACTTTAATTATTAACTTTCATTTAAATTTTACAAGGCGTTTCTACCTTTTCCGCCTTAGTTTTTAGTACTTTTTATCGTTAAAAAAGGTAGTGGCGCCCTCAATTTTTACAACCCTTCTGTTATCCTTGTGCAGCATAAACTTGGGGTCGAATCACCCTTGAGAGGAGTCTCTAGCCGGAGCCCTTCGAGCTGGTGCCCTGTTAGGTACAGCATTTACCGTTACAAATTGGCGCCCAACTAAAAGCATACTTTTACCGTTACAATACACTGCCACCCAGTTCTTAACCAGTGCCCAGATTTTTTCTATTGGATTTAATTCCGGATGATAAGGTGGCAACCGTAAAACTTTATGCCCATGTTCCTCCAATAAACAGTCCAATTTATAGGAAACAGGAATACCTAAGCGAAATGTTTTTATTGCTTCATATAAAACGGGTTTTGTTTTACTGGTATCACGGACAACATTGTGGACCCTAAGCCAATCTAACGTTTCTGTTTTGCTAGATGCTGTTGTAATATTGTTTTCAGCTTTCACAATATGGTAAGAAGCATTATCCACAACCAGAACTGATTTCTGAGGCATATTGGGTGATAGTTGTTCCTGAACCCACCTCATAAAGTTTGAATGGTTCATATCATCATGGTAATCTCGACTTTTAGAACCTAAAAAAAATAATAAATTTAATCGAGGCTTACGTTAACAATATGTCCTATGAGAAATAGTTAATTGTGTTTGTCTTATATATAATGACTGTTGGAATTATCTTTTGTTAGATATTGTTTTAAAACCCAATGATACACTTGTAAGTGACAATGGTATAAATTTCCTTTTATAGAATTAAGATCACCACGTTTAAAAATTATATTTCGCTAAATTAAGTTGAAATAGGTTATATCTGATATAAGTGAAATCTTTACAAATATATGGGACAACAGTTACCTACAAAATATCACTTTTCGATAAGTATATATAATTAATACAAACCTGAACGGGCATTAGGAATAAATCCCTTTTCTCCACCTGCATGCACAATCACAAGTCTCCTCCCTTTTGAGATTGGCTTTTTCAAACCTTTCTCTGATATATCGTACCATCCCTTGGATTCCACATGGAAGCTGTGAATGTATGTTTCATCAGTACACACAATATTCCATCCTTAGGTTCTATATTTAATAATATTTTCTAAGAAAGTAATTCTCTTATGGCGAATATCATGTGATTCCATAATCACCTTCCTGTTATCTTTTGTGCGCTGCCATCTACAACAGAGACAATATTTTCAAATAAATAGTTATGCATGTTATTTTTTTGATATTTTCAATTTTACAATGCCTATTATTTTGATTTTTGTTCTGAGTTTGTTTTACCCATTTCACAATTGTCCTCATTCTCAACATTATTTTCCCTTCTAACACTCCAATAACTAATAAAAACTACTTATCTAAAGCCCATACTTTTTAAAAGCCGCCACAAAGAAGTTTTACTTATAGTGAACTCGGGTAAAACAGTGTGAACTTTCTGCAGAATGCCTAGAAAAAATAAATATATTTTAATAAAAAATTATTTATCTATTAAACTATTAAAAGTAATTCTAGCGTAAAAACTCATACTAATGGTAAACTGACAAAAGTTTCTTGTTATTAATTTTAGTATCTTTATTATACTTTATTCAAACTTACATCTTAAAGTAGAAGCTCTTTTCTCCAGGATGTAAAAATTATTAATGATATCCCGAATCCTTTGCTTCCAGAACCTTTTTTTTTCCTAGATCTATTTCTTTGAGGAGATCTAAGGGATGTAGATGGTCCTCTTTCAATAGTTGAGGATTCATTTTTAATTCTGGTGTAAGTACTTCTACTGACCACAGTAGCTTTTAAAGTTCGCTCTGCGATTTAAAAATATAATTAAATATTATTAAAAATCAGCAAAACATATTTTCACTGTAAAAATAAATGTATTGATTTGGCTTTTCCAACAAATGAAATCCAGATCAAGATATATATTTTACAAATCAAAGAAATGTATTATATAAAAACGTGCTGTAAATATACAAAGGCATATTGTTTTTCTGTGTATGAGATAATTATTTATTAATTATTTATTAATGGGCTGCTAAGTGCAGCAGACCCATATAAATTACTCAGCAGAATTCATTTATTTTTGAAGTAATGTATACTTTTCCATATATTTTATAACAATCTGAATGCCAGGAGTAATATATTAGATTATTATACTTTTTTATTTTACTTACCGATGATTTTTTAAAGGAATTTGAATTCCATGTTCGGCTTCGGACTCTATAACTGTGGATAATTTTTTTCTTTAACACCAACAACTTTTTTAGGTGGCATGGTATTAGATCAAATAAAACACACAACACTCGCGGATAAACTAGCTAAACGTCTTAAAATATTCAAAAATCAATAATATTCGACAGTAAATGATTGCTTCAAACACAACCTCAAATGTCAATGATAAAATGGTTATAGGCATGAAAATCTTTGGCAACGCCAATGGCATGAAACGGTTGTTACAAGGTTTCAAGGCCGATTTTGATTCGTGTGCAACAGGGAAGGCGAACTTCAAGTGGCTTCTTCTTATGTCAAACGGAGTCTACCTTGAAGTATATTACATATATAATTATATATGTAATAAAATAGTTTTTAAGAATAATAGGGTGAATGACCTAATTGGTATTTACTTGCCGTTTCTATGGTTACGGAGGTTTCACGAGTTACAGGAAGTAAAGTTCAATCACTTACTGTATCCATAGAAACAGCAAATAAGCAAAATAAGCAATTCTTATATATTGTTATAAAGAAATTATTATTATTAGTGAGTTTTTTGTAAAAGTAGTCAATAAAGTTCATTTGACGAGTTGGTTGCATTAAAATACCGCTTCCGCGTTTGAAAAATCACATCTGATAAGGCAGTGTGGAAAAATAATTTTTTATAAAAAAACGTTAAATTACTAATATAAAAATCGACCTGTCCGTGCTTTACCTCTGAAAATAGTTAACTCGTGAAATAGTGGGCCGTTCCACACGTTATGAATGCAATCCAATACATTTCCACTGGACTGGCAGCTAAAGATGAGATTGCAGATTTCTTATTGAATTTAGAAGTGGCAATCAACAACTCCTCAACGAGAAGACGTACATTTTAGTGATACATGTTACATGGATGACTTGTACAAAAAATATGATCTTCAGGAAGACGATGATGTAATTTGACGTCTGTAAGGTTCGGTAATAACGGGGTGATAAGTAAAATACAATTTCAGCTTCAGCTTGATGTATTTAGACTTCAGTCAGCCCAACTGACCTTAGTAGAGTGCAAGTTATAATTATATTTCTAAAATTACCAATCATGTGTCGTCCTAATCAAAACTATATATTTATGCTTACTAACACTTTTATATCATTGTTGATAAAAATATCTATCCAATATTATAAAAGTGTTCATTAAGCTATTTCCTGAATGACCTACTAAATCATACGAGGGGCGCTACAGGGCTAATCGCACTTAAAATTTAAATTTATACAGTGAGTGAGCTCAAAATTAGTAGTTTAAATCTTTGCATATTTGGAAGCACAAAGCTTTGACCGTTATCGTAACTGGAAAATAATTGAATGGAGAAATTTATTTTATGCATATACAATGTGCGTATGGAGTGAGGATTTATAACGAACATAATATTGAGATAAGCATTCTTTTGATGATTTTCACTTATTAAAACCAAAAAATAAAAAATGTTCAGTACGCTTTATTTTCACAGTTCGTCAAAGAGCTGAAATTTCAATAATAAAAGGATGTGATGACCAATAATAGAGTTTGAAGGCATATTTATAGGACGCGAACACGTGATGAAGTAAAAAAGATTATAATACTGTATCATGAATTTATAAATTATGCAAACGAACATACAAAAAATAGTCATTTCTCAACAAAGAAGATTATTTTTATCGATAGTTGAAAGCCTGTTCGGAATTCATATTCCTTAAAAAATAATATTAAATATATTCCGTTCCGCGTCGTTCGGGTCAACTGCAGTCGCGTGCGGGAAAGTATCACTTTCCGCACTTGTTAGGAAAATGCCTATTTCCAAATCTCATTACGAGAAAATAATTCCAATACCGTTGATTTATATTGCTTCGATGTCATTTTTAGTGTAACGACAGTGATAGTTTCTAGTCATACACCATTTTCTTGTTGTTTACAAAAAGCCAGAAATTCTACAATTTTATTGTGATTGTATTTTTTAAGTAAGTGTTGCAATTTGAAATTTGTACAGGTAAGTAGCCGGTAGGGATTGCATGCAGTGGCCTTACAACCCATTGTTTGTAATAGTAATAGATACTCTTTATTCAATGGAGTATTATTTCACTCTATTTTGCATTTGGGTTTAATCAGGATAAAAGAACTTCGGTTCTGGTAGACTTCGCGATCCTCGGAGTTTTATGTTAATTTTAAATTTGTTTGATAGCTTACCTTAAATAAATCAGCTTAGAACAAAAATTTCGCTGGATCATTCAGTAATTACCTTAATACTCACGAATTTAGTTCAGAAAATGATACTTCTTTAACACTATTTAATGCTATTTTACGATGAATATTTTCACTTTAAACTGTAAAGGTTATTATTTTAAACTAAATGTGAGAAAGTTTCACAACAAAAAAAACCGGTAGAAAATACTTAAATTTTGACAGTTTTTAGAAATATAATCAATCACAATTATTTTCACTTGACACTTCTAGGTTATAAAATTACACACTAAAATTTTATGTCTAGATACCTTACGTTCACAAATTAAGATTGTGGTGTGATCAGGTGATAGTTTTAGCGGCGTTGTCAAATGGTGTTTCTTTTCTTTTATATATGATGATTTGCATTTATAATCATAAAAATTGAAATAATAAACATCCTTAGAATATAATGTTTATCTTAGATTTGCTTTATACCTTACATCAAATATAAGAGTTCATAACAAACTTACTGCTGGACCACAAGTTTTTTTCATAAATATATATTACTGTAATGTTTTTGTTATTTATTTAAAAAGTTTTTTATTTATGGGATATACACACTATGGCTAATAACTATCTATTTATTTAAAGGAACACACACTGTATTAAACTTAATTTATATACACTTTACTTAATGTCTACTAATTTATTTTCACCACTTGACTATTACACTATTTATCTGCACTATTTAATCACTGTCCGATTACTAAGAACTTCTGTGAACTAACTCTTTACTGTCCGTTTCACTAATTCTGTCGAACTTACTAACTGTTTACGCACTCAAAAACCCGCGTATATATATATATAGTCCTTATCGGTTCTGGAAAGTTCTAGTGTTTTATGACGCTCCTCATATGCGTAAATACTGCAATAGACCAGAAGGTTCTAGAAAGCGCATTCACCAAAATTTATAATCGAGGGACAGGACCGGCTTTGAGTTGGTGACCTCGCAACATTTCTTTGACATAAATGAAATGATACTTCGGAGCTAAACCTCTCTAGTTTATTAAATTGTTGAGTATCTAAATACATACTTATCTATTACCTTCCCCATCTCGAAAAAATATCAAATAATTTGTATCCCCTATGAAGTTTTCCAAAAAGGGGAAGGGAATCCAAAAGGTATATAAATTATTTGATATTTATGTCTACATTTAAACATTCATATTTATTCCTCTTCTCGAAAAAATTCATGTTGAATATAAAATATTTAACTATTTTTTAAATAAAATCTGTCCAAATAGTGGTCGAAGTGAAAAAATATTGTTTTTTGGATTTTTCTCTATAAATTCTGAATGTACCACAAATTTTTTAGTAAAAAGATCTAAAACCGTCACTAGTTACGGAAATGAGAACTGGCAACATTGTCCATCCACCGCTCTTTCTAAAATTTGTGACCATCTGATATCTAGACATAATTGTCAAAAATTGTCAAAAATTGTCAAAAATTGTCAAAAATTGTCAAAAATTGTCAAAAATTGTCAAAAATTGTCAAAAATTGTCAAAAATTGTCAAAAATTGTCAAAAATTGTCAAAAATTGTCAAAAATTGTCAAAAATTGTCAAAAATTGTCAAAAATTGTCAAAAATTGTCAAAAATTGTCAAAAATTGTCAAAAATTGTCAAAAATTGTCAGAAATTGTCAAAAATTGTCAAAAATTGTCAAAAATTGTCAAAAATTGTCAAAAATTGTCAAAAATTGTCAAAAATTGTCAAAAATTGTCAAAAATTGTCAAAAATTGTCAAAAATTGTCAAAAATTGTCAAAAATTGTCAAAAATTGTCAAAAATTGTCAAAATTGTCAAAAATTGTCAAAAATTGTCAAAAATTGTCAAAAATTGTCAAAAATTGTCAAAAATTGTCAAAAATTGTCAAAAATTGTCAAAAATTGTCAAAAATTGTCAAAAATTGTCAAAAATTGTCAAAAATTGTCAAAAATTGTCAAAAAAGTGCACGATCCAAGAATTTTTTTCTTTTAAAATGTTCTATGGCAACAGGGCTTTCTAATAAAAAAAAACGTTGCAAAATTCCGAGGGTCGCGAACCTTACTGGACCCAGAACTTCACTACAGTCTACCGTCTTGGACAAAATTTACAAAATTATGAAATTTTGTATTACGGGATCATTTGTCTGGAAACCACGTAGATATAGTTTGGCAAGTCTATCTGAAGCTACGGGGCATCGGTAAGGGACGAGGAAACATGGCCGATATCTGTCACAAACGAACCAATGGCGTACGGTACCTATTTTATAAAAGTATTAAAAATAATAATAATTATATATAGAAACTGATTTATGCTCTGCTTTAAAGGTAAGGTATTTTTCAAAACACGGTACCTATTTGTTAAACACAAATAATGTTAAAAATCGTACTTGAATTCAAATGGATACGAAATAATAAGATACCAAGTAAAACTGAAAATACGAAAATACTGACATTATAAACGCCACTGGATAATCAATGTCAGTCAATTGTCGAAGTGAGAGGGAAGAACACACACACACGCGCTTGCCAATAGGAATTCAGGTGGTTACCTAGCAACGGCGGTTCGATAAATATTCACCAATTGAGTTAGTAGTATAATTCAAATAAAGATTAAGATAAAGATTTATTCACTATTTTTGATAGTTCTTTCAATTTTTAATACAATCCTGTGAAGTTTTTCCTTACTTCTGCTCTAAAATTCAGCAAACCATTGAATAGGCAAAAAAACTATGAGAGCTGATGACATAAGGGACAGCGGTAATAACTGATACCAACTTAAACCTGCAAAATGTAATAAACCAAGTCATGAATACAGAATGTCCATATATTAACAAAACCAAAGACATGCTAATACTTCGCAATCAAAATATCTCAACACCCATGAATATTAATTGATTATTTCAAGATTTAAATTTCACTGTTGCAGAATTGCCTCTAGACAACATCAAGAATCATGGAGAATTTATATAAAATCAAAAAATCAAAAAATATCTCAGCAATGCCGAATCCTGATACAATTCTTAAATAAGAAAAGCAATATCTCTGTTACCAATGTTTTTTTAATGTGGGAGGTTGAACATTTTTCAAATTGAATTCTCCACGAGCTGTGCAAATTGGTACAGAATAATAAAACATTTTATGATTCAGTTTCATAGTACATAATAAAACGCTTCTAGGTGAAAAGAGATTTTCTTTTGAATAAAATTTCTCCCTCATTTAACATTGTATATAGCAATGAAGAGCTCTTTATAAAATTTGACAAATATTGTACTTTATTATTGAATTTTCATGTCTGCTTTTTAAAGTTTATCAAAAAATACCATCAAATTATTTTTTCAAGACAGACAGTACAAGTTAGACTTAATAATTCATAGAGCCTCTTTTATTTTGATCGGGTGTAAAATTACACAGTTATACAGGGTGTCCCGTGAATAAATACATTCAAATGGTTTACAACGTACTCATAAATTCGATCATAAATTACCCACTGACGGGGGCAACCGCATTTTATTGTAGCATCTGTACTTGTTGTTGGTCTTAACAGCTACCCTCGAAATCTGAAATTTCAAGGTCATTTGTGGAAGGAAACTATTTGATGAGACATTTTAATCCGGACCTGGGAATCTTTTAAGGGACATACACTTTAATTGCTTATCTATATTTCGAACAATAGGTAATAATGAGGGTGGTCGGTTTATATTGATTTACGACCTTCTTAGATCTCTGGTCGTACTTTAATTCTGTTACTTTGCTATTAGCATTTAAAGTCCCGGCCATTTTTTCAACACTGTATACCTTCTTCCTTGTACTTAATTAGCCAATGATCTGTTTTAAAACCATCCATATATACTGACGAAGCACCCTAGTGTTAGTTTACCTTCAGTCTCTGATGAAGATAACTTGGTTATCGAAACGCGCGTAAGATAGTGTAAAGTGTTAGTGTTGGTGTAGTGGTAGTGTTGGTGTAGTGGTAGTGTAAACAGTGTTCAGTGTCAAGTATCGCCAACGGTTCCACAATTCCCAACTTACCCATAGGTGTGCTAAAAGTTTGTTTTTAAATTTTATTATTAAAAGAAAAATAAGTTCTATCAAAAAGAAAAGTTAGTAATTTCATGAAATTATCTTTTGAAATATTACAATGTACACTAATACTGCTCTACTGTTTGTGAATTACTCGTAAGCATACATCTAATATACAGTAAAGGTAAAAACAGAAACTCAAATTGCTTAACTTCATTTCTAACTTCTATTTTGAATATAGTGAAGTTTTAAAACTGGTTCATGTCCAAATACACGTAGTTAGAAGGAGCTTTGTACTTTTATTAGGTCACTAGTGAGTTTCTGCACAGCCCTGTTCCTCCTTTTTTTACAAAGTTATCCAATTTGGAACTGTAGTTTTATTTCACACATTTCCTTTTATTTGAAAGCAATTACTATTAAGTAATCAAAATAAATATGATTAGATTCTAAAGCAAATCCAATTACGTAAGTAATTCATATCTTTGTCATTTATCGTAAAGACGATTTGTGCAGTAGGTTATCGTAATATGGGAAATCGATTTTTTAGTAAATTTCATTTATATTCAGTAGCTCCAATTTCTCTACATTATCTTTAGTCTCACAATGCAATTTAAAACACGATTCAATTTAAGACAAAATTAGATCGTTCCTTTGTTGTCATAATTGGTTCGTAAACTGGTGTAATTATTTTATATTATGTATGATCATGAAAGTGCGTAAAATATTCCATAACGAGAAGCATTCGAAAGCTCCTTCACATCATCACATATTTTGAATAATAATTAAAAACTGAGTGATACAAGTTTATATTATGTTAGAAAAAATATGTAAAATTGCCATTGATCTTCAAATTATTCCCGGAAATATTTCGAGAACATGATTTTTAGAAAATAACCCGAGTCTCGGAGTGATTTTAGATTTCCATGGTAACCAAACAAAAAAAATTACTCTGACTTTGGCTTGAAAATTGTGGTGTAAAGTTTTCGGAAGTAATCACACAAGTGCATCAAAATTACCGATAATTTTTCTTGAAAGCATTTTTTACTGACAACATGCTTGAATGAAAAATTATCCAGATTTATTTTGATGCACGAGTGTAATTCGGTAGAATATTTCTCGAGTAGAAAAAACCGGTATTGAAGTGTTTTCGTGTAAACTAAAATTTCCCTCTTTAATAAAATCCATAAACTGTCTCCATATATATTTATGGTTCAGTATTGTATTTTTGGGTTCACTTTTTCTTGAATAGAACTTGAAGAATCTTATCCAAATCGCGACATTTCAACGAATTTTAAAATTTGGCATATGTCAAAATAACAAATGCGCAATTTTAACTCTCGTTACTGTAGTTACGGACCTGCAGGGAAATTTTCGATAGCTAGCGGGAAATTTTCGGATTCTACCGGGCAATTTACGCCGAAAAATTCCCGCTTCATATGGGATTTTTAATACATGAGGGAAATATTCACTTATAATCTCCCTAGAGCACGAATTATTTCCGGAAATTTTCTCGAAGTGCGAATTTTCTTAAAAAATTCGCAACTGAGGATATTTTAACTCTCGTTACTGTAGTTACGGACCTGCAGGAAAATTTTCGATAGCTAGCGGGAAATTTTCGGATTCTACCGGGCAATTTACGCCGAAAAATTCCCGCTTCATATGGGATTTTTAATACATGAGGGAAATATTCACTTATAATCTCCCTAGAGCACGAATTATTTCCGGAAATTTTCTCGAAGTGCGAATTTTCTTAAAAAATTCGCAACTGAGGATATTTTAACTCTCGTTACTGTAGTTACGGACCTGCAGGAAAATTTTCGATAGCTAGCGGGAAATTTTCGGATTCTACCGGGCAATTTTCGCCTAAAAATTCCCGCTTCATATGGGAATTTTAATACATGAGGGAAATATTCACTTATAATCTCCCTAGAGCACGAATTATTTCCGGAAATTTTCTCGAAGTGCGAATTTTCTTAAAAAATTCGCAACTGAGGAAAATTTCCGGAAATAATTCGTGCTCGCGGGAGATTCGGTAAGAAAATTTTATACCAAAACTTTTTTTAAATAGAAATTAAATTGGTGACATACTTAGGTGACATATTATTATTATTTATGACAGCTGTCAAGCCAGAGGGAAATTTCCACTCATTAATTTCCCTCTAGACAGGGAAATTTCCGAAGAAATTAGGTTATTGTCATAGCAACATGTCAAAATGCAGGCATCTGATTGGCTAAAATTAACTGGTATAAAATTTTCTATAAAATGTATACCTTCGTCATCAAGCAGAGTAGGTAGCTGCATATTAATCGATTAATTATTAATTTTAGAGCAAGATACTACCAAATTCCTGCCGAGTTATTGGAAACAAAATAACATCAAATTTCACGAATGATATTTGAAATAGAGATTTTTTTATAGCTCGAAGAATAAACTCGATGGCTTCTTTTCGCCGTCAACATTTTTTATTTCCTCGAAATAATATAAATTTAGAACGCTTAGGATGGAAAAAATAGCTCACAAAGAATTCGAGGGTGTATTTGCATGGAAAACTTTCTTTAATATATTTCAGAAAACGGAATATGAATTGATCGATTTTTAAACGGTTTTGTTTTAGTTTTTATACCGCTCACTTAACTTTTGTCGAAACTTCTAATTTAGCATCTCCATACGGCGAAGTTTTGGAATATTTTTTCAAAATCAATTTTATCAGCCTTATGCTATAATGCAGTGATGGTCAAACTTTTATGACTTTAACGATGATGAAGGCCAAGTTGTGGCAAAACGTAGGGGCATGATATACCGGATCTATAGTGTAGTGGATAAACCAAAGATAATTCTACTACAAATAGATGAATCATTTAAATATGGAGAGTCAAAATCCAACGTTCGCTCAAACTCAGATTTTTATATGGGAATATAAACATTCTTAAGTTTCAGTTAAGTTAATTCGTTGAACTTATCCCAAAGCAACGCGACGTGCTATAAATGTCGAATGAGCATAAAAAATAACTATTACTATTAGTATTAAGTAAAATGGAAATTGGTCATAAGCATCTGTTGATATATAGTGGCGTTGAAGAAAATCAAAGAGCAACAGGAGGCGTAGGTTGCATAATACACAAGAAATTAGATAAAGATATATAGGATAGTCTTTGCCGACTAATTAGGTATAAAACCAGAAATATTGGGGAAACGGCAAGTTTATAAAAGTGAACTCTTCTTACTAATTTAACAAGCTTTCGGAAACTTTTATTTCCATTATCAAGTTACAGTAAATTGAGGATTGATATAAAATGGTAAATATATATTAAATGCTAAAATTGGTATTTGAATTTTATATATATATATATATATATATATATATATATATATATATATATATATATATATATATATTGATATGAATTTTCAATTTATATTGTTGATATGTGTTTTAATTTATTTATTGTAATATATTTATTTGGGCGCCAATTAATATGAATTTTAATTTAAATATTAGTGCTATCCTCTCACTCACCTTTTATGATGACTCTTCACCTCAGGTTGGGTTCATGGGTCTAATGCTCACTTAGTTTCTTTTTTTATTTTATTATTTAATATATCCTCAGACCGGTCATGTGTCCTTGCCCTTGAATAATAGGAACTATCCAACTGTGAAGCAGTTTTGCCAACTTAATAGGAAGAAAACTCTTTATATTAGAAATTTATGAAATATTATTTAATTTATTTTTTAATGAACGGCGTATTTATTTAGAATTGATAAGTAAATACATAAGAAACAATTCAAAACACTTATCTAAATGATCTTTCGCTCAACGTTCACACTAAATGAAGTTCTTATATCTAATAAATATATGAAAATTATGCAACTCTTTTTACATGTAACACTAATAACCAAAGACAAAATAGAACATCTGTTTTTAACAGATTTTATATACAAATTGGACGATATTGTAATCGTAACGAAGATGAATAAATATTAAGTTCTGGATTTAATCACACGCACGTAAGTTTATGAAATACCTTTTTATCTTGTATTATTTTTTGAAGATTTTCTATGTTTTAAACCTTTCAGGGCCTTGGAGTCCCTCATAGAAGTGGCTTCAATATGGCTTCGGGGTCGGCTTGGGAAGATTTTCAGTTTTGTCTACCTCTCGGAATTTTCACTCATGGTTTGTTTAAGGAATTTTATATTTACAGAGATTATTTAACCTCTGTTTTTAACAGGAACTTGTTAAGGAAAGGTTAGTAAAACCAATTCACTTTATAGTTTCACTTTTAACACAACGTAGTCTAATTTTAAATAAATTTTTAAGCATGAAAAAGCTTATACTTCTCAATTCTGTATATTTTTTGTAACTAACTGTTTTCTAATCAATAGCAACCAATATCAAATTTTTCTATCTTTTCAAAATCCATATGTCTCTTTATTTTTAAGTTTTTCTATATTTGCTGACCAATCAAATTCATTTAATAATTTTTGATTTCTGTTATTTGACTTGATTGTTTTATAATTTGATCTTTTTCTGATATGAAAGTTTATTTTTAATGTCTCCAAATAATTTATTATTGTTTTTATCTTTTAGTTAAAAAACTTTAAAATTATTTGACATCTGTTTTAATTTCAGTTGTCATGTCCTTTCTTCCGTTCGAGTTGACAAATCTAGATTCACACTTTGTTAGATATCTTCATAAGTGTACTTTTTCTATTTTTACCAGTGTCAGATTTTATAACCTAACTAATAATTTTTAATTTTCAGGTTCTTTCTTTTTAGATTTATGGTCGCTTGACGCTTTATCAGGTCTCCTAACACCTTGCATGCCTATTTTTTCAAAAAAATATAAACTTTACTTTTAAAACGACTTTAAAAATCATAAAATTTGAAAGTTCGCCAAAACGCGCTTTTCGACATAAAGATGGCTGCCCCATCCGTTGACGTCACTCCATTTGTTTACTTTCTTATTAGTGTATCACGCTCTGAGTTTTTGTGACCTAATTTGTTTCTGAAAGCTTTAAAAATGGATAAAGCCGAAAAAAAAAACTTTGTATTCCAAGTATTGCATCGTTCCAGAGTGTAAATCAACGTCTATTAAAACTCCAGACAAAATATTTGTTACTTTACCTGGTGGCGCAAGCAAAAATGCACTTAAGAGAAGGACATTGTGGTTGCAAGCTATGCGTCGAAACAAAGACGATATTTCGACAAACACTACTGCTTTTGTTTGTGAAGACCATTTTAATGTAAGTACCTACTTCTATGTTGGTAATTTTTCTTCTTAAATAGTTTGAGGTTATGTACCTATATGTCTAGGAATCAACCATAAAGACATTATTTTCTTACCAACTCAGGCCAACATGGCATCGAAATATGGTTGGTATATATTATATATAATACATAGTTTAAATCGTACTTACGATAATGCTTTAACTCCTCTTATTTCCTCTGCATTAAAGCAGCTGTTTGACTTCATAAATTCAAGTAGCATAAATGAGTCTACTTTGAGCAAGTTATCCGTTTGTGCTTTTACAAAACCTTCGCTAGCCATATCTTTACTCACAAAATATGAAAGAATCGTCACTGAACACTGAACTAGTAAATAAAATATTTTCTTCTAAAAGTTTTTAAATATCCTCGGAAATATCGAATATTTATGTCCACTTTCCACTTTACGTTGACTTTTAGAAATAAAAAAAGCACACACAAACACGTAATGGTCTCAAACAAACATATAAATGATATTTTTACGTCGATGAAGCAATTAATAGTTAACTAAAATACAATATAAACACAAAACTACACAGAACCTAATGCAATACCGGCCATATTGACAAAAGTAAACAAATGGTGTGACATCACACGTATTATCGGTAGCGTTCGGAAATCCTCGGGTGGTGATCGGAAAGTGCATTAAAATTTGAATTTTATTTTAAAATTTGGAAGTAATTTCCAATGGAAACTGGTTTATTTCCTATTATTAATTATTTTTGATATCAACTTTACTATTACAAATTAATATCTAAGAAAATATGAAATATGCGTGTACTCTATTGAGATACAATCGATTTATTTTATCCTGCCTAAATTCCAATGTCCGCCTATGATTTATTGCGGTTTTAGGGTCACTTACCTGAAATCGTGCTATCAATATGATAAAAATATATTATTACAAAAAGAATATATTAATACAGCTCAAAAACGCACGGTCGAAGGAAAAATATATTTAGTTTTGATATTGATGATTTTACATGACAAATGATGAAAAACCGCAGTCATAATGTTATTGGAAAATACTGCATGTATACGAATATATTATATTGTTGCGTCTCAAGTAAGTTGTTATTGCTGTAATATAAGATCACAGGAACAAGCCTAATGAAATTGTAGCTTAAATGGTAACAGGCGTAATTCAAACAATAGCTTCGTGCTCGAGTTCATTTTAATTAAACCGTATTTAACGAGACTAATGAAGAGAAGTAGAGGAAAACTCCAAATACTTTAATGTTCTTTTAATTCCGAACAATCAGTATATAACGGATATATAAGTTCATTCGGATTTTTAAAAGGAATTTTTAACTATCAACAATTTATTCTCACTTCGACTACAGCGACCTCCAAACAAAATAGCATTGAAAAGTGATTATTACATGGTAAATAATGTTCAAAAAATGGTTATCAGTCTTGAGTGTGATTATAGAAATCGCTAGAGCAGAATTTATAAGAAAACAAAAATTCTATGCATCTAAGTACTGAATCATAGTATGGACAAGGAACTACAGTATTCGCCAGCTAACTTGATGTCCTAAATGCTTTCTAGGGAGCTATTGACGCCGCCCATCCGATAACTGTAAACAGTGCCGTGCAAGTTCTGAGGATACGCTTTCTGTTACAAATTAACACAACTTGTACAATTAATAAAGTAAAGTCCGTCCGGAAATATATGATCCTAACTTAATAAATAATATTTAATTCTTTTTTATAATTATTGGTATATTGTTTTTATAGAAACGGATCTGCTTGATACCTGAATTCTGAGTACATAAACAATAACTGTATGACGCTACGCTACTGAAAATCTTAACACCTGATAAGGTTCGATGCAATTGGCGTATGTCAAAATTTTACCACCAATAGCAGCCGAGTAGGCAGGGCACTATTACTCTATCTCTCTTAGTTGGTAATTTCTGGGACATCAAGTTAGCTGGCGAATACTGTAGTAGGATAACTCAGGTCGGCTCTTTTGATGTTTTGTCAGTCGGATCGGAAGTCCTTGACTGCGTATGACGTGCCGCCAGTAGACCAATTTGTTTGCTTGACGCTAACCAGAGAATTCCAAAAAAACTATACTGTTTCACCACTTCAACCGATGTTTTAGATAAAAATCGTTCTATACTTTGTATTCCACATGAAGAAATAGCAGATGAACTAGCAAAGAGAGAGACTGAAACTCCCTTTTGGGAACCAGAGCCCTTTCGCGGTATCAGCTCCATTGTAATATTGGAGGAAATAAGCAAAACCGAACAAAAAGATCTGACCATTGGAAAGATCTAGTAAAGCTTAGACAATCAAAGATACTTCTGGGCTTCTGGGTGATCACAACCAGTTGAGAGCAAATGAATGCCCTAGCCAAAATAGAACTGCACTAAGAGTTTTATCAGGTGTCTTATCGAGCTGCTGGTCTCTGAGACTTTCCTTAGGAGGCACAATAGATCTTTTAGGTCTTAATGAATGTCACTCCAATATACATACATACATTCCACATGAAGTCTGACAGTCAACTGCATATTATAAAAACGGATCTTACTTTCAAGTCACTATGAATCATCATATAACAAGACTTGAACAGTTAACATGTGTCTTCTATGTCTGAAAGATCCACATCGGATCTTATTTTGTGCATTGTCCTTCAAGACCTGAATTGGGATTTCAATGTTGTGTGGGGATTAACTCTTGCTCCAGATTCTGAATGATCACCCACCAAATAAATTGACCGTCATGGATCGTAGTGGAGAGACGAGAAGACCCACTCGCTTTTAATCTAATCCATCCTTATTTAAGATGGTTCAATTTCAACGCATTGAAATAAGAAGAATTTGGATAGGAGCCAACCTTACATGAAGTAGGATACTAACATTGAGAACTCCACTAAGGGACAATCCTATCGCTTACTGTTATCGTCCTGTTATCTTTAACTTGAAGTTAGCTCTAAATTCATTTTCACCGCCTCTTGGTTGAAATCGAAGCCCGACTAGAGCAGCCAGTTTGCAAAACTAATCAACCCTTTTGTGGAATCACAAATGATTGCAAAAGAGAGAAAATCGGGAACTGGCTAGATAGGGAACACCAATTCAAATGGAGGTTGACACAAGGGCTCCTCCACACAAAGAGTTTACTGAACAAGGTAGAAAAGGAACTCTCGAGAGTACAACGAGAATACAAGAGAATTCCGTTTTTCAATTCCAAAAACAAAAGAAACGTCATGCGTAGTAGACTTCCAAGACCAAGTAGGTGGGGTGAGAATGAGTAAGATAGGCTGAGACTACAGGCTTATCAGCCTGCTGTGTGGAATGGAGGGGATAATAGATGATAGGATTGAGGAGGAAGTTGGTAGGAATGGGGGTTTTAGGGTAAACTAGCACTGGTTTACGAAGGGGAAATCTTGCATCTCGGCATTGGGTAGGGTGATGGGCTTGGTGGAAAGAACTAGGGAGGGCAGCTGGAGGAACAAGAAATTGGCCCTACTCGTGTTCTTCGACGTCGGGAACGCTTTCAATAGTGTCAGCAAACGGGCAGTGTTGAGTGCGTTGCTGAGGCTTGGGGTTGGTGAACCTGGTAGAGGACTACCTGACGGGGCGTGTGATTGTAGACTCCATAGGTAGGAGGTATAAGATGGAGGCTGGAGTGCCCCAGGGCTCGGTTCTAGGACCGACGCTCTGGAAGTGTGTGTTTGATGAGGTTTATGGGTTAGTATGTGAAGAGGGATGTGATATTACGGTGTATGCGGACGATGTGTGTCTGATATGTACGGCAAAGGGAGAGGCGGAGATTGAAAGGAAGGCGGAGAGAATGTGTAGGAAG
Source organism: Lochmaea crataegi (assembly GCA_947563755.1). Lineage (NCBI taxonomy): Eukaryota > Metazoa > Arthropoda > Insecta > Coleoptera > Chrysomelidae > Lochmaea > Lochmaea crataegi. The sequence goes on from OX387435.1 coordinate 31,801,268, forward strand.
ATTGTGGAGAAGACCGTGGGGTTGCTAGTGAAGGGACGGAGCAAGACGAGGGAAGTGGGGGTGATGGTGAAGGGAAGGATAATTCGGATGGAGGAGTCTGTGAAATACCTAGGGGAGTGGTTGGATGGCCAATTATCTTTCAAAACTCATATGTTAAAGGCGGCAGAGAAGGGGAAGATGAGAGCAGCATGGCTGGGGAGATTGATGTGTAATGTGAAAGGGCCGGGAGAATGGTTGAGGAGGGTAATTGGTAGGACGGTAGAGCAGAGTATGCTGTTCGGTGCGGAGGTGTGGGGTGAAGGTGAGGGTTATGCCACTCCTGCGGGTGAAGAGAGGGATACTGCTGAGGGTGGTGCAGGGGTACAGGACAGTGGGTGGACTGGCAGCAGCGGTGTTGGCAAGGTCCTACCCATTGGACGTGATGGCTAGAGCTAGGAACAAACGCTGGAGGGGTGCGACCAGAGAGGAAGTACAGGAATGGATGGAGGAGGAAATGGAGAGAAGGTGGAAGGAGTATGAGGGCGCGATAAAAGAAGCGATTGGGAATAGGAGAGATTGGAGGGACCGGAAATTCGGGGAAGTGAACTACTTCTTAACACAGGTGTTCACCGGACATGGGGCGAGAGTAGGGTACCTCCAAAAGATTGGGAAAAGAGAGACTGGAGTGTGCGAGACGTGTGAAGTGGAGCTTGATGTGGGGCATGTGTTTAGATGCTGGAGGAATGAGGAAATGCTGAAGAAGTTGGAGAGGAAACTAGGGGAGGCGGTGTACTGGGAGAACATGGTGGAGATAATGTTGAGGGGGAGGAGGAATGGATGGAGGTGAGTGGAGTAGTAGAGAGCATGGTTAGGGGGAGAGAAGGACTCGATATGGCATGAGAGGTAGGGGTGATAGTAGAGAGGAGACGACGGTGTCAGCGGAAAGTATGAGCCCGTCTCGAAGTAGTGTAGTGCTAGGGTAGTGATTCCGAGGCGGGGGTAACGGCGAGTTTGAGGTGGGTTTGGTTGGTAGGCATCCCCATCTCGACCCGAAAAAAAAAGGTGGGCTGAGACAAATTAGGCTCTACGATTTTTGTGAACTTCAATTTTCGAGTCTTAATCGCAAATGAGAAATTGGTTTGAATTTTCGATAGAAATTGTGGAATAAAAAATAGTATTCATTATTTATTATAAGTTTAAAAATTCCTCTAAAAAGTGTCCCTAAGAAACCCCAAAAATTCCTCGAATTGGCATTCGATACATGAGTACATAGCTGGGCATCATACTCATTGACGTCAGCAGCTGCGGCGCTAAGATGTCGTGTGAAATGATTTTAAATAACACGGAATTTCAAGCTATGTTTTCCAAGTTAATATTGATTTTAAAGAAATCTGTGGGGATAAGGTTTTTTAACGCCAAAAAAATTGGAAACTTCCCTATGGCCCGTTTATGGAAAAAATACCGCTTTATGCACCTGCTGCATAAATTTCGAAAACAAAATATGAATGTCGGAGATATGTATAATGTTAATCTAGATACATCCGTAGAACCAATTTATCGACTACCACAGACCCGCGCGGCATATTCAACTTTAATCAAGCTCGAATGCGAGTTGGAAAGTAAAGAATGAAATCCGAGTTTATCTGGTGAAAAACGATGAATCCCAGATATAATACAAGATTAATTGAAATTGATTTGACTTTGAGCTACATTTAGTATTGAAAATTCGTTTCTTTCGACTAAAATTTGGCTGGAGAGTGACAATATACGTATTTAAAAAAAATTAAGATGATGATAAATGTGGGAATCAGAAACGTCAGATGGATATGTAGATGACTGATTTTAAAGACATTAAAAAATGACAATGACTAAGTGTCATCTGTTCTCTATATCTTACCGAAATAATGAATTTGGCTTTTTCAAACTGTACGAACAGGTTCATTTTTATATTTCTACTTCATTACTCCAAGAAAACTTTATTTTTTTTAATTTTTTAAATTTTAATACAAATTTTCCGGCAGTGTTTTCTTTCACTTTCAAGTTTACTTCAAGTTAAAAAAAGGAAAATATCTTTCTTTATACCCTGGAAGAGTTTCCAAAGTTTCCAGAACTTCCTGTTTGAAATCGACAAATCGATCGATTCGCTATCATCAATAAGTGAGTGTAATGAGACTTACTGGCCCCATCTTGTACAATATTTTCAATAGATGTGAGATTTTTTTATTGTCTAGGGTGTAGTGTTGTCATGTAAAGTGAAAGGGAAAGTGAAAGGGAAAGGGAAAGGGAAAGGGAAAGGGAAAGGGAAAGGGAAAGGGAAAGGGAAAGGGAAAGGGAAAGGGAAAGGGAAAGGGAAAGGGAAAGGGAAAGGGAAAGGGAAAGGGAAAGGGAAAGGGAAAGGGAAAGGGAAAGGGAAAGGGAAAGGGAAAGGGAAAGGGAAAGGGAAAGGGAAAGGGAAAGGGAAAGGGAAAGGGAAAGGGAAAGGGAAAGGGAAAGGGAAAGGGAAAGGGAAAGGGAAAGGGAAAGGGAAAGGGAAAGGGAAAGGGAAAGGGAAAGGGAAAGGGAAAGGGAAAGGGAAAGGGAAAGGGAAAGGGAAAGGGAAAGGGAAAGGGAAAGGGAAAGGGAAAGGGAAAGGGAAAGGGAAAGGGAAAGGGAAAGGGAAAGGGAAAGGAAAGGGAAAGGGAAAGGGAAAGGGAAAGGGAAAGGGAAAGGGAAAGGGAAAGGGAAAGGGAAAGGGAAAGGGAAAGGGAAAGGGAAAGGGAAAGGGAAAGGGAAAGGGAAAGGGAAAGGGAAAGGGAAAGGGAAAGGGAAAGGGAAAGGGAAAGGGAAAGGGAAAGGGAAAGGGAAAGGGAAAGGGAAAGGGAAAGGGAAAGGGAAAGGGAAAGGGAAAGGGAAAGGGAAAGGGAAAGGGAAAGGGAAAGGGAAAGGGAAAGGGAAAGGGAAAGGGAAAGGGAAAGGGAAAGGGAAAGGGAAAGGGAAAGGGAAAGGGAAAGGGAAAGGGAAAGGGAAAGGGAAAGGGAAAGGGAAAGGGAAAGGGAAAGGGAAAGGGAAAGGGAAAGGGAAAGGGAAAGGGAAAGGGAAAGGGAAAGGGAAAGGGAAAGGGAAAGGGAAAGGGAAAGGGAAAGGGAAAGGGAAAGGGAAAGGGAAAGGGAAAGGGAAAGGGAAAGGGAAAGGGAAAGGGAAAGGGAAAGGGAAAGGGAAAGGGAAAGGGAAAATATTTCCTGTTACCCTTGTCAATGACAGATCAATGATGATGGTAAATTCATGGAATCACATCTTGGTGTTCTTAGAGATGATTATTGAGCAGTTTCCTCGGGGTTTTTAGTTTTTTTATCCATTTGGAATCATTAAAAAAATTGTTTACAGTCGCAATTTAATTTGATTTTCACATATTTGTGATAGTTTCTCAGTGAATCCCTCTTTTTTTAAGGGATCGGATAATTGATGACATCGATGTGTTATAAAGCACCTTCGATGTCTAGAAATGCTGCAAGGGCTACTTCCTTATGATTCAGGCTCCTTTCGAGACCTGAGACCAAATTATGCAGGGCAGCTGCAATTTTGCAGGTTTGCTTCTCAAAAATTCCTCAACGCGGCTGAAGAAGCTTTCAGTACAAAAACTGTCCGTATAAAGACCGAGCAGTATAAATATGTAATAATCAGATGTAGTTTTTAGAGGCTGAAGAAGAATGCAGTAAATTGGCTAGACTCGAAACAGCCTAATTGGCAACGGAGATAAGGGATGCTAGAAGATGCAAAAAGTGCTTGATGTTTTCACATTTTTGTCTACTATTTAAGTAGCGTGATAGTCGATATCTCCAATTGAATTCTTGGTAATATTATGTGGGAATATTACTCGTCCCACTGACAGAACACGACTTTTCTTGGCGAGCGTTTTCATCAAATTACGATGAAATCCAATTTAATTCTAAAAATTACATTTATTTATACTTTTCACGTACAAATTCCATAAAGTATGCTACACGCAAACTGTACTAAAAGTTGAAAGCAGCTGAACACACAGTTTCAACTCAAGTTTTCTAAAAATACACTGACCACCAATAATTTGTCTCAATTTCAAAAGTGGTTGTCTCTGGAAGTACTCGATTGATTTTGATGATTTTTTTACGAATTGTAGGCCAATTCTTTTGTATCAAGACTGTGGTTGAAATCTCGATGTAAAGTTAAATATGAAAATAATAATTATGAAGATGTTTTTTCACCCAAAATTTGATTGACCATTTCGTAGTCCAAATAGAGGAATGTCGATAAAAGAAACTAGTAACGTCTTTTAAACACTTTTATTAGGTATATTTAAAATTATAACAATAGGTATTTTATAGTTAAACTTCAAAATGTTTTGTCTCTTCTTCAACTTTAGTGTTGGTATCATCTTCACACACTGGATCATCGCATATTTCTTTATTTGTAACATGAGCACTCAAATGTGCGATAAGCCGATCTGCCAAGTGAACCAACTGAAAATTAAAAAGTCTGCATAAAAATATGTTAGTGAGTAGTAAGTTACAACTACAATAACGAATGCAACACAATGAGGTGTTAAACCGATATTGGTATATTGGTATATTGGTATATTGGTATATTGGTATATTGGTATATTGGTATATTGGTATATTGGTATATTGGTATATTGGTATATTGGTATATTGGTATATTGGTATATTGGTATATTGGTATATTGGTATATTGGTATATTGGTATATTGGTATATTGGTATATTGGTATATTGGTATATTGGTATATTGGTATATTGGTATATTGGTATATTGGTATATTGGTATATTGGTATATTGGTATATTGGTATATTGGTATATTGGTATATTGGTATATTGGTATATTGGTATATTGGTATATTGGTATATTGGTATATTGGTATATTGGTATATTGGTATATTGGTATATTGGTATATTGGTATATTGGTATATTGGTATATTGGTATATTGGTATATTGGTATATTGGTATATTGGTATATTGGTATATTGGTATATTGGTATATTGGTATATTGGTATATTGGTATATTGGTATATTGGTATATTGGTATATTGGTATATTGGTATATTGGTATATTGGTATATTGGTATATTGGTATATTGGTATATTGGTATATTGGTATATTGGTATATTGGTATATTGGTATATTGATATATTGGTATATTGGTATATTGGTATATTGGTATATTGGTATATTGGTATATTGGTATATTGGTATATTGGTATATTGGTATATTGGTATATTGGTATATTGGTATATTGGTATATTGGTATATTGGTATATTGGTATATTGGTATGTTGGTACTACTTTGCAAGAATTAACAAGACATTGCAAGACAACCCTCGTATGTTCATTGTTCGGAGGTGAATACTGTAAACAGCTACTAAATTGCATCAAATAGAATCATTGATACCATAGCCAGAAAGCTATTCGAATATCTTAGATCTCATCCGAACACAGAGCTGAGAGACCTAACGAGATATACAACAGAAGACTACAGGAAACACAAAAGACCTAGGAAACAAATAGAGGAAGCAAACACGACACAACAAAAAACCCACCAAAAAACAAAAAACCATGCACGTGTTGGCATACCAAAAAAAAATAAAAAAATACTAACAAAAACCGTGTGTGCGAGTGTGCGGGAGATGGCAAACAAATAAAAACTAAAACAATAAAAAAACACAAACCAACACCGGGGTGGACAAGAAAGAACACAGCGAAGAGGAACTCACCTATACGGAGGCCTCGCACTTCTGTTAATGGAAGCTCGGGGATTCCTGAGGGGTCAGCTCTAAAAGAAGGCGAAGGACCACTTATGCTAAGGTCTGTTGCACCAGGGCGGGAGGAACGGATTTTAAAATGAGGCAGCGAAAGCACACCCACAACCGAATCACAAGACTAACAAGAAGGACAAGGGAATATAGCCACCAGAGCTACCCCTTTAAGAAAGAAGACATTCCTGGCGTCCCCCATGGAGTAAAGGGATACGCGATCGCGAAGTACGAGTGAAGTCCTGTCGGAATGACAGGGGGTGGTGGAAGGTTCTACTTAGCATCAGCCCCCGGGCCTAAAAACCCGGAGGTGGATGTCTCACGCGTGTGTGTTTACCATAAAAACAAATCTGTAAACGTCAAATCAATTATTATGTTTTTGCTAAAAATATTCACTGAATTTTTATTGCGCACATTGAGTGTGATGGATTTAGTTTTTGACTTTATTTTTGCATTGTATTGGGTGAGTTTCCCATTAAAAGCTTTATCAAATTCTTTTCCGTTGATGTTTTCCCGTCATAGTTTTCACAATGTTGGCATTCCTATAATATATTTTCAGAAAGCTCAAAAGATATTTTATGAACGTAATTCACTCGATAGATCTTCAATGATGCGCAGTATTCCCCCAATGAATGTAAATTAAAATTAGAAAACAAGTTTTCATCTTATACAAAACTTGGTAATGAACATTTTTTTAAAATTCTGATTTATGAAACTTCGTAAAATCTATAAAGGATCTTGATCTCCTACATTTTAAATGAAATTCCAAAGGGAAAGAAGGAAATAACCGAATATTGATTCAAAGAATTTCGATATTTAAAGCATTTGACCTTCATATTCTAACAGGGATATCTCCAGCTAGTTAAAGTAATTTTCATAAAGTGTTTCTTGTTTTCCACAGATTCACAAAGACAGTGAAAAATTGAAATTTGTTTATAACAAATTTTCACTAAATTCACAAAAACCTTACTATGTATAATTAAACTGCACACCAAATAAACGTTTGATTGACAAAACCATGGAGGTGGACAAAATGCTGTTTACTCTATTTTTGAAATGAAAACAGGGATTTTAATTAAACTTGCCTTTAATTATTGGTTAGTTAACAGACAGGTTCAGACAATGTAAAATGTAGTTTAATTTATTTGAATAATAGTGTGGCAGGAGATAAACTTTTTATATTACTTGTATATTGTAGTTTACCATGACGCCTAATCGATGCCGAGCTATAGTTTCGTTGCGCTCGCTGGAATAATTGCTCCTTTTGTACACATGCAGTGGTACAACGAAAATGAAAAAAATAATAATAATTCACAGATTGAATTCGATAATCTAACGAAACAATTACGAACTTAAACTGCCTTATAGTATTCTATCAGTATCTAGCGAACTTTGACTTTCGTTTTCTCGGCTTCTAGTGATCGTATTGAATTTTTTTCAGAATTGTATGGTTTTTGAATGCATCCCTTTATAACCTGAAACCGAAGTTGAAATTGATCTTTCAACAATAAATCTTGAAAAAAAGTTAAAAAAATAATTAAGCGTTCAAAAAATATGTAATAAAATTTGTTATATTTGTAATTTCGTGTTGGGTTTATAAGATACTTTCATGTCGCGTTTTGCGAATTTAATTGTGTAATAAATACGCACTCTTGTATAAAGAGATAAGAAATAACTAGAAGGAAAATGTCGCTTCGATACAATTATTACATGCTAACTTATTGAAGTTAACTACAAATATATCTTCAAGCTGGATAACATAGTCCTTTTATTTCCTACCGGTGCGCCACTGCCTCCAAAATACTTCTACCTTAGTTCAAAATCGCGTTTTGTTTTCTTTCCCTGGCGGCTGACCGACGCTTTGCTATATTGACGATTATTCTTCGGCAGTTGAAGTAGGCGTGACCAAACGCACACTTCGCGCCTAAATGCATTATCTCATTATCTAGTCGAGTCGAAAGACTAAGAGACAAGATAGAAGGAAAAATAGGTGATTATCAATTTGGATTTAGGAAAGGAAAGTCGACTAAAGACCCAGGAGGAGAAGGAGAAGGAGAAGGAGAAGGAGAAGGAGAAGGAGAAGGAGAAGGAGAAGGAGAAGGAGAAGGAGAAGGAGAAGGAGAAGGAGAAGGAGAAGGAGAAGGAGAAGGAGAAGGAGAAGGAGAAGGAGAAGGAGAAGGAGAAGGAGAAGGAGAAGGAGAAGGAGAAGGAGAAGGAGAAGGAGAAGGAGAAGGAGAAGGAGAAGGAGAAGGAGAAGGAGAAGGAGAAGGAGAAGGAGAAGGAGAAGGAGAAGGAGAAGGAGAAGGAGAAGGAGAAGGAGAAGGAGAAGGAGAAGGAGAAGGAGAAGGAGAAGGAGAAGGAGAAGGAGAAGGAGAAGGAGAAGGAGAAGGAGAAGGAGAAGGAGAAGGAGAAGGAGAAGGAGAAGGAGAAGGAGAAGGAGAAGGAGAAGGAGAAGGAGAAGGAGAAGGAGAAGGAGAAGGAGAAGGAGAAGGAGAAGGAGAAGGAGAAGGAGAAGGAGAAGGAGAAGGAGAAGGAGAAGGAGAAGGAGAAGGAGAAGGAGAAGGAGAAGGAGAAGGAGAAGGAGAAGGAGAAGGAGAAGGAGAAGGAGAAGGAGAAGGAGAAGGAGAAGGAGAAGGAGAAGGAGAAGGAGAAGGAGAAGGAGAAGGAGAAGGAGAAGGAGAAGGAGAAGGAGAAGGAGAAGGAGAAGGAGAAGGAGAAGGAGAAGGAGAAGGAGAAGGAGAAGGAGAAGGAGAAGGAGAAGGAGAAGGAGAAGGAGAAGGAGAAGGAGAAGGAGAAGGAGAAGGAGAAGGAGAAGGAGAAGGAGAAGGAGAAGGAGAAGGAGAAGGAGAAGGAGAAGGAGAAGGAGAAGGAGAAGGAGAAGGAGAAGGAGAAGGAGAAGGAGAAGGAGAAGGAGAAGGAGAAGGAGAAGGAGAAGGAGAAGGAGAAGGAGAAGGAGAAGGAGAAGGAGAAGGAGAAGGAGAAGGAGAAGGAGAAGGAGAAGGAGAAGGAGACGGAGAAGGAGAAGGAGAAGGAGAAGGAGAAGGAGAAGGAGAAGGAGAAGGAGAAGGAGAAGGAGAAGGAGAAGGAGAAGGAGAAGGAGAAGGAGAAGGAGAAGGAGAAGGAGAAGGAGAAGGAGAAGGAGAAGGAGAAGGAGAAGGAGAAGGAGAAGGAGAAGGAGAAGGAGAAGGAGAAGGAGAAGGAGAAGGAGAAGGAGAAGGAGAAGGAGTAGGAGTAGGAGTAGGAGTAGGAGTAGGAGTAGGAGTAGGAGTAGGAGTAGGAGTAGGAGTAGGTGTAGGTGTAGGAGTAGGAGTAGGAGTAGGAGTAGGAGTAGGAGTAGGAGTAGGAGTAGGAGTAGGAGTAGGAGTAGGAGTAGGAGTAGGAGTAGGAGTAGGAGTAGGAGTAGGAGTAGGAGTAGGAGTAGGAGTAGGAGGAGGAGGAGGAGGAGGAGGAGGAGTAGGAGTAGGAGTAGGTGTAGGTGTAGGAGTAGGAGTAGGAGTAGGAGTAGGAGTAGGAGTAGGAGTAGGAGTAGGAGTAGGAGTAGGAGTAGGAGTAGGAGTAGGAGTAGGAGTAGGAGTAGGAGTAGGAGTAGGAGTAGGAGTAGGAGTAGGAGTAGGAGTAGGAGTAGGAGTAGGAGTAGGAGTAGGAGTAGGAGTAGGAGTAGGAGTAGGAGTAGGAGTAGGAGTAGGAGTAGGAGTAGGAGTAGGAGTAGGAGTAGGAGTAGGAGTAGGAGTAGGAGGAGGAGGAGGAGGAGGAGGAACTGGGTTTCTGTATATTTGAAAATAAACGAGAAAAAGTATCAACAAACTTACCTCATTTGCACAGACAGCATCGTTTTCCATCAACCTTCCATACCGCTCCATCAAACCAATCGCCTCTTCTTCGATACCCATCAAGATACAACTCAACGCCATGTTAACTACGATATAAACATCTTCTGGACATAAACTTAATGCCAATCGAAATGCTTTAACAGAATTATCTGGATCTTTCAGTTCCAATAAAGCAACTGTAAGAAAAAGAGGAATCCAACGTTTACAAACACTATTCCATCAATATCACGAATACAATATTTAAAATTCGTGAGATTTTTGTGACAGAACGTCGCAATCACCTACATTCCATTCACCAAAACTTCGACTGAGCGCATTTGCCAAAATTTCAAAAATATTAGTGAAAAATTAGGTTATGTAAATGTAAATGAAATATTGTTGCGAGGTCACCAACTCAAAGCCGGCCCTGTCTCTCTACTATAAATTTTGGCGAACGCGCTCCTTTCGAGAACATTCTAGAAAATCGTTTTGTTCACGCATATATACGCGGGTTTTTTAGTGAGTTAACAATTAGTGAAACAAAGACAAAGAGTTCCGTCACTTTCAGCTCACTTAGTCTCTTAGCCATTTTTACGTAATTATTTATTCATATTACCCCACACCTGACACCAATGTAATGTTTTTGTTATTTATTTAAATAGTTTTTAAATGTGGGATAAAATTATACATACTATGGCTAATTACTGTCTATTGATTTATTCATTAAACTTAATTTATATACACACCCTACTTAATGTCTACTACGATATTTACACTCGGTATAATTTATTTTTACCACTTGAATATTACACTATTTATCTTCACTATTTCATTCACTGTCCGATTACTAAGAACTTCTGTAAACTGTCTGTGATCTAACTCTTTACTGTCCGTTTCACTAATTGTCAACTCACTCAAACAACCGCGTATATATAGTCTTTATCAATTCTGGAAAATTCTTGAACTTCCTCGCCCGTCCTATGCGTAAACAAAACGATTTTCAAGAATGTTCTCGAAAGGAGTTCTCGAGAGACAGGGCCGACTCTGAGAAAGAGCTCGGAGAAAGAGAAAGAGCTCAGAGAAAGAGAAAGAGAAAGAGAAAGAGAAGGAACATTTTTGGAATCGAAGAAGACATCATCAACGTAGAGTATGTATTTTAATTATTTTATTTCATTAAATACGAGTAGTGAAGCATTTCCGTTTAATTAAAAATTTGGTTCAACCGGACATAATATATAATCAATAAATTTGATACATTTATTTGAACTATTAATAGGGTAGAGTTGATTAGTTCAGCAGTGGTACTCTGTAAATATTTCAACGATAGAAAATCGCCTCTTTTTGTTATTAGGTACTCCATAAGCACATTCAGTCGTTTCGTTCATAATCGATAGGAAATAAAGAGAGGAAGGAAAGCCGAAGCCAAAAAAAAACACAAAAAAAACACCCAGTACGGGAAAAATATGCAAAATATTAAAGACAACCCTAGTATACTCCATTCCAAGATATGTCGTTTTAACTTAACACTCCTTTCTTCGAAAAGATAATGCCTAATAGTATGATTATTTTACAACTGAAATATTTGGCTGGTAAAATAATATTTAGTTTTACCGACTACGGATCTGTTACTGTTTGCTCTACAATGAGGGATTCATAAACTTCTATTACCAAATCCTTAAGGCCAGATACCGAGTCGACAAAATATTGTGAAATATACTTTACCTGAACTACCAAATCTGCAAATGTCCAGCTTTTCCCTAAACATTATTTTCAGCATGGAAAGTTTATTTTATAATTAATACAAATTTCCAAGCCAAAACAATACCTAATAGCCTAATCAAAATAGATAAATAATGAAATAATTTCCTGTAGAGTTGGAATTAGCTTTAAAAGTTCATTTTGTACCGTGTGGACCAATAAGCCGATCTCTAGACTGTAATCAGAAACTAGAGGGCGAAATGTGTACCCCTTTTGGAGTATTCCTCCACCATAGTTTATGCTGGCCTTGCACCCATTGTTGTTTTTGTTCTCGGACCAAGTTCTTTGAGGTCACCAATAAAACGATCTGCCTAGCAACAAACATACAGAGTGTACCCACTTATAAGTGCAAGAATGGATGGGAAATCACCTATTACCGACTGACTGGGGTTGGAAGACGAGTGCTGATAGCTAACATAACCTCTTATTACCTCAGCTCTTGCTACCCCAGCCGCTAGGATAACAATATTTTGCACTTGTACAAAAGGGTGTGAAACACGTTGTAGGTGCCTTAGAATTGGAATTCATTGCTCAGGAATCTGCCTAAACTGCAACCTAGGGTGCATTAATGAGCCTCCGGTACTTGAAGATTCCATTAAGAGACCATTTGAGTCCTCTATGCTGAATGATTTTCAACTTATGTTATATAATTGGCGATGTAGGTCTCAAGAGTTTTTTGTAAGGAAATTTTCCAGCTTTAATGCTGCAGATTTCGGAGATGAATAAAAAAACTAAGAAAAGTCACTTTTAAGGCTCACCCCTCATTCGTCATTTTGTTAAATATAATTTACAAAAGTAACTAATAAACCGATTCTCTTGGAATTGACTGTGCTATTACTGGTATATTTAGTAAAATAAAATTGTTCATAATAGGTTTGTTCCAGTAAATGCTGTGAAACTGTCAGTCAACATTTAAAATCATCATTAATTGGAATAAAGCTATTTTCAAATAGTATCTGACAGCTTCCTACAGTTGCTGGAATAAATAGTATAAAACGATGTATGTGCTGTGCTACATCTACATTTTTTTATATTGGGGAATATATTTTTATATGTAGAAACTAACCTCCCAAAATGGTGAATGAATCTGCAGCATCTGGTCTAAGATTTACAGCGGCACATGCATAGTTAAAAGCAGATGCTGGCTGCATTGTTGCCAAATGGCATAGGCCTAAATTGAAGAGAATTCTCCAGTTTAATGGGTCTATCCACAAAGCTCTTTTTAAACAGCTTATTGCCTAAAAATATATAAGTTAAATTATCATTTTTTATTATTGCTATTTTTTTCTCCAAACTTAGCAGTTATTACACTTTATATATATGTTAATAATTTATTCATTCATTATCAAGATCGTTTATAGGAAAAAAGGAAATCAGTACCAAAACCAAAATTACAGTATATAAAACAGTTTACCGACCAATCCTCACACATGGAAGTGAAAGCTGGATACTGTCAGAGAAATCCCAAAGTCGAATCCAAGCAATGGAAATGAAATATCTGAGAGGAGTGAAGGGTATAACACGAAGAGATCGGATAAGAAACGAGGATGTCAGAAAGGAACTGGAAGTATCAGATAACCAAAAGCTTAAATGGTTCGGACGCTTAACAAGAATGAACAACAGACCAGTCAGGGATATGTGGGAAGCCCGAGTTAATACGAAAAGGAAGAGCTAAGAAAACTTGGAACCAAGAAGTTGCAGAAATACTGGAAAGAAGATATAAAATGGGAAGAAGCAAAAAAGATGGCAAAAAATAAAAAGGAATGGACCAATTTCATCTACGAACAAGATATTTGGATATAGATTTGATTATATATAAAAAATGGAATTCTAAATCTTAAAATCAGCGGAAATATTTCTGTAGTAGAATTCATAAGTCAATGAGGGAAGATTAGAAAAATATGGGAAGAGTACATGATTTCATAAGAAGCATGATATGCTAGACTATACGAGGGCTGCTTTTAAGTGTTGGATGTCGCATGTCGCATGTCTTGTTGTCGCCTGTCAATAAATATCAAATGTTAAAATTAACTGTCATGTTTAGTGGTATAGCTGCTTCTAGAATTGGTTCCAAAGGATGCAAAAATGCATTTCTCTTTATGGAGAGTACTTTGAAAAGCAATAAATTGAATTTCTGCGCACGCATCTGGAAATACATTCTTGTCTTAAGGCCGCTTTACATGGAGCAAAACAATTTACAAGAAATTGCGGCAACTTCCTGCAATGTCATTATATTTCAAATGATGAAGTCTGACATCATGCAATTATATTGCAACATTGCTGCCAACACAACTAAGAGTAGAAAGAAAAAAGTAGACATTAACTTCAAAAAATAATGTATTCAAACATAATATACAGGGTGTTCCGGGACTTGATGCAAAAAATTCGGGAGTGAGTAGATGTCGTGAAAATATTGCTGTGACATAAAAAAAATTTCTGAAGGCCAGGGCCATATTCCTTTGCTTTTTTCTCCAGTAATTTAAATATTCTCTCTAGTTCGTTTTGTTTACTCTTCATTAGAACTAGATCATCAGCATATGCCAGACATTGGTGTAAATTAGTCCATTTGTCCTTATCGTGCTTTCTCTTAAGATGATTTCCAATACTATAATAAATAATGTCGTGGACAATGGACCTTGTCTTAGACCTTTTTCTACTTCAAATTGCTTTGATGTTTCTCCTTCCAATTAGATTTTGTTACATGGGTTTTGTAGAGTCATTCTCACCTGCCTGCATAGCTTTTTAGGTATACCTAGTTTCTTCATAGCTTCGTATAGCTTCATTCTTATAATTGAACCATAGGCTTGTTTATTATCTAAAAACAACTCATGCAAGCTTAAGTTTTGTTCATAACTATTATGCTGTAGCTGTCTCATTAAAAATATTTGGTCTATTGTGGATCTTCCTGACTTGAAACCTCCTTGGTATTCACCGACTGTTGTCTGCTGATGAATTTTTAAACGATTATTAAGTATATTTGCCAGTATTTTATATGAAACGTCAAGAAAGGCGATTCCTCTATAGTTATTGCATTGTTGTTTATCTCCTTTTTCATCAATTGGGCACAATAGGGCTGTATTCCAATCCTTTGGTACATTTTCTTCCTTCCATATTTTTAAAATTAACTCTGCCACTCTGAATCTTTCTATTATTCCACAGTTCTTCAATATTTCTGCTGGTATGCCATTTTCTCCGGTACTTTTATTATTTTTTAGTTGGTCTATGCTATCCTGTATCTCTTGTTCAGTTGGTATTTTTAACGATCATATTATCCTCTTCTTCCTCTAGGTCACAGCTCATATTATTGTCCTTTTTATCGTTGTTCAGTAATCATTCAAAATACTTTGCAAACAGGTCTAATTTTCCTTTTTTATCTCCAACCATATCTTCATCTTCATTCTTAAGGTACAATATTTCATTAACACTGTGTTGTTCCTTATTCCTGTTAGCTTCCTGATAAAAATTCTGATTACTTTATTTGTGTATGTCTCTTCAATTTTGCTTAATTCTTCATCCTTCCATTCCCGCTTCTTCTTTCTACATATTTGCTTCGTTTTTCTTCTCACTTTTTCATATTCCAGTTCGGTTGGAGTACTTATCATTTTTAGTCGAGATTTATTTCTGTGTATTAGTACTTCTCTACACTCTGCATCAAACCAGTTGTTCCCATATTTTCCTGCAACCTATTACCGTTCCTGTTACTTCCTTTAGTGCCGTTTCAATATTTCTCCACTCTTCCTGTATGTCATTAAGTTGTGGTTTCCTGTTTAATATTTCTGTTGTTTCCTGTTCCAGTCGTACAATTATCTCTTTGCTTTTCACCTTGTCCAGATCATATTTTGTAATATTATTGTTTTCTTTAATTATGTTGGGCACTATTTGTCGCATCTTTGCTATTACCAAAATATGGTCACTATCTGCATCTGCTCCTCTGTAGCTTCTAACATATGTTACATCTTTCAAGAAATGATCAATTTGGTTCCTTCTTTTACCATTTGGTGCTATCCAGGTTTCTTTGTAGATATCTTTGTGATCAAAAGACATACTGACTATTTTGATGTTGTTTTCAAGGGCAAATTCTATTAGTTTTTTCCGTTGTTATTACTTTCTAGATGTTTGCTTCTCCCTCCTGTGACTATTTCATAAAACATAATAATTTACTTTATTATTATTTAAAATGAAGATAGCGAAAGTGAGAAAAGCTCAGATAAAAAAACTAAGTGAATCACTGTCTATTCTCAAATCATAAAAATTGACAAAACGTCAGTCACCACAATCAGCTGATAGGTATCATCTGATTGGAAATAGTTAGTTGGTTGGTAACACAAAAGAAACTAGATTTCTCCCTAGAATTGCGCCTTGCATGAAATAGAAATGGCACCAAACCGATAAAATTGCAGAAATTGATCAGCTGGGACTCACCTGCGCGATCAAGAAATTGCATTGCATTGCATTAAACGAGTTCGGCAAATATATCCGAGATCCCACGAATTTTTTTGTCACGTGACCACAGATCAGACGGAGTAATTGAATTAAACGAACGGTACAGATCACTATCAGTCAAAAGTGTCAAATGTCATATTAGTTTATATTTTGTTTCAGTCGAGTGTGTGATAAATTCAGATTAAACGTTTTCAACTGACAAAATTCTTAGAGTAAAAAGATCATCATCCGATTGCTACGATTTAAATTGCCGAACGGTTAAGATCAATTTCTCCTACATCTAGACGTCATAAACGAACGATTCAGATTGGTCTGCGGTTAATACCGAACGCTACTATTGTAGGTTGTATTGCATCATGTCAAGCGGCCTTTAACGGTCAGCTTCTTCTCAATGAACATAAAAGTCTTAAGAAGATCTTAATTTATCTTTTTAATCAACTACTAGGTAAATGTCCTGAGAAGTCCAACCAGTATCTTTGAAGTGATAATCAAATTCAACTTCAATGCCAGATTTAAATTTGAAAACTTTATAATTACTCAACTTAAGAACGTCCGGGTGGAGTATAACAGTCAACATTAGCAAAA
Organism: Lochmaea crataegi; assembly: GCA_947563755.1. Taxonomy (NCBI): domain Eukaryota; kingdom Metazoa; phylum Arthropoda; class Insecta; order Coleoptera; family Chrysomelidae; genus Lochmaea; species Lochmaea crataegi. Next base: position 31,817,631 of record OX387435.1, read on the forward strand.
AATAAGTTATGTAACTTTCGAAGTTTTAATTAAAAAGACCTTTGATTGAAATTATTTCCTACCAGTAAAAGCTGTTTTGAGATAATCCACATTTACGGGAAGAGTAAAGTAATGGCCGATTAAATATGTCAAAGAAAATGAAAGTACTCTATAATATAACAACAAGAAGCTCTAACGAAAGTTGTGATATGTTTATTAATGTGATTCGATTTTCCAACATTAAGAACAAATATATTTCCTTTATCTTCTAGAAAACTTTCAAATAAAGTGTTTTCTTCCTGACTCTGTCTGAAAAATTCTCCGATAACACAGCACTTGTCTCTTGTTTGTTTGGGTGTTCAGGCGTCGTCAAGCGGTTGGCCAAATAGTAATAAACCAACTTTCGTTACTGCAACTAGAAAAGAGGTTTTATATATAACACTTTCGACAGAAAAAGCATGTGACAACATAACAAATTGGCACGTGTCCGAGGAGCTCTCATGCTTCGACCACAGGCAGACCAGATTCGATCTAGCTACCTCTCCTCAAACTGAAGTAACCCCAGAGAGACAAACTGGGATAGATATCTATTGTCGCTCAGTGATGCTCTCGAAGGTGATAGGATTGAAATAGAGGATGACAAAAGTCTTTCAAGGTCAGTAAATCTAGTAAGCAAGGCAATACTTGCAGCTTACGAGGTGAACTGCCCTGAAAAAACAAGGCAACGTAATAACGAAACAGTCTGGTGGAATAAACACTTAGAAACCCTAAGAAGGGAAGTACGTAGGCTTTTTAATAAAGCAAAAATCAATCAGGACAAAGAGATTATAAAGGCAAAAAGGCAATCGTGGAAGAAGTTCGGTGAGGAGGTTTTATATACCCCCCAATGTTCTAGAACCCACAAGGTGGCTGGCAATGGGAGGTACTGTGAATAAAGTAGGGTTCCTAAAAAAGGACTCAAAAACATTTGAGGAAAGTATATCAATGCTAATCAAGGCACACTTTCCGACAGCAACAATTCTGAATGACCTTGTAGCGGTGAATAGTTCGCAAAGCAAGCCAAAAAGGCCAAATGCCTCGGACTGGAAACTGGCTACAGAGACAACAAGGCCAAATAGAATAAGATGGGCCATAAACAAAGTTCAACCATTTAAATCCCCGGAGGAGGATGGAATATACCCCATAGTCGCAAGGTTTTTGTTTGTTGATGATAATGTTCGGCCTCGCCGAGCAAGACTTGTGAACGACCGGGTAAAACATCATGGCTTCACTAGGATGGAGTGGCCACTCTGCTCACCAGATATGAATTGCATCGAGCATGTTTGGGCAATTGAATCGACTTGAACAACCTCCACAAACTTTACACCAATTAGCTAAGGCATTGCAAGTCATCTGGGCAGGCATTCCACTGCAGTTCTTCAATAATTTAATAGATAGTTTCCCAAATCGAGTAATAGCATTAAGGCGAGCCCGAGGTGGTCCTACATGGTATTCATTTTTACAAACAGCCGTTATAAATAGCATAATGAAGGAACTTTGTATAATTTTATTTTACTTAATTTGGCATTTTTTCTTAAACACCCATTTTTTTTAATGAATATTTATTTTTTGGGTTGCTTTTGTTATTCTCTGAATAAACATTCATACCACGTAAATACCGTTAAATCTTTACAAAGAAAATTCAGAAATTTTCATGTTATCCACTTCAATTGTTGAGCAGTGTATGTTTCCGGTTCCTTACCGCATCATCTGCATGTAACATCTTCATTGTATAGTTTTATTTTGTACAAGTGTTTCTTTACTTGTGCATGAAACCTGTTAAATGCTCAGATGATTCTTCCACAGTGTTAGCAATTCCATCGTACGTTTTAGGGATGATTATTTTACGAGGGTTGTCTTTTATATTTTTCCTACGATTACATAGGAAAGAAACGTATATCGCGGAAAGTGGCTTATATCAAAAAGCGTGCGAAATACTTTCCACACAGGAGCGGAATAGTATATTGTGCAACAAGTGGGGAAAGTTCAACTTTTCTCACGAGTGTGGAAGTTTGTGGCACGAGCCCGCGGGGCGAATTCCGCAAACACACGAGTGAGAAAAGTACTTTCCCCACATGTTGCACACTATACTTTTTCTACAACTGCACAAATTTAATGAATACAAGTAAAGTAACTATATTTATTTTTATGGTTAGTAAAACAAAAATAACACTAAAGTATCCCATCTCTATACTGTTAAATAATTTTATTTAAAATTATAGTTGATGGTGAAATATGAACAATTTTGTATGGTCAAACCCGGAACGTCATTTCTTTTCACTAAATTCTCCGTTTTTTAATAGTAGAAGTTGAGGGTTGATTCATATACGGTGCATATTCTATGAAGTATTATTAAAATCGTCACTACTGTCAGTATCCATATTATTTATTATAAATAAGTATATATTTTGTTAAACTAATATTTAATGGAAATTGGGATTTTTATCAAAGCACGATTGAAACCACCTTTTAGAATTTAAAAACTTCTAATACAATCTGACAGTTTTTCTGATAGTTTTGTGACAACTAAATTTTTTTTGTTAATAATATACTTCCGGTTTAACCGGAAATGCCATCAACTTCTTTAATTTAAATGGGACACCCTATATATTTTCACAGATTTTTAAAGAGCTTGTTATTTTGAATTCATACATACTGAGTTTAGTGTAAAAAAAATTGTAAAAACGAGGAATAACTCACTGTTAGTTGTACAATAGGTGTACATTTCATTATTTTAGAATAATGAGGAACAAAATTACTTCAAATGTTTAAAATGCTCGCCGTTTACTTGCTGACAATATGCCATCCTATTAACAAATTCTTGAGTCACTCTTTCCAAGACTTCTCCACGTATTAGTTCACATTCATCAAAAATTCTTTGTCTCAATTCCTGTAAGTTTGTTGGTCGTCTAACGTAAACACGTGATTTTAGATAACCCCAAAGAAAAAAATCTAACGGGCTAAGATCCGGAGAACGAGCAGGCCACTCTATGAATCCTCTACGTCCAATCCATCGATTTGGAAAATTCGCATCCAGAAAATCCCTAACCCGTCTATCATAGTGGGGAGGTGCTCCATCTTGTTGAAACCAAACATTTTGTGGTAATTGCCCATTCTGTTGAAGTGCAGGAAAAATTTCGTTATTTAGTAGATCCAAATTCTTGTCACCATTCAAGTTTCCGTCGATAAAAAATGGGCCTATAAGCCTTTTTTCGACAATTCCCATCCAAACATTTAACTTCTGTGGTGCTGGGTATGTGCTTCATGAATCCAATGAGGATTCTCATTTGACCAATACCTTGAGTTATGGCAATTAACTGTTCCATTTAAACAAAAAGTTGCCTCATCAGAAAAAACTATGTTAGAAGCAAAATTATCGTCGACATTACAGCCGTCGGTCAAAATCATCGTCTGACAATTCTTGAACCAACTGTACCTTATACGGATGATACTTTTCACTTTTTAATATCTTTCCTACAGAACGTCGACTGATACAATGGTTTAGTGCCAAATTTGTGGTGGAAGTTTGAGGTGATTCTTCTAAATCGATTGCAATATTTTGTTTAACAGTTTCGTTCGTTGCAGTCCGCGGTCTTCCAGGTTTTAGCAAATTTTTTACCATCCCAATTGTATTAAAACGTTGTAATGTTTTAGTTACTGTTGAGCGTGATATAGGATTTCTCTCCGGATGAAAATTATTAAAAATATGACACACTTCTTCATGAGTTCTAACACGATCACCATAACCGATCATCATTAAAATTTCAATAATACGCTCTTTTTCACTCAATTGAACCATTCTAAATTGTAAAATTTATTTCCGTCAATTAGAATTTGACACTTGGAGAACAAAAGACGTACTAAACAGTACTCGTTTATTTATTACTATGCATACAAACAACATCAATTAGTTTATCTAAATAGTTTTTGGCTCTAATGGAGGTTGATTTAAGTGCTATATTCCTCGTTTTTACAAATATTTTTACACTAAACTCAGTGTGTATGAATTCAAAATATCAAGCTCTTTCAAAATCTGTAAAAATATATAGGGTGTCCTATTTAAATTAAAGAAGTTAATGGCATTTCCGGTTAAACCGGAAGTAAATTATTAACAAAAAAATGTACATCAGATGCATTTTGTTCCATTGCACTTACCTACAAATTTTCATAAATATCGTTCTTTTCGTTTAAAAGATATTTTACTTGGTTCCATACTTTATCCCAAACCTGTATAATTTCTAATTAGATTTACGTATGTAATATCTAAATTTGAAACGATCTATTAGAAAAGTGTAAATGTTTTCATTTTCGTAATTAAAAAAAGTTTAGGACGCGGTCGAAGATCTAATCCGCGTACTCTTCGTCAGAACACTAATAATCAAAGTGCTTCAAATTTTATCGATAAATTTTTTGTCTTCCACGAAAACTTTTTCATTTGGAAAAAATACGAAAACAAACCGATTGATACCGATTTTATCTTGATCGGATTATTTGAGTGTAAAAGAAAATTTTTCAATAAAATTTGAAGGACGAGTTGTATTTGTAAAGATCATTTTTCCATCTAGAAACCATTTGTAATTCAAAATTGCGCGTTTGTGATTGGTGGAAATTAAGACGAGCGAAATAGCCACTATAATTTTCGCTTGTCATAAGTTGAAAAAAAAAATATTGAAAAGGACAAAAAATAGATACCAAAAACAATATCTCCCTTCAATAAAAAGAGATAAATAAAAATCCATCATCATACGATATTTTCACAACGAAGTTTACTTTATCACTTACCGCGACATATTTTTGTTTTGCATAAAAACAAACGCCGATATTATTCCACAACGCCTTCGAATCCGGTTGATAATGGATGGCCATTTTGTATTTTGACAGCGCCACATCGTAGTCCTCGTGTTTCTGGAAAAAAAAAGATGAATAAATCTGATGTAGGTACCTACGTAATTAACTATTGTGAGTTCCGGAAAAAAAGCATAAAGAAGCACACATTCACCGAATAAAGACTTCCTGGCAACTGTTTATCACTGAATAAGTTCGAAAAGGAGACTCTAACACTGTCACACTAGGTACTATCGGTAAATCTTAATAACCTCTAGTTTGCGATGTCGGTTCGTAATATAACTTTATGCTGAACTGTAAAACTCAAGATCGTTCTGAGCATATGAAAACATAATACAAATCCCATCACTAGGTATCTAAATCCAGAGATATTTTCATACACTGCCGAGCATAAAATTAGGTTCACCCAGTAATTTGAAGATATTGTAGAAATTTTTGGTTTTTTCGGATTCTTCTCGTGTAAGAGTGTGGCGATGAGATTTGCTCAAGCGTGTATTGAAGAGCGACTTCTATTTGGTGGAGGATGAGTTATGGCATGGGGAGGCATATCTTTTGACGCTCGCACTGAGTTAGTCTTTATCGAGATTGGGACGTTGACTGCGCATAGGTACCTGACAGAGGTTCTAGAAGACCATGCTCGGATAGTTACTGCGTATCTTGACGATGTTCAAATCACGCGATTTGTTTGGCCTGCCCTCACTCCAGATTTAAATCCATTAGAACATGTTTGTAATGAAATAGGGAGACATTTACGTAGACATGTGCCGGCCCCCAGAAATTCCAGAGAGCTTCGCAATATACTAGCGCAGGAATGGGACAATCTTCCACAGAATGTGATCCAAGGCATGCCTCGTCGTTTGCAGGCTGTTATCACTGCAAGAGGAGGGAATACTAGCTACTGAATTCCTTAAAATTTCTTTTGTTTTTACGAAAAGCATATCAAAATTAAAGTGTTCATTTTCTTTACTTTCAATATTCTTTGAATTACAAAAACTGTTTTTATTCAAGCAATCCGTTAGTAAACTATGTTACAACCGAGAAAAATCCGAAAAAAATAAAAAGGACTATGCTTCCAGCTTATGGAAAATAAAAGACCACTCAAATGCGGATATTTTGATACCAACTTATTCGTCTTGAAAAATAGAATATTTGATAATATTGCGCCAATGTTGTAACTTTTATAATTAACTCACAATTAATGATATTATTTTTAAAATCACTTACGGAGATTGTATGAGTAAGACAGAGAGAAAATACGTGAATAAACATGTATTACAGATTCCACGAAGTAAGGATATCAGTAGTGATAAGAAATGAATAAATAAAACCAGACAGGGTTGAACTGACCTAATTTTATCAGTTAATTTTTATATTTTGTTTTTTCTTTGTAGTATTTTGTAGTGTATTTGTTGGCATCGGTAACTCTTAAAAAAAATAGGATAGGGATGCGGAAAAGATTTTTTTATATGGAAGATGTTAAATGTCTATTAACTGTTAATACAAAAATGCTTGTGAAATGTGTGTAGGTAATGAACCCGACGTAAAAGGTGATACTAAAAGATAATGTATAATTCTTAGAGTATCCCCTTTTACGCGCTCCACCTTCCCCCCACAGGCAGTGCCTGAGGACCTCATTACCTTCTATCCGCGGAGTGTAGCTGAAAAAAAAATTTTTATTGGCCTAAGCCGGTTTTTATATTTTTTTGGTAGCTAAAGTCGCCTTTTTGCTTTATTAAATTTTTTTGATGGCCGAAGCTGGGTTTTGTTTAATTTTTGTATTTTTTTGATAGCCGAAGCCGGTTTTTGTGTTATATATATTTTGATGGCGATGAGTGTTTTCCCTTGCGAGACATAAAAAGCACTGTTAACTGAAATCTAATTTGCAACATTATATTTCTTCATGATTAGGTATAGTTCGATCAGCAGCGTCAACTACAGTCAACCAGTCTATCTGTTCCATAATTAGGATACGTTAAGCCGTCACTCGAGCTCCCGTCATGGTGAAAACTGACCTGTCTAAAAGGTGTTTATGGTAATTACGGTAAATTCTCTGAATCATCTGATATCTAGCTATGTATTTATTGCAAATTGTAATAAGTGAACAGTAAAAGTTTTAAGTAAGGTAAGTAAGGTAAGCTAACCTAGCCTAACCTAACATATAACCTAACCAGGGTTTACCCTTTTCACTTAGCATTACTTCAAGTATTTTGTGTATCACTATAGCGAACGACAACAAACGTTCGGAAATATGTATATTAATAAACTGCCGTTTCTAAAATGACAACTTAATATAATAGAAAATATAATAGAAAAATATATTCATAGCAATTAGTACTGACAGACCCCCTAGCCACCCCAATAGGTTATTCAACTTTTTCATTAGAATTCAGGATTACGAATAGGTATTACGATTTACTGGAATTTTCAAAACTATTTAGTTTACCTGTAATTGGATTAAATAATCTGGACGGCAATTCAAGTGCGGGATTAAGATACCTGCAAGTGTCGGACGGGAACTCATGTGTATTTTATAGTCATTAAGAATCCTGACGGGAATTCGTTTGTACCGGAATTGTTTACGAAATACGTGTCGGTCAGTGTTATTAAATGTACCTATTATAATTTTACTATTATAATATAGAAAACGTGATAATAAACTGCTATTACAAAATGACAAACTTATGTAAAGATGTTAGATTGTCAATTGAGAGATGTACCTTTTTACATAATTTGATTGCAATCTATCATATCTTTATACAACTGAAAAATATAATCCTATTATTTTGTTTCAACGAAACTGGTATTCATCGTATGTACAACTATATTCACAAGTCCGACTCTGTATTGAATGGTTAGATTTTGTAATCGAATCGAAAATGTCTGACAAATGAACTGATTTTGTGGGTTTATTAATTAAATTACAACATTGGCGTAATGTTATCAAATGTTCTATTTTTCAAGACGAATAAGTTGGTATCAAAATATCCGCATTTGAGTCGTCTTTTATTTTCCATAAGATGGAAGCACAGTCCTTTCTACAATATCTTCCAAATTACCGGGTGACCCTAATTTTATGCTCGGCAGTGTAGTATTCAATTTCGGAAAATATGCTTAATTAAATATACTTTGAATAATAAATGTTATTGATAAACCTAAGGAAATTTCAAATTAATTACCTGTATAATGCATCCTATCGCCAGCAAAGCTTTCGTGTGCGTCGGTTCCAGTGCAAGAGCTGAACTTAATCTTTCAAATGAATATTCTGTTTGACCTATTTTCAGAAAAAGAAGTCCAGATTCAGTTAACATACTTACACTATCCGGACAAGTTCTGAAAATGAATGAGGGTTTACAGTATTATTGATAAAATATGTTTGAGAGAGCAGATTTTATTCTTTAAGATAAATAAATATTCTTGTTGAATACCAACGCTCTATGAAATAATCTTTTTATAACAGATAAATAATGTATGTATACAAAATAAAAACCTCCCTAGGACAGGGGTTCCCAACCGATGGTAAGCGTACCACTCATGGTACGCGGGAACGTTTCAGGTGGTACGCGTGAGTGATGTGAGCAACATCCTATTAATAGCTTCTGTCTGCTTGTCTCTGCAGGAGTGGAGGAGTCGGGGCGGGGCAACGAGAGCTGTCTTATCCCTCTTCCCCCACGGCCACCACGGTGAAAGTTATTAATTTCATAAAGGCTAGGGCTCTAAACACAAGATTATTCTCCTTGATTTGTGAAGAAATGGGTGGCAAGTTTAAGACTTTACTCCTGCATACAGAAGTGAGGTGGTTATCTCTGGGGAAAATTTTGAACCGTCTCTTTGAACGGAGATCAGAAGTTTTTATGTTTTTAAGTGAAAAAAATCATGTTTGCTGATGACGAATGGTTGTAAAGATTTTTAACAAACTCAACATACTGAACTTGGGACTTCAGGGACCAAACACAACAGCCTTTACAGCCAGTGACAAAATAAACTCCTTCAAGAGAAAGCTGGTCATGTTTTTTTCACAAATACAGGAGGAGAATGTATCTGCATTTCCCAACTCTATCATCATTTTTTGAAGAAAATGAAATATCTCCAATGCCAGATGTGGTTGCAGATATCATTGTTCACTTGGAAAGCTTCCAAAAAAGCTTTAAGAAGTATTTCTCTGAAGATTATTCAAAAGTGGACTGGATCAGAAATCCTTTTTCGGGAACCCCACCAAGTGAATTGGATCTAAAAGAAAGTTTTATCGATCTTCCATGGAAGATTATTTTAAAGAGAAATCGTTAACTAACTTCTGGATCGGATGTAAAACCGAGTACCCCTTGATCTTCCGACAAGCTCTGCTATTTTTGATGTAATTTGTTACGAGTTACTTGTGTGAGAGTGGATTTTCTGAACTCTTGTACATAAAAAATAAACATAGAAGCAGAATAAGTGTTGAAGAGCACTTAAGATTGAAGATAAGTTCCATTTCTCCTAATGTTGATATTTTAATCACAGGCAAACAACAACGAGTTTCGCACTAAATTCTATAAAAGTATATTTTGTATGATGATTAATTTTTTGCTGTTATAAATAAACAAATATCTAACCATTAAAAATTTGAAGTTTTCTCAGGAATTTAATTCAAAAAGCCTTTGAACACTTTTAGAAGAGTAAATATTATACGTTTATTGAAATATTTAAGTCTGGTGGTACGCCAAAATTTCTCAAAAAGTCAAGTGGTACGCAGGTGCAAAAAGGTTGGAAGCCCCTGCCCTAGGATATCAATAATATTCTGTATCACACTTTATATTTTATAGAAAAGAACTTGTGATTTTACATTCCTGTACGAGAGATAGAAATAACAAAAAGAAAACAGTAGCAAATCGTATTTACGTAAATAAGAAAAAACTATACATAGAAGCAAAGAATACACCACTTAACAAGAAGCGAAGCTTTCGATCATTTTTTGTATGCGCATGCCTGAAAATCGCCATTTTTATAATAAGATACTTGTCACACTTCACTTTGTCGTCCAATTATATCGCCGATCATGTTTTCAGTGTATTTACTAAGTTATCTGTCAACGTCGGTCTCTCAAGGTCATAAATTTTAGTTACCAAAACATCAAAGAAAATGCGTCGAGCTTCGCTTCTTGTTAGCTGGTGTATTCTTTGATAGAAGTATAAGCAATTCAAAACTGATTTAAAATACAAAATATTCGAGTATCTGGATATTTGAGTGGTAACGGCAACTACGCAGTAGATACTCCAAAAGTAGGGGACTAACTCCTTGTATCAAGAAGTGGATCTCGTTAGAGTCTAAGAAGATCTCTGCTAAGAAGTCTGTGAAGAAATGGGTAGTCTTCATACATGTCTCCTTTTGCATACGGAAGTTCGCTGGTTATCCAGGGGAAAAGTACTGACACGATACGCAATGAAGTTATAATTCACTTAGAAGGAAAAACTGAATATATTGAACATCTAATGGACGAAGAATTCACTCTCAAGCTCACATATGCAGCTGTGGAAGAGTTGTATTGAGTATGATTGTTTTGAAACACTTGAAACTTTTATTGTTGAAAACCAAGTGCAGCCAAAGATGAACGTAGTAGTTTTTAATACTTTTGTCAATATCTTAGAATTCCGTATTAAGGCACTATATAAATTAAAAGTTTTTCATTGTATCTTCACTAGTTTGAAAAAGCTACTGTGTAGCGAAACGCGTCACTAATTTTAATTTGAACGTCAGTTCAAAATAAATAATGAAGATTTAAACAAATTAATTTGTTTTATTTCATCAATGAACGTAGTATCTGCAATTTCCACTCATTTATCATTGTTAAAAAAAAACTTTGACGACTATTTCGGTGAGCAGATGAAAAAGCTCGACTTGTTGAATTGGATTTGTAACCCATTTCAAGACCACCTACCAACTGGTATGTCAACAAAAGCAAGTGAAGAACTAATTGATCTATCAGAAGATTCGTCACTAAAAAATAGTTTCAATCGTAAGCAATTAACGAAATTTTGGCTCTCGGTTGCTTGTAACTATCCATGTCTGATTGATGAAGCTATGAAAATGCTCCTCCCTTTTACTACCTCATACTTATGTGAGGCCGGATTTTCTGATATGGTGAACATTAAAACTAAATACCGAAATAAATTGGACTTATCAAACTCACTGCGATTAAAAGTAACTCGAGTTGAAGTTGATGTCAAAACTGTGATGGCCAAACATAGGAAAAAATTTCATCCTTCCCATTGAAATAACTTTTTTGATGTAGTTATTTAATTAAGTAATAAAAAATTGTATTAAAACTTTGTTTATTTGAAAAGTACTTTATTCATATTGGTAACGGTTAAATTTCATAGAGATGGTCCCCAGTTTGTAAACTTGTATTTGATGGGTCGCGGCCCAGACAACTCTAGTTATCGCCTCCTGTTAAGTTGGGTTAGGCTAGGTTAGACAGCCAAACTCTATACCACTCGGCTACGAAGACATAATAATTTATCAACCAAGTTGTTGTATATAGATCATATTTAGCAATAAATTAGATTAGTTTATTTCAAATATCCCGGTTTCTATTGAAAATACGTCAAAAGTGATTAGAAATGATTTTATAGAAAATTTTGATGTCTACATCTTTTATTTTAACTTTTTTTCATATCTTCGACATTTTCAAAAAAGTGATTTTGGGGGTAGTTTTCAATTTATTTTTACCCCCTAAATAGAATTCAATATTTTTTAACTATGTATATTTCAAATTTATGCCAAAACGAAAAAATGCAGGCTTTCGTTTTGAATGTTAGTTTAAATCTTCATTTTACTGGACTAAGTTGGTAAATTTTTGTTTTAATTTAGTGATTTTTTAAAATTGCAGTTGGCATCACTAAGTTTGAAATGTACAGAGACGACCAGTGGATAATCGGCACTGAAACAGATTGTTTGATTTTATACATTAGGAGTATTTGTTAAATTCATAATAGCTATAAATTTTGTGTAGTAGTTAAAAAGAAGAGTAGTGATTTTTTTTATGGATACCTAGATAGATTAATTAGTGTTAGAAGCAGTGGCGGAATTTTCCTATAACACCTTTGACGCTAAAACGTAAAATAGGAGTATTATGTAAGTACTTTAGTGCTTTAGTGTTGGTTTCTTCTGTTTTTTTTTCATTTTTAACGACCATTTTACCTTATACCTGTAACATAGGATAAACTTTTTCATAAAAATTTATTTTTTAAACTAATTTACTAGTACCGGATAGATAGATATTTCCCTCGGAATTTTATGCTAATTTTAAATTTATTTGATAACTTACTTTCAATAAAACAAAAATGTAACTGGAAAAATCTTTTTTTTTTAAATTGTCCGTCCGGTATATATTTATTCAGGAATAAGGAAGTGGATTTCTTATTTCACATTTTTAATTATTTTCCAGGAAAACAAATATAAAGGATTTATATTTTTAACAATTTAATTTGTTTAAATCTTCATTATAATAAAATTTGAAATGGAACATAAAAAATGTTTAACTGGAAAATTGGGTCCGGCTATAGTCTAACATTTGTTTGGAGACATTCTTAGAAGCATGTATAAAAGCCTTTGAATGAACCAATCCAGGTATATTATGCCAGAAGTCTAAAGCTCTTCTTGCTGTCCAGGTATTAAGTGTTTGTTTGGCAAAGCTTATTGCGATGCCAATTGTAGGTTGTGGTCCGATAAAAACGCTCCCTTGCAAGAGAGTACGCCTTCTCATTGCCATCCATGCCAGAATGGCCAGGGATCCATACCAGCGATACTCTATTGAGTTCTCCTATTGAGGAGAGTCTTTTTTGGCAGTCTAATACCAATTTCGACGTTACACGGTAAGAGCTAAGTCCTTTCAAAGTCGCTTGGCTGTCCGAGAAAATTTTTATTGATTTATGTGTGAGATTGGTTTTCTCCAATATCTCCACACATGAAGCAATGGCGTAAATTTCCGCCTGAAATTTCTGTCCTAGGACGGCGCCCGTATACACCTGCACCAGAGCCTGAGGATGTTTTTGATCCATCTGTGTACCAACAGCTGTCTGCTCTTAATAAATCATCCTTACGGAGGACCCATTCGTCTCTTTTTGGAATTAGGACGGTATAAGGCTAGTTTCAGGTATACTACACAAAGAAAAACAAGAGATAAAATAATAAAGAGCACTTTAAATAAAGACAACTTTGAAAATCTTGATGAAACTAAACTCACATTACCGCAGTTGGAAAGGACACTTTACCTGAGAGCCTCCTTTTCATAGAGTCGACTTTACTAACATATTATGATACCGGCCCTAAAGTAACAAAGTAAACGTGTAGCTTTTTTGTGCGTCTCACGAATCACCATATAATATATTATTTTGCAAAATGGTGCTCATGACAGCTATCCGTTTCGCGTTGAAATCTACTCAAGCCACGTACATATTTTTCATTTGGGGTTGACACTTTTTATCTAACATAAACAATATCTTCCCTAGAGAATGTTATAAAAAAAACTTTACCTAAGAAATATGGAATTCATAATGTTATTACTAGGATTTACATTTTTTTTGGAAATACGTTACAACAACAAAACCCTTCTCTTCTATTTCCGCAGGGGCCACGCGTCGTTCAAATTTAAAAGACAGACGTTTCTCACTTTCTGACAGGGTCTTTCATAAATAATATATAACAATTTTTAAAAAGGCAAATCTCGTCCGAAGCATCTGAGGAATGAATTGTTGAAGTTGGTTTGAGGTAAATTAGTATAAAATAGTAAAGTTATCGTTTTTTATTGAAACGTTGGAGGCATTTGGGCTTATTTTTTATTGAACAAGTGCAAATTGGATCGTTGTAAAGCAATCAAAAAATAGATACAGGAAAATGGCTTAATTTCTTTAAAAATTACATATTCTGGATATGTTCTTCAAGGTTCGGAAGAGTCCTGAACAGAACAAAGTGACCGGGACCTTTCAACTTACATGTTCTGGAATGGTCTATAGACCATTCAAGAACACATGACAGGTCGGCCATATTGTTCTGGAGGGCAACCGATCAATAGAGATCTTATATTTTGAATGGTAGACATTAACTGTCATTATTGTCATAAAAACCACTTTTAGTTGGTCACACCGACCTTAAACTGAACTCCTCTATTGGAGCTGAACCTTGTGTTGTTTGGCATGTGCTGTAAGTCAGTTAGTTATCAGACAGACTATGTAGAACAATGTCAATTTAATATGTATTTTATTTAAATAATAAAAACTTTACAAATAACACATGGCGCAGTCAGTAAACTGTCTCCGAATTGAATTAAATAATAATTAAAGTGTCAGACGACGAAAAAAGCAATTAACAGAGGAACGTGATTCCAGCGAAAGTTAAGAGCAACAGATTCAGGTACACAGAGACATCAATTAAATAGTCACTTCGCTTAGTTAAAACAGCTGGAAATCTAAAAAAAGATACCTTATTGTAAGGAACTCAACAACTGATACCTCCGTTTGATGGAGTGGTGTCGCCATTGGACGGTTGCCATGCGATGATTCCCTATTTTTCGGGAACACGTTATCTTAGCGATAAGTTGATGATTATTGTAATTAAAAGTGACACTTGAAGAAACTCGTTTTTTTTTAGAATTTAATACTTTATTACATTATCTCTTGCTCCCCGCATTCCACACTTAACAACACTACAAAACGATGACATTTTATATAATTTTAAAAACTTATCATGTTCTAATTAAAGTCTAACTATCATCCGTTATTTACCAGTAAACAATGAAACATAAATAGAATATGACATGTGCCCTCCAGAAAAAGATGGCCGATCTATCAGTGATGTCAATCTGGGAAATGGTCAAATACCTAACCAAAAATCTGTCACTTCACTTGTCACTTTTAACAACATCAAATGCGCATACTCCTGACTATAAATATCCTCCCGGTCAGCGAATTATTCTGATCATTGGCAACTGATCCGAAACTGCAAATTTGCTTCTGCGAACAAAATATTTTCAAATCACCAACTGCATCAGCCCAAGCCAAAACACTGAAAAAAATTTGTTTCTAAGAACGCTTTTTATTTAATGCGCATGCCTCTGACCGTTCTACGAACAAAATATTCAATACATTTTCAATTATATCATTTTTGGCGACGCTAAGTAGATAGAAAAAAACACCAAATAATTTTCAAAATATTTTGGATAATTATTTAAATCTGCACGCCACTGGCGGCGAAAAGTCACAAATACTGATGAGCAAGGCAATCTTGGTCTTGGTGTAGCTGATCCAGTCTTGGCCTTGGTCTTGCTCAAATATGTCCGGTCTTAGTCTTGGTCTTGCTTATTTAGTCTTGGTCTTGGTCTTGCGAATCCAGTCTCGGTCTGAGTCATTTGATCTGTATTATTTTTTTGTTCTTGCTTTTTTGCAAGACCAAGACCGAGAATGCAAGACCAAGACCAATTTTGCTCATCACTATATAGTCACAAACTACTTTACAATGATGCCGATCATAAAAGTTGGATAAGCCCTTCTCTACCACATTCATTATTTGTTTTCAAACAATGTTGGATCGGATTTACACGCATTTTATGAATTAATCATTTTTTCTCTTGTGAGAGTAAAGGTGCATTTACATTCAATTACAATTTCAATTGGAAGTTAAATTTCAGTGCTTGTCAAATAAAAAAATATCCATTTACATTTCAAATTATCGTCAAGGTCACTCCCAAGCCCAATTCAAATCTGCCCAATAAACAATCCAATGTAAATGACCATCTATCAAATAATTCCAATTTCAAATTGAATTGGATCTTGGTTCTGTGGTTGCCAATATATTATGACATATGACAAAACGTGGCACTCCGAGTAGGTTAAAATAAGTGCGTGGTCGAAAAGTGTCTAAAAAACTTTGACAGTCGGGTACCGAAAATGAAAAAAATTCTATTAAAATGCTACTACGTCCTTATATAAAATAAAATTAATAATTACCGATATAAAACAGTAAATTGGAAATAAAACATATAAAATGTCCTTAAATGTAAAAAAAGCCGAGGAATTAATCGCGGAGGCCGAAAAGAAAGTATCTTCATGTGGATTCTTCAGCTCATTGTTCGGTGGTTCCAAGAACAAAGAAGACGCCTTGGAATGTTACCGCAGAGCAGGGAATCTATTCAAAATGGGAAAAAGTTGGAGTGCAGCTGGTAAAGCGTTTAAAGAAGTAGCTAACTTATATGCCAGGAGTGGGGAACGTCACTTTGCAGCTGTAGGATACGTAGATGCAGCGAACTGCTATAAACAGGTTGAAATAATCGAAGCTATAAACTGCTTGATAAAAGCCAATGAAATATATACTGAGATGGGTCGTTTCACTCTAGCAGCTAAACACTATCAATCGATCGCAGAAATGTACGAAAACAACAAGTTGGATCTAGAGCTATCTATGCAATATTACGAACAAGCTGCTGATTATTTTAGAGGAGAAGGTAACAATTCCTCAGCTAGCAAATGTCTTTTAAAAGTAGCACAGTTTGCAGCGCATTTTGAAAATTACGAAAAAGCAGTACAAGTTTACCAAGAAGTAGCTTATTTAGCTCTGGGAAATTCCATATTGAAGTACAGTGCTAAGGAATCGCTATTTAAAGCTGCTCTTTGTCACCTTTGCATCGATGTTTTCAATGCTCAACAAGCGTTAGAAAATTATATCCGAAGGTACCCTTCTTTTCATGAATCTCGGGAATATAAACTGCTAAAAAATATCATACAACATATTGAGGAGGAAGATATTGAAGGTTTTACTGTTACAGTTAGAAATTACGATTCTGTTTGTCATTTAGATGAATGGTACACCACGATTCTTCTGCGAATTAAGAAACAACTGATTGAGGGTCCTAATTTACGTTGAAACAAGTATTTATTATTGAAAAAAATTATCCAATTGTAATTAAATTTGCTTAGTTTCAGACATCTATGTATTGTTCAGCCTCTATTTATATTACAGAAATTAACTCGTTATTTTTTTAATACTTTACTTTACGAGGGTTGTCTTTTATAGTTTGCATATAGAGCTAGGAAAAAAGTGGTAGTTATTCTACTCGCTTGTTGGTACATTCAAAATAGAATTTTTGAATTTTAAGATACATATGTGAATAGCTTTCAAGGGGAACAAATCCAATTTAAATTCAAATGCGAGATGTGATTCGTATACAAATTTTGAGACAAAATATGAAACAGCGTTTTTCGTACCACGCCAGATAAAACCTAAAAATACAACAAAAACAAATAAGTTTTTTGATAGCCCAAGATAAGTTACACCTAATGATGATGAAACTAATAGAGAAAGAAACAAATACATCTAAATTATGCATTCTTTTATATTTTTCCAAGTTATAAAGTAATTAATTTTTTCTCCTCCCTATATTGTAAACAACGCATTTTGACTCTGTTTTGAAGGACGTAAGTTACAATTACCAAACGGTCAACTTACCACCCTTGGGTGGTAATAATGAATGCCATATAAAACTTGTATTTTATTTATTTACATGAATATTAATAGTACAATTATGAACATTATTTACAAAATTTTGATAAAGGTTTTCTCGTTTTTTCTCATTTTGTATGAAATGTTCTGACTCCATAATTTCTCCATCTCTAACCAAGTTTTCTGTTACTCATGAAGTACTGCAGGAGACTTCTGGCTTCGTTATATTGTATAAAATTTTATTTGCAACTTCCTTTTTATTGTTGACGCGAGTGTCCAGTACACTCCTTAAAATTCACAAATTTCTCAATTTTACTTGGAATTGAAGAAATCTAGTTTTTCCCGACAAGCTGGTTTAATCACTTTCCATTTTGATATCGCATGAAGAAGCGAGGATTAAAATCCGTCATATGGGATCTTATAACAATGTAATTTCGAACTATTTTGAAATAAAAAACCTTCTCATCGTCACTTTTAGTCTCTATAACTTTACGTGCCATTCCATTTTTGGAATCAGGAATAGTTATAATTATGACTGATACAAAATAAGTCAAAACCAAGTTAGAAAATTGGTTTTATTCAGCTTTTAAAAATGACACTTATTAATAACGACGTGACAATAATAATGACAAACAGAGTTCACTAGAACGGCACGCTCCAGCAACTACCATTATCATTACAACCATCATCGTTAAATAAATATCATCGGGGGCTTCAAACAGGAATTTATTTACATCTTCCCTGTCAAACACATTAGATTTTTTGGGTTTATATCCGTCATTTCTTGATTTTAAAAATGCTCGAAGTTTAGGATACTTGGAAATATCTATGTTTCCCTCTATGAAAAGGATGGACTTCAGCATGGAATATTCACACCATAAGCTTGATGGAGACTCTAAAAGCAGATTTTTCGCGAAAGTACGCCAAAAGCACGGTTTATGAAACTGCAGTAGCAGTCTTTGTTTGGCACCATTTCTTGAAGTATTGATACGTTGCTTCATACCTCTTCCTTGATTTTTCTGGCAGTAGCAACAGACAAGCGATATTTGCTGATTCTTCAATTTCAATTTCTCTCAATTTTTGATAATAAACTGTCAGCTTGACGTTCTTGATAAAATAACAATGCTTATGACGCTATAAAAACCGATCAAAGCTGTCCATAATTTCATGCGAAAAGTATCAAATTAAATTAATAACAATCCAAGAATAAATTCTGCGGGGAGGAAAAAATCTTATATACTTGTACAGGACTCAACCTTTACATAATGTTTATTTTTGTGTGATGCATTCTCTTGAAATAAAAAAAATAAAGAGAACTGAGATAATATAAATAATTTTTTTGCAAACGTAGCCCGGCCTCTCTAGTATCGTAACCATACAAAAGAAATATAACAATTGTCATCTTCAGATAAGTTTGCTCTTGAAAGGCGCTATTGTAAAGGATGTGGGTGTTTTTTGAATAATTCAAATACAGGGAGTTTGTATTTCAGCCTAAATTTTTTCGGAAAAATAAAAAATTTCATTATTTTAATGGTAATTTTTGGAATCTATGGGGTCGAATTAGTAGGTTTTCATATATAAAAGACTTGAAATTTTGAAACTTTGAAAAAGTGCGGTTAGGTTATAACCGCAAGTACATATCATAATCAAAAAATCGTAGAGTCCATAATAATAGGAATTTCGAGCTGAAATTTGAAATCCGTACTTTCAGATAGTGATGGGATTTGGAAAAAATCAGGAGAATCGTATCTATGATATTTTGAACACAGGGATATCCGAAAATCTAGAGTAAATGTTTTTGGAAAAATAAAAATTTTTATTAAAGACTTTAGAAAATTTTAATGTTCATTTTCGGAATCTATAGGGTCGAATTAGTAGGTTTTCATATATAAAAGTGTCAAAAAAGACTTGGGTATACGCAATGGAAAATAGTACATAAGCATAGTAAAAAGTTCGTAGAGTCCATAATAATAGGAATTTCAAGCTGAAATTTGAAATCCATACTCTCAGATAGTGATGGAATATGTAAAAAAATCGAGAGTCGTATCTATGATATTTTGTATACAAGATTATCGGAAAGTGAAGACTAAAAATGTTCGAAGAAATTAACTCTTAAACCTTACATTTTCAGATATTTTGAGTCATTTTCAAAATGTACGGGGCTTAGTGGGCTTCCATATTTTAAAGTGTCGAAAACAACTTAGTACATATTTTGAAAATTCGAAAATTCAAAATGTAATTTGTGAAACCGTGTTATATTTCTGTTGTCGAATTTGTTATTTATTGATTGTATTTGATAATTATTTAAAAATGAAACAAATAATTTGATTTAGTTCAGTGATTATAAATAGATATCATGCTTCACCAAGACCGCTCTTGAATTTTGTTGCACCCTCTGTAACAGTAGCACTTAAATCAAACATTCCAATGAACCTCAGATAAACCTTTTTGCGTCCTGAATTTCAAATTAAGCATACTACATAATGTGGCTTTGCATTATTTGGATGAAAAAAAAATTTTTAAAGGATACAATCCAAAAGAAACAAAATGTAAATTAATTTTTTTGGGATCGCTTCAATTGACTTGATATTTATATTTGTTGAAAAAAAATATTATAACTAGAAGAGGAGAGATTTTTTGCAATGTGTAAATAGCCTTTCCAAGAAAGAAGAAGAACATTATTATAAATCATCTTTCAAAATAAACTAAGTAACCTAAACTGGATAAAATTTGTCCAAAGTCAATTGAACAACTTGCCGACTTTTTCATTTACGACCACCAGTTGAAGTACTAGCTTCAGGATGAGTCCTTGGACGCCACATTTTTCATGACACAAAAATTGAATAGACACTTTAAAATAGACACAACGGTTAACTTGGTAGGTAATGACTAAATGTTGTTTAACTTTCCCCCTTTTATTTCTGAAATTGGAAAGTGGTCAGTTCTTAAAACAGTCTTGTTTTCCAAATCTGGTAGGTAATTTATTTGGTAACGGTATATAGACCATTATCGCTATAATCTCGTTAATAGCCCATTAGTTCTGAAAGTCTGGTGGCCAGGTGAGAAAATTTTATTATTTACACACATTTAAACATATCCTTACCAAGGGCTCTAAATCAACCTTAGGAGATTTTTTATTATCAAAGGGACACACACTTTTATTGCTTATCTATATTTCGAACAATAGATACTAATGAGAGTCGTCGGCTTATATTGTTTCAGGACCTTCTTAGATCTCTGGTCTTACTTTGCCTACTTATTTGTTTTATTCAGTAATGATGAAATGAAGGATTTATTATTATCCTGGTACTATGTTCGGTAAGTACTAACATACGAACCTCTGTCGTAGATATGAAAATACTTCAATGGATGTTTTTGGAATGTGAAATTTATTTTAGACCACTCTGTACAAAATAAAAATGTCAGACTAAGTCTAAAAATTTCTTCATTCCTTTGTTTTTGTTCATAAGAATGTTTTCTCCGAAATGGATTGAAGTTTTACGAAAATAAATTTGGTGGTGTGGTATGTCGGTTCTAGAAATGTGAAAAAAAGTGTGACATATTCTACTTGGAAGAAAATTAAGTCATTTGCCTAGTTTACTAATGGACCACCTTGTATAAAAGATACCTTTCAATTAAGTTTTACACAATAAGAGTTATTTCTACGAAGGTCTTATTGGATGATTTTCCAAACATGTTTAAAATTGATTGCTTTTAGTTCTACATTCAAATTTAATTAATGTAATCCTAATTTTTTGTTATTGCCACTTTTTATTTATGCTTTTTGAAAATTGAGTTTGTCTACTTCACACTTGTTTGCATAATACAGTAAAATATAATAGGTATTCCTCTTGCTCAGAAAAATACGTTTAATAATTTTCAATTTTAAAAGTAATAAAATCGAATACATACTCTACTGCTGCATTCGATACAGACACAGCTGAGTTCACTTCATTTTGTAACATCAAAATTTTTATCAAAAGCTCGTAACAAAATTCGTGTTTTCCAACTTGTACTGCTTTCTGAGCATATTCTTGAGCTTTATTGATATCTCCCAATTTCAATAAACATTGACCTAAAAACATAGACCCTTCTTTATTACCAAACAATTTGGGTTTTAAAAAAGATTACAAGAGTGAGGCGTCCGGATTCAAAAGTCTCTAGATCAGGGCCAGACTTGGCACGCCTGGAAGTTTAAAATGGCACGCATAACTTTGTGAAGTTTGGTGTATAATATTTTAAAATAAAGCAATAAAATGAAAATTTAATTTTAAGAATACTTATTGCAAATCATCTACGGAACCGTACACAAGCTGGCAACGTAGCTAGACCGAGCTAAGTGATTGAAGGCCAGGCTAGAACGACGCGACCGCTATGGGACGTTTCTTGAAAAGAGAAGACGCGAGCAGGTGATTCTCTGCTTTTCGAACGCCCGGTGGGCGGCATTGCCACGGTTATACGGGAAACTACTAGGAGGTGGATTAACCATTATATAAGCGGGTATTCAGTTAGAGTTAGTTTAGTCTAGTGGTAAAAGTTGTACCAGGTGTTGTTATTGGACGGACCAAGGTCAGTTAATCGTAACATTATTTATCAACATGTAACGTACAAGTGCGCGATTAACGTTAGTGTTATGGTGGCTAAAAAGCAGAAATTAGAAGTGTGCTATATTTCCTTTTTGATTAAAATTTTTAGAAATATTGTTGATCATTTTTATATTTTATTAGTTACCTTCCTTATTACTCTTAACAATTTTATACATTATTCATTCGCATAAAAATTATACAGTTTTTTATAGTGGCACTTTGGCTTTGTTCAAAATTGGACATGGGCACCTCTTTATTAAAAGTTTGCTGAACCCTGCTCTAGATCCTATGAATAAACAGCAATCGTCTAATTTATAGGTAATCAATAGACAATCTAATCTAACTAAGAAGTGAGAGATCCTAGGAGAGTAAACTCTTATAAAGCGGACTCTCATAATAATTGCAAATACCGTATTCACTAAACCCAAGAGAGAACTCAGACAAGATTGAAATTACTGCTGAGAAAAAATGTATATATAGAAAAACAAAAAAATGCCTTATTTTTACCTAAATAATAGTAAATGTGCCAATCCGGATTAATTGAAAAACGTTCGGCTTCTAAATATGCTTCCATAGCTAACTTGTATCTTCTCATTTCGTACCTTTAACAAGAAATAACAACAAATTTTCTTTATAGGACTTGGATAGAAACATAAAATTGTCATGAGATTACTAGGTATTTTTACAGTGTAATATTATATTTGATCTACTTTATCGTTGGGTATCTCGAAAATTATAGGTTATGATCTTAATAAGAGTTTTTCTTACAAACACTTCGAAACTTCTTTTAAATAATCAGCATTTTTTGGATTCAATCTCAGACAAGCTTGAAACGATTCTAATGCCTCTTGAAACTTTTTTTCTTCACAAAATATTTCTCCCTAAAAAACAGTGAACATATATTTTTGATTGAGAAATTCTCAGCGTCAGGAATATTTTCATTAGGATTAAAAAAAACTATTACAATGAGGTGTTAAACTTAACAAAAATATGATGTTCCTTCAATGTTTATAGTTAGTGGTGGACAAAATCATAATGGAGAATCAATTATTTTTAATACTTTTATCTTCACAAGGTTTTTATGTCGATTTGAAAATTCAACTTTTGGAAGATTTAAATAGTGCGCCATTTATGCTGTGACGTACATTACTTAAAAGAGAAGTTAGCTACATAAGGGTTGACATAGGAACACAATTCTTTTTTAAAATCGTGATGTATAAGGTTATTGCTTTTATATTGAATGACTGTTTGTGTTTCGTGAAATAGGTACTCTAGGATTTTCGTCAGCCCAGTAGCGTCAATTGTGTCGATTTATGGTACCATTTACAAATTAGGAACATTTTCATCCGAAAAACAAATATTGCATTCGTATTTATTTTATCAGTCATAATCTCACAAAACTGTAGTCGTTTGTCTGGGTCATCTTCATTTATCTCCTGTACCAAATGTATCTTGTATGAATGAAATTTATGATGTTTCAAAGCCCTACGAACGGTATTGAGCGAAAAACCAGATTCTTCGGCCAATTTTCTTGTTGTAGGATCTAAATTAATATGACCTAAAATTGCTAATTCTGCCGCTTCAGTCCTAATCCTATTTTCATAGTTCTTTTTTTGATTAGCTACTGACCCTGTTTGACGAAATTTTATCATTAGCTGTAATACGTGTATGAGTGATGAAGTTGCTTGTCTTCATGAAGCTGATAAAATAAATTCGCTGTTCTTCTTGCACACTTCCCGTTTTCAAAAAATATGGAAATAATCTGAACTCGTTCTGCAATAGAATATGGGTGATTCTGTTCAAACTGTGATTTTTTTATTAATAATTTTTGTTCTTTAACATTAATTTTTTTTATTTGTTTATGCATATTATTACTCTACTTTATTGTAAAAATAAAAGTCTGTAAGGATTTTGCTACAACTTCAAAGCATCGAGAATGATAATCAAATTTCAAATTGTCCGTTCCACGGTACTGACTCACATATCCACAGTACTGACATAAAGTAAATTTAGTAGACATTCTTTGGAAAAATCGTTTTATTTATTGTTTTGTACACATTTATATACATTTTAATTGATGAGATAATTAGTTTGAATCATTTATTGCTACAAAAAAAATAAGAAATGTATCGAAAAATTCTAGATATGCACATGACACGGTACTGACATTTAAGTGATCTACTGTAAGTTGCAAGTAATACTATACAAAAAAAGTGATGAAATATGATCATGAATATCTAATTAAAACAGAAATTCCATTAATAGATTGTTGATTAAGGGCCAGTTAGAACAAATAGAGAAGGAAATAAAAAATCACAGTTAGAACAGAATCACCAATATACCATTTTGGAAGTATTCAAAAACTAACTAATAACAATGTTAAACAAACTGTCTTAGTATCAAATTACTAATTTTTTGCAATAACTGTTTTAATTTACTTTTGATATGACAGAAAAAAATTACACATTAGCAAACCATATAGGCGTTGCGTTTCATTTTTAACAGGTGTTGTACTTTAAATTAATTAAGACTTTTTTTTTCAAAGATGATGTTAATATCCAAAAAAATCGTGGACCATCATTATGTCTGAATACTTCATCTAAATGCCTTTCTAATGATGTGCCGCACATGGTATATTACCTATTTAAAAATAAGACAGTTCTTCGTAGTTCAAATTCGAAAGCCCTTTTTGCAACTGGCTATTAGTTCATAAAACATCTAATCAGAAAGTTGCTAACTTCATCTTTAGTTATATGACGTATTAGTAGAGAAAGTTGCACCAGAGGTGACAAGTTAACTAGATATGCTGATGACTCTAATTAAATATCTGTTCGCTTTAATTCAATCTTTGTAGTTATTTACCTGTTTAAAAAGAGCAAACTCGTTTTTTCCCTTGCTCCTTTCAATTTCTTTTGAAATTAAAAATTTACAATTTCGAATCCCTCCTGTGACATGTTGTAAGTGAATCAACCAATTAAATTTATCCAAAGAGTAGAACTCTTCCTCTAAAGGTTTTTTAATAGGTTTTCCTAAAAAATAGTTGTTAAATGAAAATAGTTTTTATATTTGAAAATTCTACACCATCTGATTTGGCCGAAAAGCTGAAGTGGCCATTGGAAATCATGTTTGAAATTTCACTTCTAATTTTAATGTAGACCACACACAATCATCAAGTGTTGTAATTGTGGTTGCCTGGAGACTGTGACATTCACCCATTGACGTTTCTGTTGACAGTGAGAAATATGTTAAGGTCCTAATTTTGTTCGCAAATTTAATGTGTTTCTTTGCAAGTTTTGAAAATTTTACATTAATCTGTTCAAAGAAAAATAATGATAACGTAACATTAAAAAATTTAATCGCGAAAGCTCCCCACCAAGCGGTTAGATTTTAGTTAAAAGTTCGTTAATATACTAGTGCTTATGATAGTACGTTCAAAAGACTGTTTATTTTATCAATAATGAAGTTGATATGACCACCTACGGAGAATTTTATAAAAAATAGTAATGTCAAGAAGTAATAAAGTCTGGAAACCGTCGAAAAATATAGTATGGAACATGATGATCCCATGTTAACCAAAACCCAAAGACTTGTTTTGGGATTTTTAGTTTTGATTTTAGTTGATGTTATTTGGGTTTCGTCTTCCGAACTAACTAAGGTAATAAAAATTCTTTAATTATGTAGCAATTAAAAGGTTAGTACCCATTATAACTAGCTATAATACGTTGTAGGTGTTCTAGTTGGAAATATTCCATTAGTCAACATGTTTTATTGTAATTTATTTGAATAAAACTAATAATTTATATATATTATTATTTGTTAGTCCTCCAGAAGAAATAGAAATATATTTATGATTTGGGCCAAAACTAAAAATTACATGACTTTCCAAGATGTTTTTTTATCAATTTATATTGAAATGTATAATATTCCATTATTGATCTTCTGATTAGCATGTTGCTTGGATAGTTATTATATTTTTACGTATTACCATGATATATATGTCATAATTTATTTCTCAGTATGTACAATAGATAATAATAATAATAAAAACAGAATGTGCATACTAATTCAACCACTTAGTCGCATATAGGTAATAACCCACATATAGTTTATTCAAAATAGGAAATCCTTATGTACATAAAAAAGAAAAAATTACAATCATAATGTAAAAGATATCATCGACAACATATAAAATTACTAATAAAAATTCTAAAATACAATACAATAACACAGTACTTAATAGAGACTATATATAATTTTCACTTGAAAGTTTCTTTAATATAACATAATAATGCTGTTTTGAACACCATTATACTCTTCAATTCAAATCTAGTGCTTATTTTCTCTAAATATGTGTACTTATTTGATCACTACTTCTTGTTGTATATTTATGAATTTCATTATTATACTGAACGAACTTTGCAAAATAGTTAGGTACCAAATTATGCAGTATCTTAAAAATAAATATCATAGCACAATAAAAAAGTCTGTTTCTAATATTAAGCAACTGAAAAGATTCCAACATCCATTTAGTTTAGTTGACTTGTAACGGTTGCATGCAAGAATAATTCTCATAGCTCTATGTTGAAGCTTTTGTAAAATTAGTATTTTATTTAGGTAAAAATAATACAGAACAGTTGCACAATACTATTTTATTTATTTATTCACGGGCAAGCCCAATTCACATAAAAATTACATTGTTAAAAATTACAGTGTTAAAAGTTACAATGTTAAAAATTACAGTGTTAAAAAAATGCTCTAAAAACAAAAACAAAGAAAAAAATACATGTGATCACACTACAATATCAATCAACAATCAATAATTTTAAAAATATCAAAGTTTAAGCTCTAGCAGATGTTGTTTAAATTTGAAAGTTGACACATTAAAAATTGAAATGTCCTCAATAGAGATAGCTAATCTAAGTGTCCTACGGAGAAAACTATTCTAGTTGTACCTATGAAAAGAAACATGAAAGGTTTGCACCTGCCTAGTAAGACGAGGTGGAACAAATAAATATATTCTAGAGAGAAGCTCGGGACTATTACATATTCCATTTATTATATTGAAAAGCTGTATTAGATCTCTTTGCTTTCTGCGAATCTCTAGGGTAGGGATGGTTAAGAAGGGTTCCAAAATATCATAACGATGGTAGACGTGCATCTTAAAGGCAATGTACCTTAAAAATGTGTGCTGAACAGCTTCTAGTTTCGCTTTATAATTAATGTAATGCGGAGACCATACTGGAGAAAAATAATCTAGATGTGTTGTGACCAGAGAGCAATAAAGAGACTTAATATCAGTGATGTTAATGAAATCACAAGTGGCCCCCTTTATAAAACCTAACATCTTCATAGATTTTTGAATAGCAGCAGTAACATGGGACTTATAAGTGAGTGAGGAGTCTAATATAACACCAAGGACTTTTATTTGCAAAACACAATTTAAAGTTTCATTATTAATGCTGTAATCAAAAGCTATTGGGTGATGTATTCGATGAAAACGCATAATATGGCACTTGGATGCATTTAGATTCATATTATTTTGTGTAACCAATTTGATAAGCTATTTAAATCAGATTGTAAAATTAAAGCATCATCATTACTATTAACTACTTTAAAACATTTGAGGTCATCGGCAAATAAAGCGTTGCTACCTTGAAAGCAATACATTATATCATTAATAAATAAGTTAAATAATAATGGTCCAAGATGAGACCCTTGGGGAACTCCAGAAGTTACTGGAAAAGTATGAGAATAGTAATGATTAACTACTACTCAAGTACTCAAAGTGAGGCCTTATTACCATATTATACACAGTTATTCTAATTTTGGCAGTTCAATTTTTTGAGAAAAATAGTCTAGGTATAGCTACGAATAATTATCAGAACAAGATGTGAAATCATAATGATGCTCATTTTTTACATTTCAATTATATATGATATGTTCTTTCAGTATATTTACAGCAATGAAACATTTGATAAGCCATTCTTCTGTACGTACGTTAAAACATCAATGTTTACATTGTACCTGTTGGGTTTCCTTTTTTGGCCCTCTTGGAAAGACAGTTGCTCTAAACCTCCCAATTACATTTACTTACAATCTGAAGAAGACGATGACAATTACATCACCGATGCAAACTGTGGAAGTAGTCTTAGTAATCCTGTTTATATACCTGTCAAAACACCAGATAGGGAAAATTGGGAGAGAAATTCCGGAACTGAAAGTGATGATTCCACAGTAAGTTTATGTTATTGCCAGAAACTGTGTCAAATTTAAAATGTTGTTTTGTTGAATTGTTATAGGTGCGTTCAGTAAGATTCAACAAATTAGCAGAAGTAAGACACATGTCAGAAAGTGATGCTACAGAGGCTTTACTAGCGAGGCTTTCGTACCAAGCTAGCATGAGGGCTAGTGAAATAGCTAAAAGGGCTGCAAATAGATTGCCTATTGTGAGGGTGGCTAAGATTGCTCTCATTTTTTGTCTATTGGTGAGTATTGTTGAACTACTTACTTTTTTATTTTTTTGTTTTATTAAAAAATATGACTATAAAGGGTGATTCATTAGACCAATATCTTGTAAATCCTCAAAAATTTGACTGGTTGTAGCCAGCCTAAAGGCCCATATTTTAATATTAGTCAAATTAAAGGGTGTCCCATTTAAAAAATGTATCTTTGATCTGACACGGCGTTCTGGAATTCGCTGTACAATTGCGACTAATTTTCAAATATTGGCCCTTAGGCTGGCTACAATCGGTAAAATTTGTATTCGAATATCTTCGAGGATTTACAATATATTGGACTTATCGCACTAATTAATCACCATGTATACAAAGAACACTGAAAAAATGTGTTTATAGGAGTTAATTAAGTGAACACAAGATTATATAGCTACGTGATATTCTGAAATTATCATACAGTAAGTAAAATTAAATTGGAACTTATTTTAAGACATACAATATTATTTATGAAGGAAAAAAATATTTTCTTGAAATGGGAGAACTGATAAGGAATAATTCAGGAAGTTTTTACAGGAAGCATAACCAAATTGATATTGATAAGAAATTTGTAAATATGGGAATTCTATGAAGATAAATTTGTCTATTAACAGTTACCTAATTTAAAAAAATATATCAAAATGGTGAAGTGGTATTTTAAACGGCTTATGGTCTAGATAAACTTTGTATTAGTATTCAGCAGATCGAAAAACATGAAAATCATGCTTGGTTTATTTTAACAAATATTTGTATATCAGTAAAAGTTAGGAGTTTTCTCGATATTTTGAGGGTGTATAGGTCATACTAACCTTGAATTCGGATTCAGTGGGTCGAAATACTTACCCATAGGTCGGTCGTAATGATAGGTGTATAGTCAGAGCCAAATAAAGTTGCGTTTACGTCATTATTGTGAACATTTGCAGCGTTGTCAGATTGTTCATGAAATATGGAAATTAACATAAAATAACGGAAGTGACTCAAACTGTTCACCTTTTTTCTGTTTGATAAACGTTGCTCACTGTTCTCACACTAATGTTCAAAGCAGCAGCTACACGCTAAAATTCTACAAATTTTCGTAAAGTAAAGTAAGGATATTTTATTCACATATTACCTCTTACACAGCATTTAAGGGCAACAAAGAACTATTATTATTCCTTTCTTGTTCAAAATAATTAACTTATGAAGCCACATAAGTTCTGTGCATCGGCTATTTAGCTGCCTGTGCATTATGACAATCAACTTTGTAAAAAATACTTTCTTACTTTGTTTCTGTTCCAATCCAAAACTTTGTCTACACACAAAATACCTTTAATAAATAGTGAACTGAAACAGTTAGGTATAGGTATAGTTGACATAAAACTTATAGTGCAGAGATCTAATCCTATATCCCCTTTCAAGTTTTGTTGCAGAGCTTAACTCTGAAAGGTATTAATATTATTTTTGCCTACTTACCAAACATAATTCTATATTGTATTTGATGTTACGTAATTGTTGTAAGGGCGTTCGGTTTAAACGGGATACCAGACGTGAACTGAGCCCTTTTTGTATCCCATTCGATTTTTTTATTTTATTGCTAATAAATATGTAGGTATACTTACAATTTCCTCAGAAAAACACTACACTTTTTCTTGATGTCAGACTACCAACTAATGAGTCAACACGTGTGGCCATCGTAAAATCAACCCCTTTCAAAGATAACTAGTTATATTTCATTCAAAGATGTAAAAAATAATAAATTATTTGAAATTTATATTTCTAATTCTCTTTAATAAAACGAGATATAAGGTAGTGTTAATTGTCTGGTATTGTGTTTAAGATGTTTTTAAATATAAAATAGGTTAATATTGTTTAAAGCAATGTTTGATATTCGGGTTATAAATAGCAGAAGAGAGAACAAATAGATTTTAAATTGTAAGAAACCATGAATACATCAAAAGAAAGCACGAGTCATCTTTTAGGTAAAGATTTATTAAAATGTATTTTGTTCTATACATTAACGCTAAGTATCTTAAAAAGTAGGATGGCGCTCCATAATTGCGGGTTAAAAATAATCGTTAGACAGTAGATAAATTTATTTAATAATTAAAAAATTCAATGATATATTTGAGAGAAAGTAACAGTAATAAAATCTCGCTCTCTCAACAAAAACATCGCCCGTTTTTGAGAGAATGACTAGCCCCATCAAACGTAGGTCTGTGGCAACACTGTCTATATTGCAGTTTTATTAGAATGTAATATATTTATTATTTCAGTGGTTTGTAGCAAATTACACATACCAAGTAGCACTATCGGAGACAGAAGCGGGTATTGTGAATGTCCTGTCATCTACGTCTAGCTTGTTTACATTAGTTCTTGCTTCAACTTTTCCGTCGAACCCTAGCGACAAGTTCACGTTATCCAAACTCGTTGCAGTTTGCCTCAGTATTACTGGAATAGTAAGTAGTTACTTATACCCTGTCCCAATACAATAAAAACCAATGATGTCGATAATTATTCCACGAATTTACTTATTTTAGGTATTGGTAAGTTTTTCGGACCTTGCACTCGAATCCGCCAAGCTGCCATTTGGAGCGGTTTTATCATTATTTAGTGCATTTTTTTATGCAACGTACATTGTGTTTCTGAAAAGGAAAGTGGATCATGAGGATAAAATAGGCATCCCACTGTTTTTTGGTATGTATTATTAAATATAACTGTTGAAAACTGTGATGGAGAAAAAATTTTCCCTTTTAGGTTTCGTGGGACTATTTAACCTCATTCTACTCTGGCCGTTATTTTTCGTTCTACATTTCAGTAAACTAGAAACATTTGAGTGGCCTACGCGGGAACAATTGCTACTGTTATTATTAAATGGTTTATTGGGAACAGTTATATCAGAAGCACTCTGGTTATGGTAAGAAAGAAAATTGATTTATTCTCAACCATATAAATGTAAAAACGTCATTTTTAACTGGTTGAAAAGTATACAATGGGAAAGACCATTAATTTTCAAAAACAGTATAATCGTGATCTCCATGCAGTGTGACGTACTAGCCCCTATACACGCCTATCGACCTTGAGCCGACCAATCATGTAAGTTCTATCATAGTAAATACGTATACCTGTGGTTCCGTGTATGACGAAACAAAAGTCAATTAAATTTAAGGTTATACACAGCCAAAAACGGCTAAAATCACAGAACTAAACGTCAATCACGCTTAGAGTACTTCTGTGAACAAATGTCATATTCCATCTCCAGCAGTGTTGCCGCACTAAAATGGTCAAACTTGTTCTCGAGATAAAAGAAGAATACAAACAAAATATAATCATTCCAACAAATTACATTGTTGTGAAATGACATTTTTTTCATTAGTTGATACGTTGTAGGGAAAAAATAGCACTGATTGATATTCAAAAGCCAATGATGACTAACCTTGACAACACTGCACTACGGTGTCTAGAGGATATATATTAATAGAAGCAGACAATGGTAGTTTTCCAATTACAGCATTAAAGCGCATCATGCGACATAGTGCTCAATGGTGAATGTTCCAACTAAAGCAACGCTTCGCACTTTGAAAAGTACTGCTTTGGGGTGACGCGCATTGATACCAACTCAGTAGAAGAAAATATAAGAATTGATTTTTTTTTTCTTTAAATTGGCGTTGACAATAATTTTGTTAACACTATCATTAATAATATTGTTTATTGTTGAAATAATTTCTAAAACGTCCGACGTAATTTTTGGAAAATATTAAAACACACTTGTTTCGGACATTTTTCAGTTGTGAATTAATATGTTGATTTCAAAACGCCAGGAAATCTATTTAATACGATTTTGACACATGATATTGTCTGTACAATGAACAAACGTCATTATTCATTGATTGAAATATATTTGAGGGGATTTCATCTCTTAGGCCCAGTTGTATGAAGCATAGTTAACCTAGTGTTTAGGGTTAACCCATGATCAAAGCTATTTGAGTGTTGTACGAAACGTAGTCAAAAATTATTTTGTTTAACCCATGAGTTAACTATGCAATTTTCTGAACCACCAAAATTGATGGTTTAACTAAAGTTCATGGAGTTAACGCGTCAAATTCTGATATGACATACCTACTACTGTTCTATAACATATAATTTTACAACTTTTTCTTATTTACAATGGAAAATAAGATCCACTCCACAAATTACGCACTGCTTTTGGTTAAATTAAGTTGACTGTAGTTCAGCTGATCACATCCTAAACTTCTTTCGTACAACGATTGATTGATTGGTTAACTACGTTACATACAACTGGCCCTTAGTGGTCTTCCCCATTGTTACTTTTACTTTCGACCTGGGTGGAATACGATTGTTGACTCGGGTGGAAAGGTCGTATTTTCAGTTGATTATTATGCTTGAAGTTTGATACGTCTTAACTACTTTGCTAACATTTCATTTTAAAGAAACAGTATTTATTTCTAGGGGCTGCTTTTTAACATCTTCCCTAATGGCTACTGTAGCCATGAGCCTGACAATACCAATGACAATGTTGGCAGACGTACTTTTGAAAGAAGTACCGTATCCAATACTATTTTACACTGGCACGTTACCTGTCCTTGTCGCCTTCCTAGCTGTTACTGTTCTTTCTCATTATGAGAACTGGGACCCGGTATTCGATTTACTAAAATGTGCCTATCAAAGCGTCTGCAAAAGGAACAATATAACTCGGTGAGTTACAATGAAAAATTTTAAAAAAATATTGCGCTTTTGTGGGAATGTTTTTGAATTAAGTACATCATTTTGTTGTTGGTATTTTAGAAATAGAGTTATTTGAAAAATAATAATTCTATTTGTTTATGGGTAATTTCTGGTTTTATATCTGTCTATACAGGTCATATATAATAGTACTTTTTCAGGTCCAGGTTCAAGGAAATCGCTTCAGAGCAAACAGAAGCACTTATAGGCATAAATAATGAACATGAGACATAAAGAAAAAACACAAAAACTCGAAGATTTGATTTAATGGAATCCAAAGACGATGATAGAATACTTTCATTCCTTAATTAAAAATGAATGTAAATAATGATTTTTTTTATTATTTTGTGATATTATTTTAATGATTTATTAGAATTGTTTTAAAAAGAAACAGTAGATCTATTACATCACTACATTTTTAACAGTTTTCTCTTTTATTTCGAATATGTATGTAATGAAAGTAATCCATCATAATCTTGTTCCCTCCGTACTACTGATAATACCGACTATGGTGCTTTAAAAAATAAATAAATGTGATCGTCTATATTATTTTTGTTAAAGAAAAATCGTAAATATTCTAATATTAGAATTGTATATTTTATTTTATTTTTTAAGTGTCCAACTTTATTGTTTTTATTATGTGTCCCTCACTTGTTTTTATGTTTTAACAGATGTCTTAGTTGTTATTAGAGTTATATAGATACTTAACGATTCCACTTGAAACATTCCGACTTTTTGTCATTTATTGAAAATAAAGTGTAATTTTAACCATTGCTTGTTTTATTTTCCGTATCTATGGACGCTTATGCACTTTTAACCACACACATCAAGCGTTTTTAGTAGCTCGCGATTCGCGGACGATATATTTTTTTAAAGAAAGTCTATGTCACATTTATCATTGTACTTCTTACACGAATTCAACAATTCTACTTTTAATCATTTAAAAAATATGTTTCACGGACGAAAAGATTTAATTCAAACGTTGACAATTGACAATGTACTGATTGATTGATTAGTTCGGCACCAACAGTCGGAGGCTTAGAGAACTCGGCACCTCAGCCTTTAGGCTTTTTGTGCTTACTTATGGTACAGTGGCTGATGAGTAAACCCGGCCCCTGCTGAGGTTTAATATTTCGTTAGTCAGCGACTCCGAGCGTTTTTTGACCAGGAGTTTGCTGTGTCCCTGTTTTGGCACGTGTCTCGTGTGCGTCTGATGTTTAGTTTGAGTACACCAAGATGTGCAACCACGTGCAGCAGATTTTGATACTCCAAATACTGGTTCAGGACCAGTGAATGCAGTTTTAGACCCTAGTTTTGCTAGGGTGTCTGCCTTTTCATTGCCTATAATACCCTTGTGCACTGGGTCTCACTTAAGAGTTACTCTATTATGGTTTGCCAGGATTAAAAGTTTTTATTGGCAGACCACAGTCTAGATCTGATCTGGGGGCATGCTAAAGATTTCAGTGCTGCCTGACTATCTGACAATAACATAGTACAAAGATAATAAAAATTCCTAATTCAGAAATTAAAAGAAAGGAATGGATTAATAACTTCTATAAATCATAGGGATTTTTTGTATAGGCAATGCAGAAGATATCCAGATGAAAACAATTTAAAAGTTCAGTACCGAAATTACTTGGACACATTATTGAAAAAAAACTAAACAAGATTATCATAAAAATAAACTACAACAAATAAGGAAATATATATATATATATATATATATATATATATATATATATTGTCTAAACATAACATTAACATTTGTCATAAAGCTCAAAATACTTTGTCATCATTATTTACTAAACTTAAAAGTCCAACTAAAACCAATAAAAAATCTAATGTTATATATTCTATACCATGTTTAAACTAAAAAATATATAGGTTTGACAACTCAATATTTAGAAAATCGTCTCAACGGCCACAAATATACAAAAAATGCTTCTACAGCTCTACATAAACACGAAACAACAGAAAAACATGAATTTGATTTCAAAAAAACAAAAATACTAACACAAGACTCTCTAATTATCAGAAACTTACAATTAAAGAAATGATACATATAAAAAAAGAAAAAAATTCTGTGAACGATAAACAAGATATCAAAAATTTGAGTCAAATTTATCATAATTTAATAAAAT
Source organism: Lochmaea crataegi (assembly GCA_947563755.1). Taxonomy (NCBI): domain Eukaryota; kingdom Metazoa; phylum Arthropoda; class Insecta; order Coleoptera; family Chrysomelidae; genus Lochmaea; species Lochmaea crataegi. The sequence goes on from OX387435.1 coordinate 31,852,896, forward strand.
AACAAATTAATTACCAATAACTACACTTTTTTTCACCTATTGTTCAAATATCGTAGATTTAGTTCTGAAGTAAGTACTTGTATCATAACTAAATTCTAAAATAACAATTTGTATATTTTTTACTTCATTTTGGCATATAAAATAAACATTTTGAAAAAGCTTTCAAACGAAAGCGAAACGTCAAAGATCGTTTAATTTTTAATTATATTCACATTAACCATACCCAATAAATACAAATCAAGCGATTATTATAATAATGGTTAAAGAAAATAGAATAATATATATATATATATATATATATGATTGATGCAGTGTATTTAATTTAACGAATCACCACATTTTGCCTTTGAATTATAGTACCACTGGCAGCCTTAAAATCTCGGATCATTAAATACATAAACGTTTGATTTTTTTACGCTCCAATCCATATCCATATTTTAAGTGTCGCTCATCCCTAGATATATATCAAATCGGTAAATAAAGGAATATTCTCCGTAATGTTGTCTAGAATGCTATTACTATGGTTGCCTCTGAAGTTTTTATAAAAGTTAGCAACAGAACTGAAGCTGTCTCTTAGAAGGCGAATCAAATTTTTTCAAGGCGGAGGAATCCCATAAAAAAACAGTCTTTGAACGAATTTTAAACCCAAGTCGATTATTTTTGTTTATGTTAAAAATCACATTTTTCAACTTTAGATCGTTTTTTGAGAAAACTACTGAATTTGGCTAAACAGCTTACGTGTCCCTATCTTAACTTGTCCTTTCTTGTTCAATCTTAATAAGGACAAATTTTCATTGGGTGATAAACAATTTTTGGACAGCTCGCAAAAAGTAGGTATCCCGAAAAAAGCATTTACAATAAACATTTTCTTTAAATTTCTTAGAACATTCTTGAAAACATTTTTATTTATATCTTTTTGTACATCTTACTTTTTTCTTTTTCATTAAAATACTCGACTTTTTGATATAAACAAGCCTAAAAAATGCGGTTTTTAAAATAATATATCTTTATTATATTCACTAAGACGACCGGTATATATTAACGTTGTGTAATAAATCACAATCAATACAAATATCTACTCCAGTTAAGGAAATGTTAAAGTTGTGATAACAGCGATATCTTCACCTTCACCACAAACCAAAATTCCAATTGACACAAACGTGTCTGTTTGTACTATCAATAGATTATTACAGTTTCCAGTCAACTTGTCGTATTTATTAGTACAAGCGATATTGTCCCTTCTAATTACAAACCAGAATGGTTGGTTAAATCTTGTAGATCATACCGACCCCGTTTAACTTATGAGTGTAATTCAATGTCTGTCGGGGCATATAGCCCGAGAAGTAGTTGTTGCTTCTTAGGGAACGGTCTCTGTTCTTTGAAAAATATTTTTCAAAACTGTAAGGCGTTATAATAGTATTAAACTAGAGGACATCCAGCTGTAAAGGGCATCCAGGACATTTTCTAGTAGGTATCGTCTGTGGTTTCCTCCGCCGGTGGTGGACATTTTCACCGACTGATTATATTTTCTACTAGTTCTATTCTTCTTCTTCTATATTTGGGAACATTATATTAACAAATACAAAACCATACTAATGTGACGAAACCTTAACTTACAGCTTATCATATTATTCATTATCTACTTATACTTTCAAAAAGCGATGAAGTAGGTAAATGTCTATTTTGTTGACAGTTCTATTTTGGCAGAATTTTACATCTGACGCATGAATTTATATTTTCCTTTTTTTATATATTGCAAATACTAATTCAGTATAATTCATCCAATATTTTTTCATAATGAGAGAAAGTAAATACTCAAAAGTTGCAGGTAACAAATTAAGCAATGTACCTATCACCTTTCATGTCTAGGCTAAATTCCCTACTTTTTAGTGAATGAAGACTCCTCAGATTTGAGAACATGTGGAACGAAAAAGAGATCGGCGTAAGTTTATCAATTATTTAACAACTGTAATGACAATTTAATTTTAAAATTTACTATCTAATTTATGAAGCACGTTGCGCCATCTAATTTCATATCGGCTATTCACACCTCTTAACAGACGAGGGCCTGCAGAAAGAGTGTATATATTTTGTGCAATGTAAATTATCATTTCCTTCCCCTTCTCGAAAAAATATCAAAGAATTTGTATTCCACATGAAGTGTTCCAAAAAGGGGAAAGGAATAAGCTATGCGGCAGACAAAATCGCTTATTCCCTTCCCCTTCTCGAAAATATATATATCAAAGAATTTGTATTCCACATGAAGTTTTCCAAAAAGGGGAAGGGAATATACCATATGAGTGGCCCCGCAATGCGGACTTTGCCTAGGCAAACCTTCCCCTTTTTGGAAAACTTCATGTGGAATAAAAATTTTTTGATATTTTTTCGAGAAGGGGATGGGAATAATTACATTGCACAAAATATATACACACTCTGATTGGTGGGAGCCTTTCTGCAGCTAGCTGGCTGTTAGCTTTCTTACATTTTAGCATTTTCAATCATAAATCACATTACCTTCCCCTTTTTGGAAAACTTCATGTGGAATACAAATTTTTTGATATTTTTTCGAGAAGGGGAAGGGAATAATTACATTGCACAAAATATATACACACTCTGATTGGTGGGAGCCTTTCTGCAGCTAGCTGGCTGCTAGCTTTCTTACATTTTAGCATTTTCAATCATAAATCACATTACCTTCCCCTTTTTGGAAAACTTCATGTGGAATACAAATTTTTTGATATTTTTTCGAGAAGGGGAAGGGAATAATTACATTGCACAAAATATATACACACTCTGATTGGTGGGAGCCTTTCTGCAGCTAGCTGGCTGCTAGCTTTCTTACATTTTAGCATTTTCAATCATAAATCACATTACCTTCCCCTTTTTGGAAAACTTCATGTGGAAAAAAATTTTTTGATATTTTTTCGAGAAGGGGAAGGGAATAATTACACTGCAGAAAATATATATACACACTCTGATTGGTGGGAGCCTTTCTGCAGCTAGCTGGCTGCTAGCTTTCTTACATTTTAGCATTTTCAATCATAAATCACATTACCTTCCCCTTTTTGGAAAACTTCATGTGGAATACAAATTTTTTGATATTTTTTTGAGAAGGGGAAGGGAATAATTACACTGCAGAAAATATATATACACACTCTGATTGGTGGGAGCCTTTCTGCAGCTAGCTGGCTGCTAGCTTTCTTACATTTTAGCATTTTCAATCATAAATCACATTACCTTCCCCTTTTTGGAAAACTTCATGTGGAAAAAAAATTTTTGATATTTTTTCGAGAAGGGGAAGGGAATAATTACACTGCAGAAAATATATATACACACTCTGATTGGTGGGAGCCTTTCTGCAGCTAGCTGGCTGCTAGCTTTCTTACATTTTAGCATTTTCAATCATAAATCACATTACCTTCCCCTTTTTGGAAAACTTCATGTGGAATACAAATTTTTTGATATTTTTTCGAGAAGGGGAAGGGAATAATTACATTGCACAAAATATATACACACTCTGATTGGTGGGAGCCTTTCTGCAGCTAGCTGGCTGCTAGCTTTCTTACATTTTAGCATTTTCAATCATAAATCACATTACCTTCCCCTTTTTGGAAAACTTCATGTGGAATACAAATTTTTTGATATTTTTTCGAGAAGGGGAAGGGAATAATTACATTGCACAAAATATATACACACTCTGATTGGTGGGAGCCTTTCTGCAGCTAGCTGGCTGCTAGCTTTCTTACATTTTAGCATTTTCAATCATAAATCACATTACCTTCCCCTTTTTAGAAAACTTCATGTGGAATACAAATTTTTTGATATTTTTTCGAGAAGGGGAAGGGAATAATTACATTGCACAAAATATATACACACTCTGATTGGTGGGAGCCTTTCTGCAGCTAGCTGGCTGCTAGCTTTCTTACATTTTAGCATTTGCAATCATAAATCACATTACCTTCCCCTTTTTGGAAAACTTCATGTGGAATACAAATTTTTTGATATTTTTTTGAGAAGGGGAAGGGAATAATTACACTGCAGAAAATATATATACACACTCTGATTGGTGGGAGCCTTTCTGCAGCTAGCTGGTTGCTAGCTTTCTTACATTTTAGCATTTTCAATCATAAATCACATTACCTTCCCCTTTTTGGAAAACTTCATGTGGAATACAAATTTTTTGATATTTTTTCGAGAAGGGGAAGGGAATAATTACATTGCACAAAATATATACACACTCTGATTGGTGGGAGCCTTTCTGCAGCTAGCTGGCTGCTAGCTTTCTTACATTTTAGCATTTGCAATCATAAATCACATTACCTTCCCCTTTTTGGAAAACTTCATGTGGAATACAAATTTTTTGATATTTTTTTGAGAAGGGGAAGGGAATAATTACACTGCAGAAAATATATATACACACTCTGATTGGTGGGAGCCTTTCTGCAGCTAGCTGGCTGCTAGCTTTCTTACATTTTAGCATTTTCAATCATAAATCACATTACCTTCCCCTTTTTGGAAAACTTCATGTGGAATACAAATTTTTTGATATTTTTTCGAGAAGGGGAAGGGAATAATTACACTGCAGAAAATATATATACACACTCTGATTGGTGGGAGCCTTTCTGCAGCTAGCTGGCTGCTAGCTTTCTTACATTTTAGCATTTTCAATCATAAATCACATTACCTTCCCCTTTTTGGAAAACTTCATGTGGAATACAAATTTTTTGATATTTTTTCGAGAAGGGGAAGGGAATAATTACATTGCACAAAATATATACACACTCTGATTGGTGGGAGCCTTTCTGCAGCTAGCTGGCTGCTAGCTTTCTTACATTTTAGCATTTTCAATCATAAATCACATTACCTTCCCCTTTTTAGAAAACTTCATGTGGAATACAAATTTTTTGATATTTTTTCGAGAAGGGGAAGGGAATAATTACATTGCACAAAATATATACACACTCTGATTGGTGGGAGCCTTTCTGCAGCTAGCTGGCTGCTAGCTTTCTTACATTTTAGCATTTGCAATCATAAATCACATTACCTTCCCCTTTTTGGAAAACTTCATGTGGAATACAAATTTTTTGATATTTTTTTGAGAAGGGGAAGGGAATAATTACACTGCAGAAAATATATATACACACTCTGATTGGTGGGAGCCTTTCTGCAGCTAGCTGGTTGCTAGCTTTCTTACATTTTAGCATTTTCAATCATAAATCACATTACCTTCCCCTTTTTGGAAAACTTCATGTGGAATACAAATTTTTTGATATTTTTTCGAGAAGGGGAAGGGAATAATTACATTGCACAAAATATATACACACTCTGATTGGTGGGAGCCTTTCTGCAGCTAGCTGGCTGCTAGCTTTCTTACATTTTAGCATTTGCAATCATAAATCACATTACCTTCCCCTTTTTGGAAAACTTCATGTGGAATACAAATTTTTTGATATTTTTTTGAGAAGGGGAAGGGAATAATTACACTGCAGAAAATATATATACACACTCTGATTGGTGGGAGCCTTTCTGCAGCTAGCTGGCTGCTAGCTTTCTTACATTTTAGCATTTTCAATCATAAATCACATTACCTTCCCCTTTTTGGAAAACTTCATGTGGAATACAAATTTTTTGATATTTTTTCGAGAAGGGGAAGGGAATAATTACACTGCAGAAAATATATATACACACTCTGATTGGTGGGAGCCTTTCTGCAGCTAGCTGGCTGCTAGCTTTCTTACATTTTAGCATTTTCAATCATAAATCACATTACCTTCCCCTTTTTGGAAAACTTCATGTGGAATACAAATTTTTTGATATTTTTTCGAGAAGGGGAAGGGAATAATTACATTGCACAAAATATATACACACTCTGATTGGTGGGAGCCTTTCTGCAGCTAGCTGGCTGCTAGCTTTCTTACATTTTAGCATTTTCAATCATAAATCACATTATATTTCCTTACCATAAGGTAATCTTTTTTTCTTCTTTAGATATTCACTCAGAGTTTGTAATGAACGTGTGGGTTTAAAATCGAAACAGGATTTATCAGTGCCTAATAACCAGAAGTTAGTTCATCAGGTTTCATCTAGTACCCCTGTTGTTTTAAGGTAATAAATCAATTTAATATTGAGTGAAATCATCTTGTAACGCCGCCTTAACTGTTGATGTTTATTATTATTACGAAGTCGCCAACTCAAAGCCGGCCCTGTCACTATAAATTTTGGGGAATGCGCTTTCGGGAAAATTCTAGGAAGATCGTTTTGTTTACGCATATGACGAGCGTGGAAAGTTCAAGAATTTTCCAGAATTGATAAAGACTATAATATAGTATATATTATATACGAGGGTTTTTGAGTGGGTTGGCAATTAGTAAACAGATAGTTAACGGACAGTAAAGAGTTAGTTCACAGTTTTTACAGAAGTCCTTAGTAATCGGACACTGAATGAAATAGTAAAGATAATTAGTGTAATAATTAGGTGGTAAAAATAAATTAGAACTATTATACCGAGTATAAATAAATTAGTAGACATTAAGTAAAGTGTGTATATAAATTATGTTCTATAAATCAATAGATAGTAATTAGCTTAGCCATAGTGTGTATAATTTTATCCCACAAGTAAAAACTATTTAAATAAATAAGAAAAACATAACATTGGTGTGGGGTAATATAAACAAATACTACGTAAAAATGGCTAAGAAAATAAGTGAGCTGAAAGTGACGGAACTAAAAGCAGTATTGGAAAATCGCGAGTTGGAAAATGTCCGGAAATAAGAGTGATAATTAGCTGAAATATTTAAAAAATAGCACTGGAAAGTAACGGCTTGGATCCGGAAACATTTTTATTCAACGACGAGGCTGCCACCTTAATCTCGTCAATTTCCGCTATGGACGAGAAGATTTCTACTATGAAGAACGATATTTCTGCAGATATCTTATCAATGAAAAATTATATTGCCGCTGAAGAAAATAAAATTTCGCCTCTAAAATCAGATAATGAGAAAATAGAACAACCATGGACGAGAAAATGCGGAGAATACGATAACAACAATAGACGAGAAAATCCAGGAGTTAGAGAAAAAATGACAGATTTAAGAACAGAAGCATACCCCACACCTGACACCAATGTAATTTTTTTGTTATTTATTTATTAAATAGTTTTTACGTATGGGATAAAATTATACACACTACTTTATATTATTAATAAGACTTGCTATTCCAGTAAACGATCAAACAATTTATGTTGTAGCAAAAGAACTACTGATGTAAGTGCGGAACGAATAGAACTACTTAAAAATAAATGTACTATGACAAAGGATGAAGATAAGGAAGCTTCAAAAGTTGTTGCTTCCACCAAACGACGAACTCACGTCAGATCTAGATCCGTAGAGTTAAGTATATCAAATAAAAACAGTGGCGTGTTTTTAATAAATGGTGTAAATATTTAAAGTTCAGTCAGTACCTATATTAATATTGATCGGACATTAAAGCAATTATTTGGAGATGTATAATTTTTCAAATAAATCCCATCCATTTTTTTTAAAGTTATCACGAGTCACTGCAGATTTGCTCTTTCCTTTTTAGACTAATTTTGGATGTTTTAGTTCTAGTTCTGCACGCTATGTAGTTAATACACTTTATTATGAAAATGGACTTCATTCGTAAGTATTATGACTTGTTTGAGGTAACTGAAATGACATAAAAGTATCATACTACTATGCAATAAATACGTATACCCCTTTTTTCACTATACACAGTCGTAAGGTCATTATTAATCTACTTTGTTAAGAATATATTTACTGTATTAATTAAAGTGATGTTTGTAATCAAATTCTTCTTCACTACCCACTGTATAATGAGGTGTTAAATTTAACAAAAATAAGATGTTTCCTCGATGTTAATAGTTGGTGTTGGACAAAAACATAATAAGGAATCAATTATTTTTAATATTTTCACTCTCACAAGGTTTTCATGTCGATTTGAAAATTTATCTTTTCAAAGATTTAAATTGTGCGTCATTTACGCTGTGACGTACATTACCTTAAAGAGAAGTTAGCTACATAAGGGTTGACATAGGACCACAATTCTGTCGTCTTCGATTTTAAAATCGTGATGAAGTATAGGTTTTATGTTATATTGCTTTCATTGAATTACTTAGGAGTTACTAAAGGCGCTGTAACTGTTGTGTTCGTGCAGTATGATACAAATCAAGAATTATTTGATATTGGCACTACTCTGTCTTGAAAAATGGTTAAGTGTAACAAAAAATATAACTAGTAAATCTTAAAATTACCAGCTCCACAACGTCTGTTTGTAATTCCACAGAGTGAGGGTTGAAACTATCTAAACTTAACTGAAAAAATATCAACATATTGCTTTTATTTTATTATAATCTTGAATCGTTAAGCTCGTATAAACTGTAAACAAAAACAAAACAGTCATATATATTATAGACTCTGGCAGTTCTTCAGACTTTAAATTCGAATGGCTATTAGTTCATAAAACAACATCTAAATCAGAAAGTAGCTAACTTCATTTTTAAGTATGTGACGACGTGTATCTGTAGTGAAAGTTGCATACATTTAGGAGTTCCTAATTTCCAGTTTTTTCCTAAAATATTAGGTTTAAAAATGTTTAAATTAATTTTGCAAAGTAGTGTACTAATATACTTTCATAAAATACCAAAAGCCGGATATCGGTTTAGCACCTCATTGCGTGTAATTTTTAGGAAAGAAAATTTGAAAATGTCCTTGAAGCGATCGTGGACTAGTCCGGATTTTTCTAGAAAAGGATTCTTACAAAATGTACAAAAGTGTACCGACAACTTTGCTGACACTTATATATATGACAAAGGCAGTGAAACAGATTCCATAAATGAAACTTTTTTCAGTAAAGGTAGGTGAACTACAAAGGTTAGATATTTTGTTGCTTTGATTAAAAAATAATAACTTAAAGTGCTATCAAACTGAACAGTAGAATGTATGCTTCAAGCAGTGGCGTAGCCACACGGGGGAGATTTGCCACTGTCAAATGTCTACTATAAGTCCTCCATTATGACGTGACTCTAGGTATGTAAATATTATTATTGTCGTAGATGAAAAAGTTCAGTTAAAAACCTAATTATTTTCACATTTCCACGAATGTTTACTAACTTTACAATATATAGTCGCTAATTATAATTACTCAATTGCAGAATTTCCATGCGAACGCCTTCCATCTGTAATGGGTGCTGTGAGCGGAATCCTCTTAACATCTTTACTGATTTATATAATATTCGGTGACAATATCCTGCAAGTGTTCTTCAAACCTCGAAAAGTTCCAGACGCATTTTTTAAGTCGTATATTGAATTTTTAGGAAGAGGATTAATTTGCATTATAATCAAGTTTCTTAGAGCTGTCGTAGAAATTTTATCCATAGCAGTAAGTTATTATTAGCAGCTGGATACCTACCATGTACAAAATTAGCAAAAAAAATTAGTAAAAAATTAGCACATATGTAATAAATATACTCAAAATTTAAGTGCATGATTCTGAGTAGCCCAATTGGAGACGCTACTGGCAAAGTTTAGGAGTTACAGTGTTTTTGTAGATGTACCTACCTATACCTATGTATGCATGTACATTGGGGTGACATTGTGCCCCCTTACTTCTACTTAGTTCCTGAGGAAAGTCTCAGAGTCTAGTAGCTCCTTTAGTCCTATTTCCCGGATGAATTTTAGGTTATCGGCAGGCTTTAACTTAGGTAAATCTATATCCTTGTAATCTCCTAAGTGTTATGCCCTAAGATTCTGAATTGCTGTGCAATTCGCAAGTATGAGGATGGATGGGGTTTCTTCTTATTCCTTGCCACAGAATCTACATTCTTCTTCCTCCACTATTTTGAGCTTTTTCAGTTGCCCATTCAGGCGACAATGTCCCGTTGGGATCCCTGTTAAAACTCTTTAGTGCAGTTTTACTTTGACTTCATTTGATCTCAACAGTTGTAGTCACCAAAGAAGAATATTTGTTTGTCTAAGTCCTACTAGATCTTTCCAGTGGTCAATCTTCTCTTTTTTTTTCGGATTTGCCTATTTCTCCCAATATTTTAATTTGGAGCTGATACCGCAAAAGGGTTCCGGCCCCCAAAAGGGTGTTTCAGTCCCCTCCCCTCCTTTGCTAGTTCATCTACTATTTCATTTCCTTCTATTCCAGTGTATCCTGGAATCCACAGTAAGGTGACTATATTGTTCTCGCCTAGTTCATTGAGTTTACCTAGACATTCCCACGCCATTTTGGAACTGCTTACACAAGAGCTCAATGATTTCAATTATTGGATGATCCGACACATTACGATCATCCTCTTTGCCTTCTATATCCTTTATCAATATTGAACTGGGCACACTTTCTTATGGCGTGAATTTCCGCTTGAAAGATACTTGGGGTTTTTCCCAAGCAGTGTTTAGCTCCTGGCCCATACAGTCCTATCCCAGTTCCTTCTATTGCTTTTTAGCCGTCTGTGTACCATTGAATGGTAATGGTATTTGGATCCCATTCCTTCTTGTTGCTTAATTCCGTAACGAATTTACTTTGAAAAGTTATACTTTTTCATCATACCATCTTATGGCATGTCCCAGAGGTTTTCTGATTTCCAAGAAGTGTGGAGTTGGTTTTTTTATGATTCCCTCTCTACTTATATAGGCTGTATCTTGTTCTTTCTGAAACACTTTCCACCACCATATGTAGTTCCACTTCCATGGCTGCCGTTGCGGGCATGTTCTCATTGTTCCTGTAATGCATATACAGGCTAGTCTTTGAATTTTGGAGAGGTTTCCTCTAGTCGTCAATAGTCTAGTTCTACTACTACACGCAATGGCTCCATAAGTGATGATTGGTCTCACTATGGCAGAGTATACATCCAGCTCTCAGGATTTTTGGGTTACAACCCCAATTTCTCCCTGCCAAATTCCTGCACACCATTAGAGCCATTTTTGCTTTGTATGTAATCTCCTCTTCGTGTTTGTTCCACAGGAATTTACTGTCTTAGAGTCAAACCTAGATACTTGACTTCTTGCCTCCATTTAACCTCGCTCCCATCAAGTTTAGGTAATGCTTTTGAGGTTGAGTTTTCTTTTCTTAGTGAAGGCTATTAAGTTGGTTTAGGTGAGGTTGATGTTAAGTCCCACTTGCCTACACCAGCTATTTGTATAGTTCAGACCCTTTTGTACGATGTCACAAAAGGGTGTTTTCGAATTTTCCCCTGGGTGTTACGACAATATCATCGGCATATCCTTGGCAGGATATTCCTAGGTCAGATCAAACCACACAGGAGTTCGTCAACCGTCAGGCTCCACATTAATGGGAATGCTACTCCTCCCTGAGGACATCCTTTGGTTGTTCAGATGGAGACAATGGCTTTGCTCGTCCTCGTCTCTGCTATTCTATAGTGGTGAGCAGTTACGACATCCATTTGGATGTTGTGCTGTCTACACCTCTTCTATTCAATGCTCTCTTGACAGCCTCATAAGGAGTATTGTCAAAAGCTCCTGCTTTTTCCAAAAATGCGCATCAGTCAGTTGTACCAGTGCAGTCTCCGTAGATCTGCCTGCCCGGTGCATGCTGATGCGGGTGGAGAGGTAGTCTCTCTAGGATTTCCGTTCTAATATAATTGACAACAGCTTTCTCCATCGTTTTGAGCACAAACGATGTTATACTAATTGGTCTGAAGGATTTGGGGTTTATTGTATCCCTTTTTCCAACTTTTGTCATGAAGATTACTGGTACAGCTATATATTCAAAAAAATATTTTGGAAACTAATTTATAACTATACCAGTGGCAGTTTGTAAACTGAGACAGAGAAAACTACTTTATAAAGAATGTAACACTACTGAATGTGGATATTTTAAGGTGATGGTAAACAAGATATCAAAAGTAATACTAACGCCACCACTGTCAAATTATTAGTTATACCCAATGTTCATTTATATATTTAGACCAGTAAGTCACTACACAATTTCATTTTTTTAGAATCAACAAGTGTACTAAGGAAGTCTTCAAGATATTCACCTATTTGTAATTGAACTGAATAAAAAGCATATCTACAAACACTTTGTATTTATTTTAAATAGTCATTTACATTATAAAATTTTATGAACGTCTATTGAATGTACTTGTTGTGGGTTGTGTGAGTTGGAGACCACTGATATTATTGAAATCCAACATTTTCAACATTTCCTTAGTATCTGGATCAACTTCAATGATGTCATGTTCCAAAGCAGAAACTTCTGGTACATAGTTATCACGTCTTTCACGCTCCTCTTCTTGTAATTTGATTGAAATTCCACGCACCTGAAAAACAGGAAATAAACTCCTTGTTCCCACTTATAACTATGTCATAAACAAATTTATTTTTGACATAGTATCTTAAATTCAACAATTTTTCATTAATTAGATAATTGTATCACATTTTCAATTGGGGACTTTGGCCAGAGTTGTCAATCCAAATTTTTTGAAAACTACCACTGGGGAAGGGAAATTTCAGCATGAAGAGTAACAAAATTAATCTCAAATGTAGTGACGCTTTGTTGTTGTACTCTTGTATTTTGATTTAACCTAACCTAACCAAACTAGCGGTTAAAAACAAGGAACAAAATAAACTGACTAACTTTTTACGCGCGTTTTAAATAATGTCTAGTCAGTTTAAAATTTGTGCCGTATTTCATATATAGCGGAGTAAGTTCAGGCAATATATATACGGGTTAGACAGTATATATAATGCCTAATTTCATATATTGACTGTAACATATGTTTTAATATGACTGTTGTAACTTTATCTAATACTGCTAGAATTACGACTGTCGTAACTCTATCCACTTCCTATTTATAAACATCCGTAAACTACACCTCGGCTCTTCAAATCTAGTAATTGGATCCAAATATTGATGTTTGTAATGATCATGTCTGAAAGTTGGGTTGATTCACTCTGTAGTTTTTTAATTATCAAAATGTTTAGTGTGCTCGACAATAAATTGTTCAGGGGATCATAAAATGATACTTTCAAAGAAAATAGCTTAATGTACTAAATAGTTTACATTTTACATGAGTAATCCATCAAACATTATTTGGTATGAGGGTAGGTACTTACTTGCGAGTGTCTAAGACGTTTCATCAAATGTGTAACAAATCCGGCAATTTTGTTACGAAGGGGTTTGGTGGGAATAATAGCGATTTCTTCACAAATACGCTTATTAGTATGGAAATCTAATGTTAGACGGGTGTAGTACTTTTCAATAATTACTTTAGAGGCTTTCTTCACCGTCTTGGTACGTACACGACCCATGTTTTCTAAAACATTGAAAACCTTATTAATCTGGCAACTTTATACAAATTATGAAATAATATCACTGCTGTACTTGAAATAATATCTTATTTTTTTTAAATAACAACTTTAAACTTACCAAAAGTTAAAAACTTTGATTAGAAAAACGTGGTCAAACGAATGGACTTCTTCAGAGAGAAGGAAAGGTGGCGTTAGCGTATTTTGACAATGACAATTGACATGTATGCTAGCCAACATAAAACAGATGAATCATAGAAATAAATCATGATACAAAACAAAAATAAGGTTACCTCATGGTCACTTTGTTCACTTAAATTTTTTTTCAGTAATTTCATTCATGATTTTGCAGATAGCTTCCACAGATCATAAATACATAAATGGGAAATATTCTGTACACAGCAGATATGTTTCGAACATACCCTAGTGTTGGCTGTAAAGCTCTAGAATCCATCACTATCATAGTATAATTTCACTGGCGATCGCCTCAACAAAAGTCTGTCGCAGTAATTTGTATTGATTGCATAAAGAATTGTTGTGAGTAATTGACTTCACCCAAATATTTTTGTGATTTTCGCATGAATAAAACTCTTCGACTTGGTGAACGTCCTTATAAAAAATGAGGGGCGTTTCTTTGTTTTCTTCGTGCTGGTAAACATTGATTTTTTCAAACGTAGAAGAGTTCTATATAAGGTCAATGTAGCCAGCACAATAAATTAAAATTATCAAAATGACATAAGAAATGGAGGTCACTGAAAGGGGTTACCATTTACCTTACTTCTTGTTTCTTTCTGATATTCTCGATGTTTTATATACTATATATTGTACCCAACAGATAAAAAGCTCGTTTTAAGTTAGGGAATTTGGCTTCTTAAGGCTTATGGCCTGTCTGTTAACTGTAAAAGTCAACGTCATAACATTGTTTGTCATAGCCTGGTTTTATTTTTATAAACTTTATTCATTTGTATATATGTCTCTCCAGTGGATTATAATTTAATTTTGAAAATTTAAAACATGCAAAACAAATACCAAGCTAAATCTACGCCTATGCTGCTTGCACTGACAATTTTGACAGTTTCCTGTGACATTTGTGGTAAACATTAGAAAGCAAAACACCCTAAATTAAAACAAGCTTTTTATCATTCGGGTACAAGATATATTGCATAAAATATGGTTTATATCTGAAAAACTGAAAAATTAAGTCAATAGGTGAACCCTTTCAGTGACCCCCATTTCATATGTCATTTTGATCATTTTATTTTATTGTGTTGGCTACATTGACCTTATATAGAACTCTTCCATTCTGATGACACATGTCACCTCATATCAGCTGAACTTTGTTTGATTACATCATAATATAGAAATAAATTAATTTTTAAAATATTTTATTATGAGCAGAGAGCTTCAAGTAAATTCTAAATTCTAATTGATGATGTACGAAATATTTGCTTTATATGGAGAATTATGTGCTACACATCCATGGGAAGTTATTTTTACTGTCATAGCATTTACAACATGCTTTTTAACACTAGATAAGTCTCATACAATAAAACCTATTATACCACCAACTTCATCATGTACTACGTGCTCCGAAGACCATTTTGTAGCCGTCGATGTTGTAGTAATGACAATAATAAGATGTTTTGCGATTCTTTACACATATCATCAATTTAGAAATCTCCAGAAATTAGGATCGAAATATATATTAGGTTAGTAAACTGCCTTGAACAAATATACATGTTTGAAATATTTTTTCCCCTATAAAATAGTTTTATTTATTGGCAATTGACAATTTTCTCTTCCTTTTTGTTTAATATTATGACTTGTTTTGCATAAAATACTCTTTTCATAATCAATTTACGTAAAGTTCTTTCACCACATTTGTTTCAGGTTTTGCTGGACTGTTTTTTGTATTTTCAAGTTTTGTTTTTACATCAACAGTATTAAATACCCTCCACATTGAATTAGCAGATTTAAAAGATGCATTATTCTTTTTCCTATTACTTATTGATATGCCAAAAGCTGCCAAATTAGCACAATATGCACTCACTGCATCGAACCAAAACGAAATTAAAAAAAATATAGCGAAAGGAGTTGCAGTTTTGGGACCTACTATAACATTGAATACTATTGTAGAAGCATTGGTATTAGGAGTGGGAACCTTATCGGGAGTTCACCGTTTGGAAATGCTTTCCTACTTTGCTTTTATGTCAGTCATTGTTAATTATATTATTTTATTAACATTCTATCCAGCATTTTTGTCTCTAATGTTGGATTTAAGTCAAATTACTGATGACAACAAACAACAGGAAGACAATAATCTACTTGTAGATGAAAAAAATAAATCAAATCCAGCTGTCCAGCGAGTGAAGTTAATAATGTCTATTGTACTCACAGTAGTTCATATTCACAGTCGTTGGTCAGTTCCAGATAAAAGCTTTAAAGATATTGGCGGCAATAAGACAGAAACTCCATGTACTGAAAATAGTTCAATATATGGATATATATTGAAACAATTTACATTGAGTGCAGATCATATAGTAATATTAGTGTTATTAATAACTTTGTTGATTAAATTTATATACTTTGAAAATAAGGATGAATTTGAAGAAAATAATGAATTCATCACTGATATTCCTAACAAAAAGAAAATATTGAGAAGGCAAGAAAGAACTTTTTCTAATAGTGTTGAAGTACAGACTGATGAAGATATTGAAAAAATATTTGAAACTAGCAATCCCAATTCTTCCCGTAGTTTACAAGAATGCCTACAGCTACTGCGCACTGATAAAGCTTACGAGCTTTCTGATAAGGAAGTGATAACCCTAGTAGATACTAAACATATCCCTGCCTACACCTTGGAAAAAGCACTGAAAAATTCTGCTAGAGGTGTTAAAATTAGAAGGCAAATACTTCAGAACATGATGAAACATAATGACTCTATGAAATATCTACCATATCAGGATTATGACTATAATAAAGTGCTTGGTGCTTGCTGCGAAAATGTTATAGGTTATGTACCTGTACCTGTTGGAATTGCGGGACCTCTAGTTTTAGACAATAAATCTTATCACATTCCAATGGCCACCACTGAAGGCTGTTTAGTTGCTAGTACAAATCGAGGTAAGTGCCACATTTAATATATATATATATATAGAAACAATCTCATTACCGAAAGCTATATTTGTTTTGTTTTAAGGTTGTAGGGCAATTGAAAGAAGTGGAGTAAAAAGTCGAATTGTAGCTGATGGCATGACTAGAGGACCTGTCATTCGCTTTAGTTCAATTGTAACTGCTACAGAAGCACTGCAGTGGTGTAAAAAGGAAGAAAACTTTTTAACTTTAAAGAATTCCTTCAACTCAACCAGTAGATACGCTAGACTTCTAAAAATTTCCACACATATTGCTGGACGCTATCTATTTATTAGGTAAGTATTTTATTGCAGAAAGATACCTGTTTTTAATTTTTTTATATTATATACTTGCCCTTCTATTATTCTTGTAAGTGATAGTAGGTAACTTTAACTTTGACGTTTTTAGATTTGTAGCTGAAACAGGCGATGCCATGGGTATGAACATGATCTCAAAAGGTACTGAAAAAGCCATCAGTACAATGAAATCACACTTTCCAGATATGGAAATATTGAGTTTAAGTGGGAACATATGCACTGACAAAAAACCGTCTGCCATGAATTGGATAGAAGGCAGAGGAAAATCTGTCGTTTGTGAAGCAATTATTTCTGCTCATGTTGTTTCGACCGTTTTGAAAACAACTAGTGCAGCAATGGTAGATTTAAATATTTCCAAAAACTTGATAGGGTCAGCAGTTGCTGGTAGCATAGGTAAACATCCCTAAAATATTTGATCTTATTTGTGTCACTTGTTAATATTTGTTTCTGTGGATTCAGTCATTAACTTTTCACTATGAAATGCGATCAAAATCTTTGAAACTTCTTTGATATAAATATGGATGTCTCGTTTTTCATTTCACCATTTCTGCTTCTTATTTTCAAAAATTTCGAGAATACTATTTGGAAATGTTTTGTAGTAGCAAGTGTTGTCACTTTAGATATTAATACACAACTTTTAGGATATTGTAAATATGAATTTTTTTAGGTGGTTTCAATGCCCACGCAGCCAATATAGTAACTGCCATATTTATAGCTACTGGTCAAGATGCTGCTCAAAACGTTTCAAGTAGCAATTGCTTGACAATCATGGAACCTTGGGGTGAAAATGGTGAAGATCTGTACATCTCTTGCACGATGCCTTCCATAGAAATAGGAACAATAGGAGGCGGCACTATTTTACCTGCTCAGTCCGCGTGCCTCAAAATGTTGGGCGTGGCTGGTCCTAATGAAGAGGTCCCTGGAAATAATGCCAAACAACTTGCTAGGATAGTATGTGGAGTAGTGTTAGCAGGAGAATTGTCGCTAATGGCGGCATTGGCTAGTGGACAATTAGTGAAAAGCCATTTAAAGTACAATAGATCTTATACAAGTAAAGATGGTTCATGTTTAAGTAGTAACGTCTCAGGGAGTTTATCTAATACTATTAAAAGAATTTAGATGTGATACCTATTTTAATAAATTATTTATTTTTATGTAGTTATTTTATTTATGCCCGTTTTGAATTTAAGCATGCCATTCGTAAGTTGTTCTTAACTTTAAGAAGCACTTAATTTTCTGACTTGTTGCACCGCTGCAACTTAAGCATTACTTAGTAAAGAACCGCTTAACGCATATCATACATGGTATCACTGAGAAAATCTAGTGACTTTTCAGATTTGGCTTTGTATCGAGTAACAGTAAGAGAAAAAAAGTGAGAACAAAAAAAAATAAGGAAATGGTAAGTCAGTAAGTGTTTCTCCTTTTTCGTGGCAGAAGCGACGTTAATTCGAAACATTTTCAGTGTCAGTAAATGCAGGAGTGTTTCCTCTTTTTCCTGGTAGAAGCCACATTAATTCTACAAAGCTCTGTGAGAAAACCTTTAATCTCTCCCGGTTGTAGTTCTTCAGAGATATGGATTGGTTCTATCCTGGAAGTACTTTCCAGAACGAATCTTGTCCTACAAAGAGAGTTGCCTTTTTGGCTAGCTCATCAGCTATTTTATTTCCTTGATCACCAGTATGACTAAATCCAAGGAGGGGATTTCTCCCTCTTCTACTTTCGCCCACGTCAAATGTGAACGATAAACCTATAAATACAAAAAAAACAAACTTCAGACATCAGCCATGGTTATCAAATGCCCAGTGCAGGTAAAAAACCGAAGTACTGATTGATACATGGGAGACACGCTGCTGTTTCTGTAATAATAGTTGATAATTTTGGTCTTGTAGGCTTAAAAATAATTTTGAAATTTCAGAGCTTTCTTTATCAATCCTAAAACCCGTGAACAGCATTGCTTTGTCACTCGAGATCTTTGATGCAAATTCCTCATGTCGTGGGATCGAGTGTAAAGTATCTCGGGAAGTCTATTATTTATTTCGAGGATATCAAAATCAACTTCGAAAACGTTTCCAGTTTTTCAGGTTAGATCAGCTGTCAACCGTGATTTCAAACTAAGTCGACCCAATCGGGAACTTAATATTAAGTCCTCCTTAACTATAGTTTAAGGAATACTTAGAGAGCGGTGCAACGCAAACTAGTCTTTTTAAGATTACTTTATTTTAAGACTGTCTTAAAGTAAAAGGTGCAATCGGGCATAAATACCTAGCTACCCTCCGCGACTCAGTAACGTCCCTAGAATCTAAGCGATTGACTTTTTTATGAATAGGTGGTTTTAAACAGATCAGAATACACCAAGTTTCTCTGTGCTTGCGTCTGATTTACAGATCCTGGCAAATACACAAAGTCAATAAGGGATGCCCACAGGCCCCAAATAACAGGACGACGAGGAAACCAGCCCCAAAAAGAGCGAAGCCAGGAGACAGCTACGCCCAAGCGACATCCAATAAGAAGACAACGACGATGACCACACCGTCAAAACAACAGATTCTCGAACAGGTGACAAGACTGTTAGCTCAGCTAATGGCCTAAAGTCACTTATAGAGAATCTCAAGAAGGCCCGACACATCCATAGAAAGATGAGTCGGGATTTCAACTAGAGACAACTATAACAAGTGGATCCTCTCTATAAGGACAACTTTAGTCGCAGATCATCGGCTAAGGATTTGCCCCGTATGGAGGCAGCGGAAAACACACACAACAGAAGACAACGAACTACGAGAAGAACGCTGAAGAAATAACCACCGTGGATACACGGCCAAGGAGAAGACAGCCTGATCCCAGCCAGCAGCTATTTGGCTAGGGACGGAAAACGCGAACGTTGACGATGAGGACCCATCGGATGAGATGGGGGGTTGGTGGAAGTTTCAACGTTAAACTCAAACACAGTTTGAAAACTGTCTGTAACTAACTAACGTAGTAATCGTTAGAAACTCTTAGAATTAATATTTAAGAGTCG
The DNA here is from genome assembly GCA_947563755.1 of Lochmaea crataegi. Taxonomy (NCBI): domain Eukaryota; kingdom Metazoa; phylum Arthropoda; class Insecta; order Coleoptera; family Chrysomelidae; genus Lochmaea; species Lochmaea crataegi. Next base: position 31,872,671 of record OX387435.1, read on the forward strand.
TTCTTTTATTGACAAATAAAAATAAAATGGATAGCCCATATTTGTAACCATTCCTCTATATAATTACTATTCTAGATTAATTCATTTACCCTGTATAATTTTATACCATGATTATAAGCGAATTAAGTTGATGCTTTCATAATATTAGATACATTGTCTAATTAAATTATGTTTATTGATTGCATTCAACCTAATGGTTTGTGTACAATCGCTTGCTAACATAGCTCGGCATCATATATATGATTAAAATGGCATATATTGAGCCACGAAAAATTAAAAGTGACTCGTTCTACTTGAAAATCTTTTACAAATGCGGAACAGTAATTGGTTTGTTTCCTTGGAATTTGGAAAGAAACAGTATTGTAAACATTTTACAAAAAATAACATTAACGCTATTAATGCTAATAGGATTGTTAGCAATTAAGTATGCCAACGTTTTGGACGAATCTACAAGAGTGACAGATGTTGTTTTTGTGACTTCATTGTTAATAAATATTGAAATCATTCTTTTATCGGCTTTATATGGACAGAGTTATAATAGAGCTGCCTGGAGATATATATTCGAAATACTTAATACAGGAGCTGAAACTCAGGTGTTTGTAAGGGCTAAAGATTTGCGGTACTGGATCATTTTTGTTATTATGATTTCAAACACAATATTGAATATATTATACTCATATAAATTTTTTTCTTGGATCCGATTAGTACAAGAATGTATTATCATCATCGCAAATTTTCAATACAGCTTTGTACTTTTGAGCATTACAGAATTAACAAACATCATATTGGTCAAGCAAACTAATTTGTTGTCTGAAATTAAACAAATATCCTTCGATTACAATCCGTTTATTTTAATTCACATCAAAAAGATAAAAAGCATTTATAAATATTCGTTTTATCTGACACAGAAAGTTAATCAAATCTTTGGAATTTGGTTTTTAATTTCTCTAACAACATGTTTTATTGAGTACATGTATGATGTTAATGTATTGATTAATTACATTGTGAATACCATCCAGCACCAGATAGAATCCTTGAATACTACGATATTGATTATGATGATTAATTCAGTAAGTAAAATAATAATTAGAATGCTAGTAGAAGCGGAATAAAGAACGAAAACACACGTTTAATGTTACCTAAACTCATTTTTTTTAGTAATAATACCAGAAGGTACCTATTTATGATTTCAAAGTGCGCAAATAACGGAATAACGTGAATAGCTGGTCTGTAAATACCTTTTTATCCACTTATACTTCAATATACTATTTTCGTCTACCGTGCGTTTTTGAGCTATATTGATGTACACAAAATTATTCATTCATGAACGATTTTCATTTAATAATCGATTTTGATATACGCAACCAAACATACTATAACATCGAAAAGCTATTTTGTTTAATGCCGTCTTCTCTAATAGAATACGTCTAGTTTTTGTTATATTAGTCCACAAAACTATGATAATTAGTGTTAAAACATCCAAAAATGAAAACGGTGAGACCTGAACCGACGACTTTCACTTTAGTATCCACGTATTCCATTGCATCAAAAAGCCCAACAATGACAAATGTAAACCTTATGTAGGCTCCGTTTCACATAAGAAGAAGCCACGTGAAGTTTGCTAAACTGTCTTGCGCAGAAACCAAAATCGGTCTTGTTTATCTATGTCACCTCGTATAACGACCGTTTCATGCCATTGGCTTTACAAACGATGTTTCATGCCTTTTATTATCGACAAATGAGGTTGTGTTTGAAGCAATCATTTACTGTCGAATATTTATGATTTTTGAATAGTTGTATTATTTAGATAGTTTATATATCTGTGAGTGTTGTGTGTTTTATTTGATCTAAAACCATGCCTCCTAAAAAACTTGTTGGTGTTAAAGGAAAAATTATCCACAGTCAAGGCCAATTATGTTTTATTTACAAGAAGTGAAGCCCGGCGAAAATCTTTTGATGCTGGAGGGGCAAAAATAAATAACCTTGAAGGTGACAGCTAAAACTCTGGCATACACTGAGAACCATACTAAATGCTTACAGCTTTACTCGAATCACACTGAGAAAAAGTATCTTAGCATAAAGTTGTGTTTTATCAAATGTATTATACTTACCTATAGGTATTTTTCCATTTTTCCTATCTTTGTAATTTTCGTTGACAATATAGACGTGAAATAGATCATTTAAGAAAATAATTTCAACCTACAATCAAACTCTAATCTAATTTGGGTCTGTAAAGACCATAAGCAAGAGGCCCACATGCGAACTCGTTTTTATCCGAAGTTTCGCTTCTTGTCAGTTGGGTATTCTTTGTTTAAACTATATATTTATATATATTATTATGTTTTATTTAAACTATACATATGATAAATACATTTTTAATATTCTAATTTTGTGCGCATACGACTGCAACTTCACATGGGTTCTTTATACGTGAAACTATAGGAGTCTACTTTGTTTATATTCCGAATTGTGGTGATTTACCCTGTATAATTTCATGCCATGTTTATTAGAGCATCAAGTAAGGGGATTTTATTAGATTGAATACTTAAATATTTATTGATTGTATTTTACATGACATTAGTAACTTAATGGTGAACATTCCTTGTAACTGTAATGATGTATTTCAATCAAGCAACAAACAAAAGTGACATATTCTGCTTAAAAATCGTCTATAAAACAGGAAAACTATTTAGTTTGTTTGCTTGGACTTGGGAAAAAGACAGTGTTCGGAATATTGCACAGAAAATAGTAATAACGTTTCTTATGATAATCGGATTTCTATCGATAATTTATGCCAAGAATTTGGACGCCTCAAGAGAGGCTTCGGATATTTTCCTTGTAACCACATTCTTAATATCACTTGAAATGAGTCTTTTATCAGGTTTATATGGATTATGCTGCAATAGAACAGCCTGGAAGAAGATTTTTGAAATATTAAACAATAAAGAAACTGAAACCCAGGAGTTTGTAAGGGTTAAAAATTTGAGATACTGGTTCATTTTTGGCAGATCAGTTATAGAGGTTGGACGAAATATAATATATATTATAAAATATTTTTCACTGATCCGATTAATACAAATTTGTGTTATTACCATTGTTATTCTTCATTATGCAATTGTATTTCTGTGTATTACAGAAATAACACAGATTATATTGGCCAAACAAACTAGTTTGTTATCTGAAATCAATCACATTTCCTTCAATTACAATCCGTATTTATTGATTGAGGTTAAAAAGGTAAAAAAAAGTTATAGTGATTTGTTTTACTTGGCAAAGGCAGTTAATGAAATTTTCGGAATTTGGTTTTTCATCTGTCTCACATCGTGTTTTATTGAGTACATGTATGATGTCAATTTATTGATTAATTTCATGGAGAAGTTCAATCAGCACGATGTACCAACATGGAATACACCAGTCTCGCTCATAGTGTTGGTGATTGTTTCTGTAAGTAAAATAATTAGATTGCAATCAAAAATTGAAAAACACCACACGTTCAATATTAACCAAACCAAATGTCTCCGGTGGTCTACTGTACTGTTCATAGATAAAAGATAGGATTACTAATGTACCTACTGGTACTGGTTACTGTACTTTCAGCACCCCAAATGAGGAAAGATTCCCCGAATATTTTCGTTCTGAGTGGAAATTTGGGGGGGGGCTAATTTTAGTGATAAAGAGAGTCCGATACCCCCCTTAACTGGGCATATTAAAAAATTGTCCGCAAAAAAAAATTATTTTACATGTTTATTTCGTTTGGTGCCGTTTGGTGTTTCTTGGAAATTATATAAGGCTCAATATAAATTGTTACAATTTCTTACTAGTTCTATTCCGAAATGCAGAGTTAGTGTATAAATGTAGTAAAAAGCACCCCACGCTATTACCACAATGACATTAATTTTCTCGTTAATCATTTTATTCTTAAATTAAGAATTATTTTCAACTTTTTAGTTCGATTACCTCTAAAGCGTGTTTTTTAGTTTTTTTGAACTATAATTTATTTGATGGGACATTCCTCTTTGCTGTTTGTGATGAAAATGATTTAATTTGCTTCTCTCTCTCTCTTTGACAAAAAATATTTCAATTCCTACTAGTATTCTGGAAACAAAGTCAGTATAGACTGCTGTCTCAACACTTCATACAACCGAACAAAATTGCTTACTACAGTTCGGATCCCAAAGAAAGTAGTAGTGTTCCACTGAAGAGTGAGAGCACCCTGCTAATTTGACTGGCATTATATTATTCATGGACATTCCATGTAGAAGTAATTCACCCTGTATTCAATTACAAGATTAAAAGTTCGTCAATTGGAAGTCCTTAATAAGATTTAATAATAAATCAAGTTTATTGATTATACTTTATGAAATTTTGTCGATTAATTTGCTTAAATGGATTGGAAACATTACTATCTGTAGTGATGTATATCAAGGAAGCAAGTAACAAAAATGACATGTTCTTGAAAATTATTTACAAATTTGGAACATTTATTGGTTTGTTCCCTTGGGATTTAAAAAAAGACAGTGTTCAAAACATTATACAAAAAATAATAATAACTCTACTTATGCTGATAGGAGTTTTAACGGTAATACATGTCAACAGTGTGAACAAAAAAGATACGTCCAATATTTTAATTGTGGCTACATTCTTGATAAATATTGAAAATATCCTTTCATCGGTTTTATATGGACTGATCTGTAATAGAACTGCCTGGAAAAATATGTTTGAACTACTAAATAAAAATAAATCCGAAATCCAGAAGTTAGTAAGGACTAAAGATTTGAGCTTTTGGTTGATTTTTGTTTGTATAATTCCAAATATTGGATTGATTATAAGATATTCATATATACACTTCTCTTCGATCCGAATTATACAGGATCTTCTTATCATCTTTGTAGTTCTTCAGCAAGGAATAGTATTTGTGAGCATTAAAGAAATAACGAACATTATATTGGTAAAACAAAATCATTTGATAACTGAAATTAAAAGAGTTTCCTTCAATTACAATCCATATATTTTAGTTGACTTTAAAAAGATTAGAAAGAACTATGGAGATTTGCTTCATTTGGTACAGGCAGTTAATCAAATCTTTGGAATTTGGTTTTTCATTATTCTTACAACTTGTTTTATTGAGTACATGTATACTGGCATTATATTGATTAACTACATTAAACACAGCCATAATTTATCGGTAGTAGATTGGAAAATATTACTGATGAACTTGATGATGATTTCTGTAAGTATAATAATTAAAATGGTAAGAGAAATGCAAAAAAAATATATTAACGGTCAATATCAAAAGTACCTATTTTCGAAAAAGCTGTGTTTAATATAAAATTTTACTTTTTCTTGCTTTCACCGCTTTTATTTCTTGTGTTATTAACCACTACTCTCGAAAAAAATTTTAAATTCATAAGAACATACTTATGATTCTAAAGCTTCACATTTATGTATAAATGACGTTTTAAAAAAGGGTCGCGTTCATACCAACAAAGTTGCTCAGGTAGCGATTTTTAGAGTGATCCATCCATCCAGAACATGCTAATCATGGATGCTATATAAGGAGATTGGACTCCATGTATTCCAATTTCTGGTCATGGTAGATGGCGCCAGTTTAAATCCAATACCAAAAACATCTGACTGCAAAACAATAACAGCCAATCATAAGCCTTGCATATACTTTCAGTAAGTAAGTAAGTAGTTTCAGTGGTAATTAATGAAAAGAATACTAAGTACATGGTAATGGGAGAAAAAAATACGGACTTAAATATAAAATGCGATGGTTGCACCTATACATTTGGGAAAGTGGAACAACTAGAATACTTAGGAGTCTTAACAGCAGAAGGAAGTGAGGAAAAAGAAATAGAGAAAATAATATCCAAAGGTAGTAAGGCAGCAGGAATATTTTCAAACATATTAAAAGCAAAAAATGTATTCAGAGGGGCTAAGATTAGAATCTATCAAACAATATTAAGATCATCAGCAACATATGCCTGTGAAACATATGGGTTATGAATAAAAAGGAAGAGGACAGACTAGAAATATGGGAGAGGAAAATGTTGGGGAAAATATTTGGAGAAGTAAAAACAGAGGAGAACTAATGGCGAAGAAGAACTAATAACGAATTGCTAGCGTTATACAAAAAACCAACGATAACAAGCATAATAAGAGCACAGAGGGCCAGATGGTTGGGTCATATTAGCAGAATGACAGAAGAAAGATGGGTTAATAGAGTTCTAAAGGGTGGAACAGGTAGCAAAAGGAGAAGGGGCAGACCTAGTACAAAATGGCTGGATGCAGTAAAAGATGATCTGAAAAAAGTAGGAATACAGAACTGGCAAAGCGAAACATTAAATAGAAGAAAATGGAGAGAAAAAGTGAAAAAAATTAAAGCCACTAAAGGCCTGTAGAGCTGATTTATACTTCAACAAGGATTCCTCCTGGGCTCCCCACTGTCCTATTTGCTCTACAATCTATCTGTGCTGTTGTGAAATGGAGACTGCTACCACAGCGCTACGTCAGTCTGTAGACAAAACACGCGTTCAGCAGAAAATTGATTATCGCTCCGGTAACGCTACGTTGTGATGAACGTGACCATAACTCATCATGTGTTTTATAAAACGCAAAGCCATGTTTAAATTAATCAAACACTTTTATGTAATAAGCTTGAGTCGAGCCTAGTTATCAATTTTGTATAATTTAAAAGCATGTATAGATGTATATTAGAGCATCAAGTGAAATACTTTTTTTAGATTAGATATATATATTTATTGATTGTACTCAACCTAATTGCTCCTATCTATTCTATAAATTATTTGTTTGTTAACATTCTGCGGAACTGTAACGATGAATTTCAAGCAAGAAACAAACAGAAGTGACACATCGTACTTGAAGATTATTTACAAATTTGGAGCGTTGATTGGTTTGTTTCCGTGGAATTTGGAAAAAGGCAGTAATCAAAACATTGTACAAAAAATATTAATAATGTTTCTTATGTTAATAGTACCATTATCGGTGATATATGCCAAAATTGTTGACGCGTTAACTGAAGCTTCAGATATTTTTGTTGTGACTTCATTCTTCATAAACGTTGAAGTGGCTCTTTTAATAGTTTTATATGGATTATTCTGCAATAGACCAGCCTGGAAGAAGATTTTTGAAATATTAAACAATAAAGAAAATGAAACCCAGGGGTTTGTAAGGGTTAAAGATTTGAGATACTGGTTCATTTTTGGCATAACAATTATAGAGGTTGGACGAAATATAGCATATATTATAAAATATTTTTCATGGAAGGCAATAGCACTGAATTCCACTATGATCATTGTTATTTTTCAATATGCAGTAGTATTTGTGTGTATTACAGAAACAACACAGATTATATTAGGCAAACAAACTAATTTGTTATCTGAAATTACACAAATATCCTTCAATTACAATCCGTATATTTTGGTTGGAATTAAAAGGGTCAAAAACGGCTATAAAGATTTGTTTTGTCTGGCTCAGATCGTTAATCAAGTCTTTGGAATTTGGTTTTTCATCATTCTCACAATGTGTTTTATTGAGTACATGTATGATGTCAATTTATTGATTAATTTCATGGAGAATTTCAATCAGCACAATGGACCAACATGGAATATACCATATGCGCTCATGGCGTTGGTGATTGTTTCTGTAAGTAATACCTTCGTTTAATATCACCAGAATAGGTACTAAATTGGTAGGAGTAACCTGATTTCTTAAACAACCCTTTAAACTATTTAACAACGTAATTACGTCAAATCAAACGCATTTATCGATGCTGTCACATATTTTCATTATCGTACGACCATAGAATACACCAGCAAACAAGAAGTGAAGCTTCTTTTTTGTATGCGCATGTCTGAAAGTATTGATGAGCAAAGCAAGACCAAGACTTGGACAATCTTGGTCTTGCTGATCCAGTATCTTATCTCTGGATCCAGTCTTGGTCTTGGTCTTGCTCAAATATGTCCGGTCTTGGTTTTGCTTATTTAGTCTTGGTCTGGGTCATTTTATCTTTTTTTTTTTAAAGATGGTCATAATATAACTTTAAAATAATTTATTATTAACTATTAACAAAATACTTTATTTTATTAAAATGTTAAAAAATATCAGAAAGACGATTAATCACAATTATTTTTTCACTTTTGTTTTCTTATGTATTCAAGAGGTGGGTAGTTCCGGAAAAATTGCGGATTAAACCTGGAACGCTTCCGGAGCGAAAAGGAACTAGTTCTTGGAATCATATCCGTGGAAATATTTAATGTTTTTACTTCTCATGAAGGTTCAACTAACAAATAACAATACTATCTTATACTAAATAAAGAATGAATTATGATTGGCATTAAACTCAGAGTTCCATAAGAAATCACCAATAAAAAATTATTCTGCTAATATTTATCGATTGATACTCAGTTTTAATGAAGGAAACTGACGATTCCAAATGCCAAAAATATTTTGTTCTAGCATATGTTGACGCTGTTACAAATACTTCAACTCATATATCGTCCCCTTTCTATGTAAACCTCGTATCTGAAAAATGGCCATTTTCGGGAAATCATCAAAAACATCTACTTATTATTAGAAGTGTTGAGGAGTGTAACCTCAATTCGAAAAAAAAAATAGTTACCAGGTTTTCGTAGAAAGGGGACGATACGCTCTGAAGTGAAAATTTTTAGTTCAGTCTTGTGTATTTGGTCTTGGTTTTGCATATTCGGTCTGGGTATTGGTCTTGTTCTTGTTCATTCGGTCGTGGTCTTGGATTTGCTAGTCTAATGATAATCTTGGTCTTGGTTTTGATGTTTCGCAAGACCAAGACAGAGACTGCAAGACCAAGCCCAATTTTGCTCATCACTATCTGAAAGGCGCCATTTTTATAATAAGATACTTCGCTTTGTCGACGAATTATAACGTGAGCTTATTTCCCCGACCTACACCAACCACCACCTCAAGATCATTGGTTAATTTATCGAGAAGGGCAAGGAAAATGATTGAAGAAGCCATTTTTCCACACTGTATAGCTTCTTCAATCATTTTCCTTGCTCTTCTCGATAAATTAACCAATGATCTGTTTTATCCAAGAAAAAATAAGGTTGTGATTTTGAAGAAATTGACAGTGTTTATACTTTTATAAATGTGAATTTACTATGTTACCAAAACATACCAAATCGATTGGGTCGGGCTTCGCTTCTTGTTAGTTGGTGCGTATTCTTTGGTACGACCCTTCCAAAGTCATCCTTCCTACGAAAAGATGCAATTTTAGTAGGTATATCTACAAATAAATCCAATGAATCTTAAGTTGTTTTAGGACTCTTGCCTCCTAGGCGTTTTATTGATGAAAGAGGAATTTTCTCTGTTATATATTCTCTAAGCTTGGCGACTATTGAAAAATTCCTCCACCCACATCCCTTTGGGAAAATATCTGTTTAAATAAAATTAATTGAAAATTGATACCTCAAGGTGTTCTAGGTAGAAGAATCTGGAAAGGCACTATAAAGAGTGCTAAGTTTAATATAATTATAGTTATTAGCGATTCTGTGTAATTTTTAAATTCCAGACCACTTCATAACCTCAACAGACTCCGCTGGCACTCAACCCCAAATTCCAGATGATTTTTTGATGGGAGATCCATTTGCTGTTTGTCTTGAAAGATATTTTATTTGCTTCTCCGTAAACAAAATATATATTTGACAAACTTTATGTCAATTTCTACTAGTATTCTGGAAAAAAAGTCTCAATACTTTATAAAACCGAACAAAATGGCTTACTACAGCTGGGATCCCAAAGAAATTAGTAGTGCTCCACTGAAGAGTGCTAATTTGACTGGCATTATATTATTCATGGACATTCCATGTAGAAGTATTTCACTCTGTATTCAATTACAAGATTAAAAGTTCGTCAATTAGAAGGCCTCAATCAGATTTAATAATAAATCAAGTTTATTGATTATACTTTTTTTGAAATTTTGTCGATTAATTTGCTTAAATGGTTTGGAAACATTACTAACTGTAGTGATGTATATCAAGCAAGCAAGTAACAAAAATGACATGTTCTTCTTGAAAATTATTTACAAATTTGGAGCGTTCATTGGTTTGTTTCCGTGGAATTTGGAAAAAGACAGTGTTCAAAACATTGTACAAAAAATAATAATAGCTCTACTAATGCTGATTTTAACGGTCAACAGTTTGAACAAAATAGATACGTCCAAAATTTTAATTGTGGCTACATTGTTCATGAATATTGAAAAGATCCTTTCATCAGTTTTATATGGACTGATCTGTAATAGAGCTGCTTGGAAAAATATGTTTGAACTACTAAATAAAAATGGATCCGAAATCCAGAAGTTAGTAAGGACTAAAGATTTGAGTTTTTGGTTGATTTTTGCTTGTATAATTTCAAATATTGGAATGAATATAACATATTCATATATATATTTCTCTTCGATCCGAATTATACAGAATCTTCTTATCATCTTTGTAGTTCTTCAGCAAGCAATAGTATTTGTGAGCATTAAAGAAATAACGAACATTATATTGGTAAAACAAAATCATTTGATAACTGAAATTAAAAGAATTTCCTTCAATTACAATCCGTATATTTTAATTGAATTTAAAAAGATTAAAAAAAACTTTGGAGATTTGTTTTACTTGGTACAGGCAGTTAATCAAATCTTTGGATTTTGGTTTTTTATTCCTTTTACAACTTGTTTTATTGAATACATGTATAATGCAAATACATTGATTGACTCCATTAAACACAACGATAAGTTCCAAATAGTAGAATTGAATATATCAGGATCAATAATGAGTTTGATGATCGTTTCTGTAAGTATAATAATTAAAATGATAAGAAAATATCAGAAGTACCTAACTATTATTTAGCGAAGAAGTTATATTTAATATGAGCAGTTTCAGAATCAGTCTGTAGTCTGCATTGGCTCACCAACAGCATAATATACCCACGCTTTGCCTATATCCTTTTGGTAAGCACGCATGGTGCTTAGACCTAATGAAATTATTTTTATTTCTTTATGGTCCCTTATTTTTTTTCTATGGTCTCTTATTTCTATTTCTCTATGGCTTGGACCATAGAAAGCTTAGACCCGAGGTTCCATGCTTTCAAATGTTACAAAAACTGCGCCACCTCATGCTGCATCCGAACATTAGACACTTAAAGCAGAACATATACTCCTATCCCAGTCCCTTCTATTGCGTTTGAGCCGTCTGTATACCATTAAATCTTATTCTTTCCAAGTATGGTAATGGTGTTGGAATCCCATTCCTTCTTGCTAGTTCATTCAGTACCGAATTTCTTTTAAAACTTATACTTCCTAGTGATAAGTATTTGTATATAATTTCTAATTAGTATGCAGATAAGTATTCTATTCCCGGAGTTCCATGATTTTTCCCTTGTTGATCCAAGATATACGGGCCAGATCAAATTCATATCAGCGAGACCCATAGGAGCCCGAAACGTCACCCTGTTTTTGTAAGAAGCCTTGAACTGGTCTCGCTCCAAGGCTCCGAAGGATATCTCGTCGATGTAGCACGCCAGCACCTGGCCTCCCACTCATTGTTTTGAGGAACTCGATCGGATTTTGGCTCTCGAAGTTGCTTGGTTTCTCTTGGATCAGGAATGATCGTCCACCAAGACAATGCCTTCAAAAACTCTATTTTGAATGTACCAACAAGCGAGTGGAATAACTGCTTCCATAGTTGGTTCCAAAGGATCCAAAAATTCTTCTTGGAGAATACTTTGAAAAACAGCGTTTAAAAGTTACCTACTGTACTTTTCTAGCTCTATATACAAAGTATAAAAGACAACTTTTCGTATCAGGCTCTGCTATAGGCACAGTTTTAGTTATATTTAGCTTCTCTGTATAGAATGCATACAAACATTAGCTTAAATCAATAATATTATTGATTGTTTTTTTGTTTATTATCTAATTATTGAAAGTTGTTTTACTGTTCATAATAATTCAGTTAACAATGTTACTTCCATTAACATCGAAAATTTCCAAAAAGGGCGATTTATTGTTCTTGAAAATGATAAATATATCGGTTTGGAACATTTTTTTTTTGTATTATACGTATCTGTGGAATTCAGACGGTCAAAAAAATGGAAACATCATCCACACAATATTCCTATCGATTAAGTTATTGGTCAAGCTTTTATTATTTTTACAATCAAAACCGTTAGAGGGGGAGAAAACATTACTTTTTGCATTGACTAGGCTTATTCATATACACCACTTTAACTATAATATATGGTCAAATATTCTTAGCAAAAGCACATTCCCAGACATCGATTTACTTTGAAAGGCACTTCAGCCTATAGGCTTTTTGTGCCCTTGGTTGTACCGTTTATGTGAAGAGACCAGTGGCCTTTATCAGGCTCAACAGTCTTTTTACTAGATCCTTTTTGGAGAAATCCTCCCTTGGACGGTCTATATCTCCAATGAGACAGTGCTTCACATTCGATGATAATGTGTAATGCTCTTTCCTCCTCTTCCATGCACAGCTATTTGATGTTTTGTTTGAATCTACCGAGATGTACAACCACGAGCAGCAGTTTTTGATATTCCTCATGTTGGTTCAGGACTAATGAATGCAGATGCAGACCCTAGCTTTGCTAGGGTGTCTGCCGTTTGATTGCCTGCAATATCCTTTTGTCTCGGGCTGGGGATTGCCATGGTTAAGAGTTTTTTAAGGCAGTCCCAGACCAGTCTAGATCTGATCTGGAAGTATGCTAAAGATTTCAGTGCTGCCTGACAATCTGGCAGAGAATCATCAATCAATCAGGGCATCAATACCCCCTTTCGATGTTCATTTCCCCCATTGCACCGTGGACTCCATCTCATGTTTCTATATCAGCTTTAAATCGGTCTATGTACCACACCAACGTTCCTTCTTGACTGCATGCTTCCAACCCATCCTAGTTTAGCTGGATATATGGTACGGCTGGTTGTCGTTAATTGTGGCCAGCATGTTACCACTTCTCATCTGTGATTCTGGATTGACTGTTGGTGTTGGTTCCTTCATACCAATTCTCATTGCATCCAGCCTTGTTTTGTACGGCAGGGGGAAAATATTAGAAAGACATGCGGGACCCCTCTTGGAACCCGGTAGTGTCGGATTTTTACCGACTAAAAACCCCCTGCCTCTTCTCCTGGAGCCCTGGTATCGTCGTTAGACATTCTTCACGGGTTTCCAGTCGGTCTGCATTGCTCTCTCCTCCTTTTCTTTGCGCTCCATAATTTTTTTATATAGTCATCCAGCCTGAAAGCAGACATTCTCGCTTACCAGATACACATGTAGTCTTCTTCAACTAAATTAAGGAGATATAGAAAACTATTTATCTGTTTCTATCCAACTTAACGTTATCTGTCGCCTATCGTTATCTGTCGCCTATCATTATCATTTCTTGTTATTTTCTTACGAGACCTTTTGTATAAAATGGTCACCATCCTTTTTTTTCTGACTAAGAGTCTCGATATACTTTATAAATGTAGTGGAATTTTATTTGAAATCAATATATTATTTAAACATCGCTCAAGAATAATTTTCTTATTGTTTCAGATTCTAACAGTGATTACCGTAATGTCATGCGATAAAGCTGAAAAAGGTGCTATCCGATTGGCAAAATTATGCAGCACATTGCGAGCTAATGTTCAAGATCCAATTCTAGCCGAAGAACTTAATGGTTTATCCATTTTTATAAAGGAGCTTCGACCGAAATTCACCGTCTACGGTTTTTTTACTATAAATCAACAAACTATTCCAGTTTTCATATCTGCACTCGCTACATATTTAATAATTTTGGTACAATTTAAAGTGTGAAAGAAATAAAACAGATAGTTGTTTAGGATATAAAACTTCATGTGAAATTCTGCTTTTCAGGTAGGTAGGTACTGCTTAAAAAGTTCGTAGTCTTGTTTGAAACCACATTAATATTTATTGTTTTCTTCCATTTTATTGCAATTTATAATTATTTAGACGCTTCATGTAAAACAACAATAAAATAATTTTTATTATTATCTGCAAGTCTGTATTTATTACCAAAGCCTGTCTGTACCACAGAGATGAAGTAGATACGTCTGCACAGAATAAACCACTCACACAAAAGCGACACCTTCGTTCTTATTAAAAACATCCTCCGGTATTAGGTCGAAACTGTCATTTATTGATTATGGTTGTTATGTGTAAAGTAGAGAACCCAAGTCACTTGGCACTTGACACTTGCCGCACAAATCTTTATCGCAAGTATAAGTTATTTCAGTGAGTGGTAGGTGCCGATACTGTCATCAATGTCAAATCAAAATCGCTCACCCTAACAACAAATTACTTCTTATGAAAATGTCAAAAAGGTGTCTCTTCAGACAACCCACGTCACTTGCCACAATAAGTGACCGCTCCAATATCTATCGCACGTATAAGTTATTTCAGTGAGTAGTAGCTGCCGATACTGTCAACAATGTCAAATCAAAATCGCTCACCCTAACAACAATTTACTTCTTATGAAAATGTCAAAAATGTGTTCTTTCAGACAACCCACGTCACTTGCCACAATAAGTGACCGCTCAAATCTTTATCGCACGTATAAGTTATTTCAGTGAGTGGTAGGTGCCGATACTGTCAACAATGTCAAATCAAAATCGCTCACCCTAACAACAATTTACTTCTTATGAAAATGTCAAAAATGTGTTCTTTCAGACAACCCACGTCACTTGCCACAATAAGTCACCGCTCAAATCTTTATCGCAAGTATAAGTTATTTCAGTGAGTGGTAGCTGCCGATACTGTCATCAATGTCAAATCAAAATCGCTCACCCTAACAACAATTTACTTCTTATGAAAATGTCAAAAATGTGTTCCTTCAGACAATCCACGTCACTTGCCACAATAAGCGACCGCTCAAATCTTTATCGCACGTATAAGTTATTTCAGTGAGTAGTAGCTGCCGATACTGTCAACAATGTCAAATCAAAATCGCTCACCCTAACAACAATTTACTTCTTATGAAAATGTCAAAAATGTGTTCCTTCAGACAACCCACGTCAGTTGCCACAATAAGTCACCGCTCAAATCTTTATCGCACGTATAAGTTATTTCAGTGAGTGGTAGCTGCCGATACTGTCATCAATGTGAAAAATCAAAATCGCTCACCCTAGCAACTATTTACTTCTTATGAAAATGTCAAAAAGGTGTCTCTTCAGACAACCCACGTCACTTGCCACAATAAGTGACCGCTCAAATCTTTATCGCACGTATAAGTTATTTCAGTGAGTAGTAGCTGCCGATACTGTCAACAATGTCAAATCAAAATCGCTCACCCTAACAACAATTTACTTCTTATGAAAATGTCAAAAAGGTTTCTCTTCAGACAACCCACGTCACTTGCCACAATAAGTGACCGCTCAAATCTTTATCGCACGTATAAGTTATTTCAGTGAGTAGTAGCTGCCGATACTGTCAACAATGTCAAATCAAAATCGCTCACCCTAACAACAATTTACTTCTTATGAAAATGTCAGAAATGTGTTCTTTCAGACAACCCACGTCACTTGCCACAATAAGTGACCGCTCAAATCTTTATCGCACGTATAAGTTATTTCAGTGAGTGGTAGGTGCCGATACTGTCATCAATGTGAAAAATCAAAATCGCTCACCCTAGCAACAATTTACTTCTTATGAAAATGTCAAAAATGTGTTCCTTCAGACAACCCACGTCACTTGCCACAATAAGTCACCGCTCAAATCTTTATCGCAAGTATAAGTTATTTCAGTGAGTGGTAGCTGCCGATACTGTCATCAATGTCAAATCAAAATCGCTCACCCTAACAACAATTTACTTCTTATGAAAATGTCAAAAAGGTGTCCCTTCAGACAACCGACGTCACTTGCCACAATAAGTGACCGCACAAATCTTTATCGCACGTATAAGTTATTTCAGTGAGTAGTAGCTGCCGATACTGTCAACAATGTCAAATCAAAATCGCTCACCCTAACAACAATTTACTTCTTATGAAAATGTCAAAAATGTGTTCTTTCAGACAACCCACGTCACTTGCCACAATAAGTGACCGCTCAAATCTTTATCGCACGTATAAGTTATTTCAGTGAGTGGTAGGTGCCGATACTGTCATCAATGTCAAATCAAAATCGCTCACCCTAGCAACTATTTACTTCTTATGAAAATGTCAAAAATGTGTTCCTTCAGACAACCCATGTCACTTGCCACAATAAGTCACCGCTCAAATCTTTATCGCACGTATAAGTTATTTCAGTGAGTGGTAGCTGCCGATACTGTCATCAATGTCAAATCAAAATCGCTCACCCTAACAACAATTTACTTCTTATGAAAATGTCAAAAATGTGTTCTTTCAGACAACCCACGTCACTTGCCACAATAAGTGACCGCTCAAATCTTTATCGCACGTATAAGTTATTTCAGTGAGTGGTAGGTGCCGATACTGTCATCAATGTCAAATCAAAATCGCTCACCCTAACAACAATTTACTTCTTATGAAAATGACAAAAAGGTTTCTCTTCAGACAACCCACGTCACTTGCCACAATAGAGACTTTTAGCTTGTCTTAAATTTCTCACGTATCCGTATCCGTAACGAACTGCGCATGTGTAGACCTGTTACGTCTCAGCCGATACGATGCGTTGAACGTATTGTTACGTCCCATACTCCGTATACGTAAACGTATCCGTATCCCGACCAAAATCAGTTTTCTGTGCTACTAGTGCTATTTTACAGGTCTTCTTTTTCTTTGATATTGGTTTGGTTTAATTATAACCCAATATATTTTGGTCATGCGAAATATGCATAAAAAATAGGTCGTCCAAATCATCTTCGTCCTCGTCTAGCAGCAATGGATTATTTAATATCGCCCCCATATTGCGTTTTTACAAAAATATAAAAAGAAAACTAAAAAAGTTTTGAGGTTATACAATTAAAAACAGAACAAAACGATACGTTTTCTGCTAAAAAGGTTTTATTGACAATTTCTTCACGTCAACGTAACTCCAATACGGATGCGGATACGTGTAAAAACTTATGACAAGCTAAAAGTGTCTAATAAGTCACCGCTCAAATCTTTATCGCACGTATAAGTTATTTCAGTGAGTGGTAGCTGCCGATACTGTCATCAATGTCAAATCAAAATCGCTCACCCTAACAACAATTTACTTCTTATGAAAATGTCAAAAATGTGTTCCTTCAGACAACCCACGTCAGTTGCCACAATAAGTCACCGCTCAAATCTTTATCGCACGTATAAGTTATTTCAGTGAGTGGTAGCTGCCGATACTGTCATCAATGTCAAATCAAAGTCACTCACCCTAACAACAATTTACTTCTTATGAAAATATCAAAAAGGTTTCTCTTCAGACAACCCACGTCACTTGCCACAATAAGTGACCGCTCAAATATTTATCGCACGTATAAGTTATTTCAGTGAGTGGAAGGTGCCGATACTGTCATCAATGTCAAATCAAAATCGCTCACCCTAGCAACTATTTACTTCTTATGAAAATGTCAAAAAGGTGTCTCTTCAGACAACCCACGTCACTTGCCACAATAAGTGACCGCTCAAATTTTTATCGCAAGTATAAGATATTTCGCTGTGTGGTAGGTGCCGATATTGTCATCAATGTCAAATCAAAATCGCTCACCCTAGCAACTATTTACTTCTTATGAAAATGTCAAAAAGGTGTCTCTTCAGACAACCCACGTCACTTGCCACAATAAGTGACCGCTCAAATTTTTATCGCAAGTATAAGATATTTCGCTGTGTGGTAGGTGCCGATATTGTCATCAATGTCAAATCAAAATCGCTCACCCTAGCAACTATTTACTTCTTTTGAAAATGTCAAAAAGGTGTCTCTTCAGACAACCAACGTCACTTGCCACAATAAGTCACCGCTCAAATCTTTATCGCACGTATAAGTTATTTCAGTGAGTGGTAGCTGCCGATACTGTCATCAATGTCAAATCAAAATCGCTCACCCTAACAACAATTTACTTCTTATGAAAATGTCAAAAATGTGTTCCTTCAGACAACCCACGTCAGTTGCCACAATAAGTCACCGCTCAAATCTTTATCGCACGTATAAGTTATTTCAGTGAGTGGTAGCTGCCGATACTGTCATCAATGTCAAATCAAAGTCACTCACCCTAACAACAATTTACTTCTTATGAAAATATCAAAAAGGTTTCTCTTCAGACAACCCACGTCACTTGCCACAATAAGTGACCGCTCAAATCTTTATCGCACGTATAAGTTATTTCAGTGAGTGGAAGGTGCCGATACTGTCATCAATGTCAAATCAAAATCGCTCACCCTAGCAACTATTTACTTCTTATGAAAATGTCAAAAAGGTGTCTCTTCAGACAACCCACGTCACTTGCCACAATAAGTGACCGCTCAAATTTTTATCGCAAGTATAAGATATTTCGCTGTGTGGTAGGTGCCGATATTGTCATCAATGTCAAATCAAAATCGCTCACCCTAGCAACTATTTACTTCTTATGAAAATGTCAAAAAGGTGTCTCTTCAGACAACCCACGTCACTTGCCACAATAAGTGACCGCTCAAATTTTTATCGCAAGTATAAGATATTTCGCTGTGTGGTAGGTGCCGATATTGTCATCAATGTCAAATCAAAATCGCTCACCCTAGCAACTATTTACTTCTTTTGAAAATGTCAAAAAGGTGTCTCTTCAGACAACCAACGTCACTTGCCACAATAAGTCACCGCTCAAATCTTTATCGCACGTATAAGTTATTTCAGTGAGTGGTAGCTGCCGATACTGTCATCAATGTCAAATCAAAATCGCTCACCCTAACAACAATTTACTTATTATGAAAATGTCAAAAATGTGTTTCTTCAGACAACCCACGTCACTTGCCACAATAAGCGACCGCTCAAATCTTTATCGCACGTATAAGTTATTTCAGTGAGTGGTAGCTGCCGATACTGTCATCAATGTCAAATCAAAGTCACTCACCCTAACAACAATTTACTTCTTATGAAAATATCAAAAAGGTTTCTCTTCAGACAACCCACGTCACTTGCCACAATAAGCGACCGCTCAAATCTTTATCGCACGTATAAGTTATTTCAGTGAGTGGTAGCTGCCGATACTGTCATCAATGTCAAATCAAAATCGCTCACCCTAGCAACTATTTACTTCTTATGAAAATGTCAAAAAGGTTTCTCTTCAGACAACCCATGTCACTTGCCACAATAAGTGACCGCTCAAATCTTTATCGCACGTATAAGTTATTTCAGTGAGTGGTAGGTGCCGATACTGTCATCAATGTCAAATCAAAATCGCTCACCCTAGCAACAATTTACTTGTTATGAAAATGTCAAAAAGGTGTCCCTTCTGTGTGAGTAGGTTATTCTGTGTTAAAAGTGAAAGTAAATGTTTAATGTCATCCACAAAAAAATTTCCAAATTTTACGTAATAACACAGAGTTATGGAACTCACTAAATAATTTAACAATCTAAACGAAGAACTAGCTATGAGTAAAATCGAAAGAAATGCAAGAAATCGAAAATATGATTCCGACAAGTACGTTAAATTTTCGAACCACATCCAAAATTGTTCTACTTCCCCTCCTCCACCGCCCTTTGGGGACGAAGAAGGTTGGGATTTGCAATTCTGCAAATGGTGGGGTTGGAATTGGGTGAGAAAAGAACAAAATTATGTTAGCAAAATAGATCGCGAATTGTTATTCGACGCTCGACCGTTCAGAGAACAAACTATGAAGAACCTACAAAAAATGCGAGGAGCGGGGTAAGTGAAAAGTTTGTTGTTTGTTAATAATATTTTTATTTTTGTATATAATTTTTTTCTACAATTTGTCTGGACTCTGGATTCCCCACCTCTCATCAAAGAAAAAACGAACTTCCGCAAAGGCGCCGTACATAAACAATGTTCACTCGTCATCGGCGCTTTCATGTCGCGTTTATAAAGACATGCCGAAAAACGGTCGTACGATTTACTACCTTTATAGCTTGTTGACAAATGCAGCAACAACATCTCTTTGTAAATATGATGCACATTTTGAACATTTAAATTAAAATATTTACCACGTTTCCTATATTCGGTAGATACTGGTTATTTTGGCACATACTGTATAATTAATTTTATTTATCATTAGAGATGTTCCCTTGCAAAAACCTAAACACGAAAAGTATCGTTATTTCAAACATATACGTAACCTTTTCGTTAAACTGAAGCACTCGTCAAGTCTTCAAAAATTCTTCAACACTCCTTCGACTAGCCATCGTTGCTGCTGCGCTACATGCAACTACGGAATAAAAGAGAAAAAGTTTATACCTTTTGCCGATAATAAAAGATGCTGTTTTGAAGAGAAAGGACGTATTAAAACTTGGTCTAACGGTGAAATAGGCGGTAGTTCCGGAAATACATCTGTCGGGTTATGTCCATCTTTAAAAGAAATGGATTTCGGTAGAAGGTAAGTATTTTGACAATTATTATAGGTTTGTTCCAACAAGGTGTTTACGTATAGTTCCCGAATTGCAGGCATTACCAAACGGGTCTGGTTCTGTGTGTTCCAACTCTAGCCGTTTGGGACGTTTCTACGCATGCGCTTAATACTCCCGACTGTCGTACTTACCCGGTATAGTTCTTTTATTTGTTGGAACGATTTACGGATTCGTTCAGAGCTAATTCTCGACCTGTTGGATTGATTGATTGGGCGGCACAACCAGTCAGAGGCTTGGAGAACTCGGCACCTCGGCCTTTAGGCTTTCTGTGCCCTTGGTTATACAATTTATGTGAAGAGACCAGTAGCCCTTATCAGGCACAACAGTCTTTTGACTAGGTCCTTCTTGGAGAAATCTTCCTTTGGATACTCTAGTCCTAGGAGTGTATATCTCCAATGAGACAGTGCTTCACATTCGAAGATAATGTGAGAGGCTGTTTCCTTCCTGACTGCATACTTCCAACCCATCCCAGTTTAGCTGGATATGTTATATGGTTGGTTGTCGTTAATTGTGGCCAACATGTTATCATTCTTATTTCAAGAAGCGAGTTTCTGATAACATCTGTGATTCTGGAATGACTATGGGTGTTGGTTCCTTCGTGCCAATGCCCACTGCATTCCAGCCTGTATGCAGCCATTCTCGCTTCCACCTTAACATGCACAGACAGGCAAGCCTCTGAAGTTTTGATAGCTCCAGTTCGGCTTTCCTCTGATCTGTTTTTGGCCACCAAACTAAGGCTCCATAGGTAAGCATGGGTCTCACCCAGTTGTGTACAGCCAGTGCACGATCCGTGGATTTAGTCCCCATGTGCGACCTGTTGGAACGCTACTTTCAATCTACGCAAACTCCGTCCAATTCCGAACTAATTCTCAACCTTGTTGGAATAAATCTTATGTTAGTGCGACATCATCAGTGAAATCATCAAATAAATAAGACTTTTTGTTTATAACATGGTCAATTTTCAGAAAATCCTTTAAAAATGATTTATTAGTAACCAACATGGACAATTTTCAACAAACCCAAGAAAATAGAAAAACAAAAAAGAAAAAATACTTTCACCTTGTATGTAACAGTTGTTATCCCAAAATTTGTTGCTGCCGTTGCCACAAAGAAGCAAACCCTGAAGGAGTTCATTGTTCTTTACCGTTTAAATCAAACCCAAAGGTACTTTGATTGCCTTTTTTTGCTAGACTACTGTACTTTTTGTTTTTTAACTAAATTTTTTTCCGGTTGCTTAGGATTCTTCACGAGCATCAAAATGTCCATATTCGACAAATAAACCCAACGAAAATATTAATCCTAAGCTAATTCCGGAGTCACCACCTGGTGACTACAACTACCAACAAGATATAAGAAGGCCGTACTTTTTAAGCCGCTCGCGATGTCATCCTCGAACACACCAAGTAACAGGTACACAAAATGAAGAACATTCAAGTTATGTGGGAGCTAAAGAACACGGGAATTCTTGCCGACATGGTTCGCATCCACTTTGTTCCAATCACCGAGCTTATGGCAATAATATGTGTAACTTAAAATGTCGAGAGAATCGCGAAAGAATGTTCGATACTCAAATAATCCCAGAAAAGGACCATCCTGATTGTTTAGATGTCAAAAATAAGGTTAATATACATTTTATGTAAAAATCCATACACTCTACTGTAATATCTGTTATCTGATACGGAACATGGTGATGCGATGTCAGTTGTCAGACAGCAGCGAAATAAAAAGACACGTAATTTGACTTTCTTTTCATTTGACAATATTAACAGTAACAAACGTTTATCAATAGAACCTTGTTTTATATCGTACTCAAGCGATAGTACCTACATCTACATTCTCTTTTCATGTTTTAGCACTACGTATTTCCAGAAAAATTAGCTGATCTTAATCGACGGCGGGCACCCCTTCCAGTATTTTCCGAATCTTCATATTCAGATAACGCTTTCGAAAAACCTTTTTGTTCGGAATATATTTCCCCGGAAAAATCGGTATCTCCAAAAAAAAGATTTTCTAAAGAATATTCGGTTAAAAGAAGATCTTATCAAAATGGAGGTGATTGCAATATGGAAATGAAGAAGAGACAGGAAGAAGCACGGTGGGACGAAAAGAAAGTACGATCTTCACAAGAGCCTCGCCGTCATTTGAGATGTAAGTCTTTTCCAGAATCGTCCAAAAATAAAGGTTTGTATCAATTGCACATTAAAGAGTTGATGAAAAGTCTAGGTGAAGCAAATATTTGCTATTAACGAATAGCATAATAATCCTTGCACCAAGTCAACTCGACCACTTCTTATTTCTTAACTCGTGAATATCACTTCTACTTATCTGTAATTCGTTATGGACGATTTCCTTTAATTTTTCCGCTGTTGTGGAAAGTGATTTATTCGGCATAATGCAATAGGTAACTACTTGAGTCACTTTTCCGCATAGTGTGCGGTAAAGTAGAAGCGCGCAGATGAGTAAAACTTTCTAAGCCAAAACGCGTGCGGATAAGTTACTTTATATAATTAATATATTTTTCAGCTTCGCCTACTTCTTTGAACTGGCCACCGCCTCAACAGGACCGCTTAGATTTAGATTATCCAAGGAATTTACCCAACCCCAATAAGCTGCAAATTCCTATTGGAAACCAGCGTGTACGAGATTGTCCAGCAGATCCAATTCCCATAAGGAGTTACGGGAACATGCCAAACGAACCAGCACAGCCATTGTTTGAAACTGAAAGCAAACGAACTTCTCGTCTTCTTCACAGTTACAATTCTCCAGATGTCCCATGTAAAAGGCCAAGAATGTGCGTTACTCCAGAAAATAACATTTACCGTGACTATAATAGAATCACTTTCGGTAAAAAAATGTTTCCCAAGTTTAGATCTTACGATCAAATGTACCCACAAATACAAAACACGCGGTCTGATATCTTGGACAGACATTATTCCTTGAAAGTAGAAGAAGAGTTCTTTAGTCCGATATCTGGAAAAAAATATAATCTTTCTCCAAGAACAATCATAGACCCGGAATGTTATACAAGTTCGTCTTTACCAGACCCTATAGATGTACATGAAGATTTGAAATATTTAGAAAGTTTGGAGGCCACCGTTAAAGTAGACCGTAGCTCTCGTATTATGTTAGATGCAGTTTGCGATGCTATTTTATTCGGCACTAACAATGAACAGCGAAACACTGAAAGTACTTTAATAAGAAAATTCTCATACCCCGATGTTGACAAGGTTAGTGTATTTTAAATAAATAAAAATCTCGTATTTTAAAAAGGTCTCTCAGTAATGCGATAGTTACTTATTAAGTTTATTAGTGGTTAAACATAATTAACATATTACATACTTATTATGGTGTCGGAGACATAGAATACGAACATGGCGCATGCCATGTTGACACTTTGACAGATGCCAACCATTGACACTGTTGACAGGTGTCAACCGTTGTCACTGTTGACAGATGTGAACCATAGACAATATACTTAAGCCCACTATTAATTTAGCATATACCACAGCGACGAATTTAGAGATGAGTAGTTAATTGAAAAACATTACCGATTACTTCATTCCAGAAATTTGTGATCTACTTTAAAAGTAACTATTTTATTTGTTTTCTTGTTAAAGGGTGAATGCAACAATAAGTGTGATGAAACATTGCGTCAATATTCTCCGGCCAATCAACCGTCACGGAACTCTGAACTAGTATTTATGGAAAAAGTAGAAACGTTGGTAAAAATTATTTTAAACTCCAAATTAGCACAAAATCAAAACGGCAACGGCGATATTATTGACCGCACTTCCATAAAACGTCATAATTCTCCAGTTGCTTACGAGCCTAGCAAAACCTATAGGCTTGCGGAAATTGAAGCTGACTCTCAAAAAAGTATAGGAAATAGCATTTTAGAACAATTTAATAAGTTTGATAATCTCTTTGAAAAAATCGACGAAGCTACTATACTGAACAAAACTAATGTTGAAAAAATACAAGAAGCTATACAATCACTTCCCGAAATAAAAGAAGATAACTTGAGCTTAAAAGGTATGTAATTTTTATCACGAACTTCTTAACCACACTTAGACCGCTAAATTTTAGGGTGTTCTAGTGCCGAAATTCATACTACATGTTCACCAGTCCAAAATGTGTTTGTAGATCGGTTTTAGATTTATAGTTATCAATTTCGTTAACTCTAGCCACAGAACTAGTACTTATTTCGACATAGGTTCGTTCCAACTGGCGATAGAACCGTTTTAGGTATCGTTCGCGCAAGTACTGTCTTTCGCGTTCAAACAGATTTTAGTATCGTTCTTGGGACGGTACAAAAACTCGCTTCTGGATAGGGGGATAAAGTTGATGTGTCCATCCCTGATTCGAGTTTGCGCACTATACAGTACTCGATACGATTTCAGAACGGTTCCTAAAAACCAGTTGGAACAAACCTAATAGGTATTATTTTCATTGCAGATTCTACAGATCAGCAATTTTCTGTAAGCTTATTGGATCAAATTGCTTCTACCTCTAATAAGGAAGGAAATCAAAAATATCCTGATATGCTAGAACAGGTTAATCGATTGCCAAGCAATAATGAAAACTGTCTAGAATCTTCCACTTCCAGAATCGACCAAATGATGAAATTTAATATGCAGTCTAGACATTCTTCTGGTAATCCACAAGATACATCTATTTTTATGTTTAAAAATGTTAGCGATGTTCCTATAAATTCCAAAATACCCGTTTCACAACAGATTCTTAGTAATAGTCATTCCGTGCCAATATCACGTAATAGAAGAGGATTTAAACATAGAGATGTTGTCAAAAATAGAAAATTAAAAACAAAAATTCCTATCAGAAAGAAAATTTAAATGATGTAATCTAATATTGTCAACTAATTTATATTTTAATAATAAAAACTGTACGATATTATTTATTTTGTTATTCTCTAAAAACATGAATTTTGTAACTTTAACACCATTTCATATTATCTTGCAGAATGGCGACCACCTCCATCACTGAATACTCGAGGGCCTGGCTGCAGAAAGGCTCCCTCCAATCAGAGTATATATTTTGTGCAATGTAATTATTCCCTTCCCCTTCCAGAAAAAATATCAAAGAATTTGTATTCCACGTGAAGTTTTCCAAAAAGAGGAAGGGATAGTTGGGGATTCCCTTCCCCTGTTTGGAAAACTTCATGTGAATCCCTTACTATCTCTTCCCCTTTTTGGAAAACTTCATGTGGAATACAAATTCTTTGATATTTTTTCGAGAAGGGGAAGGGAATAATTACATTGCACAAAATACGGTATCCGCCAAAATAAACAGTACCGAAACAGAGAGTGTTGTGGAGTTGTTTATGTAATATGGATTTGTCATATTTGACTTAATTGTCATTAGTTGATATATTAATAGTACGCTGCAGTTAAATTTGATTTAAAAATGGTTCTAACAACGGAAGAAAAAGTGTTTTTTGGTAGAGCATTATTTTCGTTCATACGGAAAATAGAATAATTTCTCGGGGAACAGACTTCGAATATCCTTCTCATTCACCTGATCTGACGCCACCTGACGCATACATTTGGGGCATAATGAAGGACAAAATATTTCACTCGGAAAATCCGCCGGCGAATATTGCCGAACTACGGGAAAGAATACAAGATATTTTTCGGCAGTTACATCAACCACTTTTTATAAATATGTTTATTGACTTACAAAATCGATATGAAGCTTGTTTGCGTCGAAATGGTGAACATTTTGAACACTTACATTACAGAAATTAAAAATTAATTTTTATTTTTATTTTCGGTACTGTTTATTTTGGCGGATACTGTATATACACTCTGACTGGAAGCCTTTCTGCAGCTAAGCCCTTGTACTGAATACCATCAAAAACGTTGTTTGTGCTCTTAGAACGACAGAACTAAACACTAGTTCTGTGGTTAGAGTGGAGCACAGATGATTCTGTGGTCTGGGTTTTTTTTTGTTCGAACAAGATTTTACTATTCAAATTTTGAAATCTTAATAAAAAATATTCGACAGGACTTGATGGAATCCCCTGTTTGGTATTGAAAGAATGCGCAGATACCATAACTTATCAACTAGAACATATAATAAATCTATCTGTAGTGCAAGGGAAATTCCCTACTAAACTCAAAATGAGCAAAATCGTACCAGTATTCAAAAAAAATGACCACCAACGTGTCCAAAACTATAGAATGATTTCTTTGCTCAACTCGTTTTCTAAAAGAATTGAGAGAATGATATACAGTCAGCTAATTAGTTACCTAGATTAAAATAAAATTATAACCCCATCGCAGCATGGTTTTCGAGAAAATTACTCAATAGAAACTGCATCAACTGAACTGGTACAATATATTCATGAAAACATCGACCAAAACAAATACTTAGTAGGTATATTTGTTGATCTGGCTCGTGCATTTGACACTATATCAATCCCCACTACTTATTCCTAAAAATAGAAGCTATGGGCATTAGAGGTCCAATCCATTCGTGGATTAATTCCTACATGTCTGGCAGAACACTCAGGGTGCAGATCGAAGATGAATTGTCAGATGAATTTATCACCTCTATTGGTACCCCCCAAGGTGGTGTCCTAGGACCACTTTTGTTTCTTCTTTATATAAACGACCTACCCTTATACATCTCCCACGGACGTGTTTTTATATATGCAGATGACACCTCAATTATAATTGCAGCCGATAGCTTAGGTGAGTTACTTATAAAAATAAGAAAAATCATGAAAGAGTTCACCTCTTGGTGTCAAAGAAATCACCTTATTATAAATGAGAGCAAAACCGTTTTCATTCAATTGACATTAAATACCATTAGATAATGGTAACTAATCTATTATGAGTAACTAAGGATTTGTGTAGGTATTGGTACGTTTATGATGTTTATAATTATTAATAAAGATTGCATATAAAAATATCTTAATTTTCAATGATACGATAAAACAAATTTAATCGTTCCCAATTGAAAAAGTCGCCAACATAAATGCCGGGGGTGAATTTTTTAATCGATTGCCAGATGATATCAAACAAATAAACCATCTCAAAAAATTTAAAACTAGTCCTAAAAAATTTCTAATACAACATTGTTTTTACTCGCTAGATGAATTTGTTAGGTGGCGTAACATCTCTTAATTCATTACCTAATTTTGGATCTTTTTGTATTTCAGACTTTAAAAATGTAACTTTTTATTTTATTTCCTTATATTCTTGTTTATACCAAATGTTTGTTCTATGTTGTTGCCTGTATACATTTTAATTTTACTTCTAATTTTAATTTTAATTGTTTTAACTATAGTGTGTCTGACTTGTCTCATGTCATGTATATGATGGTAAAGACTAATAAATTATCTATCTATCTATCTACAGGATTAAGTCCTCTTCAGGGTTTGAATTGAAAATTTTTAAAGGCAAGTGAATTTACGGTCGCGGTAGGGACAGCTGTGGCTGTGTACCCAAGGATGGCCATTTGATTAATTTCTGCAATGTATCGCGGTTCCAATCATTGCGGAAATTGAGATGCAGGAAAAAACCACAGAAAACCTGCATCCTCATCCCGGAAAAGTAGTCTGAGTAGTTAACGCCAAAAATAGAATGAACAATCCAAATTTCGTACATATAGGACACGTGACGTCATGTGACAGTCGCCCTGATGAATTTGATGATAAACAAACGTACTTTGCACAGCACGTGGTTCTTAGTAGTTATTTTGATCGTGTTCATTTAATTTTCATTTGGTGCTTTTTTCGACATTGTTTTAATTGCTCATTTTAAGAGCTATTATAGCTGACTGTTTATAATAAAAAGGATCATTAAATCAATACAAAATAACCAAATTACAAATCTAAAATCTATCGAAATAATTGTTTATCCTAGGGCGACTGTCATTAGCGTCAACTTGTCAGTTGGTGGACATGGTGCCGTATATATTGAATTCCTGCAAAAGCGGTGATCATTTCTTGAAACTTCGGTGAATTATCTGTCACCAGAGAAACCGTACTTTTATTCTGGGAAAGCTGGGAAGTTTGGTAACTACTTGTCACTTGTCATGTCAGTTTATTGTTTGTTTGTTTATTTTTATGAGATATTTTGTAGTTTAAATCTCGCGCCTCACATCAGAGACATTATTTGAAATATTCTGTGGTTAACGGGATTTTAATAGAGGAGTTCAGTTTAAGGTCAGTGTGACCAACAAAAAGTGGTTTTTACGACAAGAATGACAGTTAATGTCTACCATTCAAAACATAAGATTTTTGCAGGTTTTTTTATCATTACGAACATCTATATTGCCTAATTAAAACAATGAAGACATCCCCGAAGCGTAAATCTTAAAATTTAAAATGACGATTTAGCTGAATTCTCAATGCATCGGTGGCCAGTAATTCTAGGAACTTTCGGCAAATCACCAATTCTCTTCTGTCATTCTGTCACTAGTTATGTCAGATGTCAGTGTTATTTGTTTTTGTTGATATTCGTTTAATCGTTTATGTTATTTTCCATACTTTTGTAGTAGTTCTAGTTAGTTGTATCACTTTATTCTTCTTATTGCTTTTCCACTGTTTTGAATGGTAGACATTAACTGTCATTCTTGTCATAAAAACCACTTTTTGTTGGTCACACTGACCTTAGACTGAACTCCTCTATTGCTGTGGTTCTAGAAAAAAGAAGAAGGACCGCGAAAAAGAGGAGAGACGCGGCGTGGCACACATTGAGTGACAAAGGTTATTTTTAAGTCTGTTAAAAGATAATGTGTTTTTACTTCGTAGAGAGAATACATATATACGCTCCTTCCTACAGTGAATGTTTATTGGGGATGACTGATCCAAACATTTTTATGAATATTAACCTTCTCAGTTCCAACCTGATCCAGTCCAGAGTGATAACTAGTCCAAAGATCAGTTCCAGTTGGCTTTTTTGCGAGGGGTAGGTACGCTTTTACAGCAGTAGGTAAACAACCGAAAATGAGTACATACTAGACTTTAACTGTTAATGTAGTACGAGTGCGATGTACGAATTTGAGTATTTACATTTGTATGTTAGTTCAGTTCAGTTGAGTTGAGAAATTGAATCACGGCAGAACAGTCGCGGGCCCTGCCACGCTACAATGTTGGACTAATACTCGTATCTGAATAAATTGTCGGTTCGGATCAGTTACATCCAGCCCGCCGGATATCAGATCTAGTACAGGTTAGCCATACCTATAATGTCAATCCCGACCAACCGTTATTATTATCCCCCCCAGCCCATAATTTTCTGAACAGGAAAAAATTATAAAGTATTCATCCAAATGACTTTGGAAGCTGTAGAAACGCCAGAAACAGAAGTAAGCTAATATTGACAAATGACCAGTGGTCCGTATATACCAGAGGAGTATTCTTTGCCAGAGATAAGTAAATATACGAAACAGGTTCCACGAAATCTGAAAACTTATACCGCGACTGATCGAGATGAAATTCTCGGCGATATACGGACCTTATACGTGATTCCGTGTTTAAAGGTAAATGAAACTACAAAGGGACGTACAGAAAACACAAATCTCAAGATAAAAATACATTTATTTAAAAATACAAATTTATATGGATAAAATTTTTATAGAATACTAATAATAATAAACAAAAAGTATTCAAATTCTTAGTTCAAAGCCTCCATGTTCCCTTTCTTGTTTTTTAATTGCAAATGCATTATCCTTCTAAATAAAGCAGGACCATTCCAATACCCATTCAACATCAATTTCCAATATAATTGAGGCATTACCGTCTTCTTTATAATGTACATAGACCTTAACTCTTTATCTTGATTGAACGGAAACGTCTCTAAGGGATTTAAATTGTAATCAAACTCAGCTAGAATACATTTATCATATCCGGTAACCAAAGGACACGACGCATACCCATTGTATGCTAAAGGAAGGGATTGTCCTTTCATAACGGCGCTAAGGTTTTTGAACACCACTTCAGTTTGGGCAGCTATAAAAGAAATATTCTTTGAACATCTATATTGCTAACTATAAAGGTACTTATTATTACTAGACTGAATAACAAGTGCCATTTTATTCCAAACCTTTCTGGGCCAAGTTTGGAATAAAATGGCAGTGGTGAACCAGTATATACCTGCAGCCGCAGCCGTCTTCGAATTCGGAGTGGATCCGCAATCTCCAATAGTAAAAACATTCGGATACGCGACATGTTGCAAAGTGTGTTTATGAACATTCACAAATCCTGCGTCATTTGAAATTTTCCTGTTTTTAGATAATGAATGTGGAGTCGCCATCGGTGGCACAGCGTGGAGCATAGAATACTATAAATCAAACATGTATATATTAAAAATAACTTTGATCTAATAACAATACAATTCTTGATTGATTGATTGATTGGTTCGGTACCAGGCTT
Organism: Lochmaea crataegi; assembly: GCA_947563755.1. Lineage (NCBI taxonomy): Eukaryota > Metazoa > Arthropoda > Insecta > Coleoptera > Chrysomelidae > Lochmaea > Lochmaea crataegi. Next base: position 31,903,616 of record OX387435.1, read on the forward strand.
AGAGACCTCGTCACCTCAGCCTTTAGGCTTTTTGTGCTCTTGGTTATACCGTTTATGTGAAGAGACCAGTAGCCCTTATCCAGGCTCAACAGTCTTTCCAATCTCCAATGAGACAGTGCTTCACATTCGAAGATAATGTGAGAGGCTGTTTCCTCCTCTTCCATGCCAATTCTATGCATGTACTTCCTTAGGGTACAGTGACCGGTGAGTAATCCCGTCACTTTCCTTAAGGCCCCTGCTTAGGTTTAATATTTCGTTAGACAGCGACTCCGAGGGTTTTTTTGGTCAGGAGTTTGCTGTGTTCCTGTTTTGGCACGTGTCTCCGGTTACTCTATTATGGTTTGCCAGGGTTAAAAGTTTTTGTAGGCAGTCCCAGACCAGTCTAGATCTGATCTGGGGATATGCTAAAGATTTCAGTGCTGACCAACTATCTGAGAGTATGAGGATCTTTTGGCCTCTATAAACCCTTTCGATGTTCATTTGCAAACACGTGTCGATAGCCCAGATATCTGCCTGGAATACAGATGCAAACTTCCCCAACGATGCGTGGACATTGCACCTGGGTCTGGTACCATGGACCTGTGCCTATGTCAGTTTTAGAGTCGTCTGTGTACCACACCAACGTTCCTTCCTGACTGCATGCTTCCAGCCCATCCCAGTTTAGCTGGATATGGTATGGTTGGTTGTCGTTAATTGAGGTCAACATGTTATCACTTCTCATTTTAAGAAGCGAGTTTGTGATAACGTCTGTGATTCTGGAATGACTATGGGTGTTGGTTCCTTCGTGCCAATTCCCATTGCATTCTAGCCTGTATGCAGCCATTCTCGCTTCCGCCTTAACATGCAGAGCAAGAGGCGGAAGATTGAGAATGGCTTCCATTGCCGCATCTGGGCTGCTACTCATCGCACCCGTTATGCGTGGATTTAGTCCCCATGTGTTTCCTATCGCCCGTTTGGCAACCATTAGGGCCATTTTCCCTTTATTGGTTTTGTTATGTAGGTTGAAGAGGTTTGACTGTTTTAGTCTCTCAAGCTTCCTTTTTCTAGTGAAGGGAAGGAGCGCAGTTTTTGCTCGCAAGTCAAAATGTCCTGTAGTAAATTTAATAATAAGTATTGACTTACCTTTATAGTATTTTTCTTTTCGGGTTTATCTAGGTTTTGGAAAGTTGCTTCATTTTTATCTGAATTTACATGAATTAAGTTAGTTCTCAAATTTACGTTTATGTTTCGAGATTTACAAAGTTTCCAAAGAGCATCTGCATATCTTTTTACGCCAAAAATAACAGGTAGAGATGTGTTATAGGTTACATTTACATCATTTCTTCTATTTTGCTGGAAATAATAGGTAAACTATTTATTAAAGTTAATGTCACATAACAAATGTGAAATGGATGATAAAATTTTCAGAGAATTCAAAAGACAAATGTAATTTTCAATTTTGAAGAATCCTAAAAATGTTCCCAAATATAAACTAACCGACAAAAAAATCCTGCTACCAAAAATTTGATCAACTTACCTTTCTTAAATAGTGATCTGATATATAACAAATTTTCTGTGGCGCTCCTGGACATTTTACGGGCGAACTAGGAAAAGTGAAGTGTGCATTGCCATGCTTCAAGTTCTTCAATACTTCATAAACATGTGGTGCATACTTGGGTGAATAAATTGAGCATACATTGGTAGGCTTTTCCAAAGCTTCAAGTAACCCTGGAACCTGGATAAGTTGATTGTTATAACACGCAAAAATATGAGAAAACAAATAAATGGAATCGTTTTTATTTAGAAACAGGTGGTAAAAATCATACCAAATCATATCTAAGTTCCAATCCCACTGCAATCAATATGTAATCATATTCAATGACATGACCTTTTTCCGTTGTTACACAACTTTTCTCAGGATCATACTCTGCCGCTTTGTCTTTAATCCATGTACAATTCTTGGGAAGTACATCAGATTCTTTTCTCCTAGCATCTTGTACGGTAAAAGTTCCACCACCTATAAGCAATTACCCACAAATTAAGATTAAATAGTGGAAACAACAAGTCTAGAAGTAAAAATGAAAAATACAAGAGGTGTGAAAATTGTAATGTCGGGGAGTCTTTTAATAAAACATATATAAGTTCGAAAGGGCTTTTTGGGATGGAAGTTTTTTGGTAGAATAGTTTTTGGCCATATTTTGTCCCTGATTTAGGAAAATACCCTCTGCAGGGGGGGTTGGGGGCTTTTTTGGGGGGAGAAGAAGGTCGTGTTTGTTTCTGCCGTGAACCTCCGGGTCCACCGCTGCATTATGTGTTTTCTGGTGTGTGTTGGCGAAGAGGTGGAGAACGTGCTTTGGGTTGATTAGTTTGATTTTGTCTGGTTAGGTTGTGACGGGGAAGAAAAACAGTTCCCTTCTCTTCTTTTTGATTTTTTTACAATTTTTAATTTTTTTTTTGTAAATTTAGTGTTTTTTGGGAATTGGGTACAGCTGTGGCTGTATGAGTCCCGACCATCGGCCATTTGGCTTTTAGAGTTTTGAAGAAACTAGGATAGGTTACAGTTGTTCCCGAGTCGACTAATTTATATTGGTTTTTCGTTGTTGGCGTTGTTGAAATTTGATTGGTCACAAAGGTGATTGACGTGACAGATTATTGATGTTTTGTTATTGTTTCTCGTTTTTGTATCAATATATCAAGAAAGTAAGATAGTAATGAGTTCTTCAACAGCAAATTTATTATCAAAATAAGTGGAGTTTGATACGATTGGCAGATAGCAAGTCACGGTGTGGCACTAGCTTCAGTTTTCACTTGTGTGTAACTGCGAATAACGAATACGATATAAAATTTGGTTGTTTGAGAGCAACAACGAACGACGTGGAAACGACGAAGAACACGACAACAACTGTTTATAAACGCATGTATGTGATATTAATGTTTTATTTTCGAGTAGCGGGAATCACAAACAACGAACAACAGAGTTTATAAATCCAGCTTTATTTTCGAGGAACGGGAATCACGAACAACAGAGTTTATAAATCCAGAGGTTGTCTCTGATCCAGCTTTATTTTCGAGGAACGGGAATCACGAATAACGAACAACAGAGTTTATAAATCCAGTTTTATTCTCATTAGGTTATGTCGATTTGAAAACTCAACTTTTGGATGATTTAAATAGTCCGCCACATTTACGATGTGACGTACATTATCTAAAAGAGAAGTTAGCTAGGTACATAAGGGATGACATAGAGCCACAATTATGTCGTCTTCTTTTTTAAAATCGTGATTACTAGTGAAAAAAGAAGCCTTTTAGTTTTCTCCTAAAATATTTTTTATATATTTTTATATTAATTTCAACAAATGAGTACCTAATACCCCAAAAAGCCAGCAGATATCGGGTTTACTCTTCATTTGGATACAAAACTGAATCTTTTCAAACTATAATGAATCTACTTACCTACAAGCGTAAAAAGAGATTGATAATAATGATATTCACTTGGTTCCAACACAATTAAATCATTTTTTGTCATAGTTCTTGCAAATTTAGCTGCTGTCGAACATCCTCCCGTACCTCCACCAACCACCAATAACTTACAACTTAAAATACAAGTATAAAATATTAATTTTATTCAATGAAATTTACTGTTTAAAACATAAAAATTTACCTAAATTTATCTCTGCTTATAGACGAGGCAGAAAAATATCTCTCTGATGCACGAAAACTTTTATAAATATTTCTCCACATGATCAGTCTTGCAATATTACTAATCAATAAATAGGTAATTCCATAAAAAATAATACTTTATCACAATACTAATTTTTAGATATCACAAGCCATTAAGATAGTGGATATGTACTGCTTTTCGCTCATTACTTGTTCAATTAATAATTATTTTTAGTAATAAATACCGTAGAGATTTAAAGTGGGTTTAACCGTCAAATTGACTAACAAATAATAACAATAACATTTCAAGGTGAAAAAAACTAATCGGGGTGAATGTCGACATATCTGCGACCTTTTCCTAATCTCAGTCTGCTACAATCGACTGAGGTGGCAACTGGCGTCAAACTTGTCACCAAGTGTCAACTTAGAACTTGTGTTACAGGGGGAATTATGAGAATAAAATTTAATTCTTAAAATATATTTTTATACACGAGCCACAGGCATTTCAAATCTTAAATAAGTCCCTAAAAGTAGTAGAAATTTTTCAAGTGAAACGTTTTAGACGGATAGTAGATAATCGATGAACGGACGAGAATTAAGAGTTAAATTTTAAGGCGGCTATCAAAATATTGGACTTAAATTGATTTACTGGATACTCCTCGTAACCAGGTCATCCCGACTATGATGGTTGAGCGGTGATGCCAGATCTATATCACCTATTGTAACTTCTCACTTCACAAGTTCCATTGGTTTGTTTCTAGTGTCACATATGAAGGGGAGAAGAAAGTAGCACCGTCTTGTATGAGTGTGGGGGACAAGTTGAAAAAGTGTCCACCTGTAAACAGCAAATTGTAATTCGAAGATTCACCGAAATGGCGCTTGTGTAGCTAATGGAAATGATGTGAATTTAGCGGTTATAAACAGAGTGAAGTGAACTGGGTTGAAAAATTTAGTATGTTTCGTGACTTGTGTAGTTGAGAAATATGCAGTATTTAAAATTTCAATACTCTAATAATTCGTGGCGCTGTTTTTAAAATCTTTCCACTAGCTACTATGGCGCCACCTTAATTTGCACCCTTTCGATGGACACTGATGGGATGGTTCTCCTTCCTTCTAACCTCCATAGTGTCACAGCACAGACTCCTTTTGACATTTCCATAAAGGTGCATTTTCATGAAGTCGCTTGTCGCTGATTTTTAGCGACGAATGTGATCACTTCAACATTCACAGAAAAATTGTTGTTTTTTTTATTTTCATGTAAACTAAAACCATTTCCTAGTTCTGTGATTAACTATCCACAAAATGGATTCTTCACAGAACACTTCCTCCGTTCTTTTATCTCTGACTGTGAGTGACATATTGTGTGATCCATGGTGTAAATTATAGTATATTTACACCGCGGTGTGATCTGTGTAATCTCTATCCACAGAAATAAACTATTTCTTTTCTGTGCGTTCTGTGCCTCCATGCCAAACGTGATCAGAAATAGAGGTTAATACAAATTGATATTTGGGAATTATTTTCATTTATTTGTAAATGTATTAATAAGAAACATGTCAGGTCCTGCTTTAAGTAAAGCAGGTTTACCAGTTCCAAGAGCAACAAAGATAATTAGGTTTATGAGAAAAGGCTGTACGAATAGACCTTTTTATCACATTGTTGTAGCAGATGTAAGTACAATAATTTTAATGAACATATGAAATTATTCACAATAATAGGTAAAGAAAAGGGCACAGTATATACTCAGCTTGTGAGTAAATCAGTATCACAAAGATATTATTTGTATCTAAGTGGAAAAATATTTAATCACCTTCCGGATATGTATAGAATTTATTTGTATTCCGTAAATTCACCTCAATTAATGAAAAAATATATTGTAAATGGTGACACGAAAACGTTGAGAGCGTTGATTGAATAGGGTGTGGAAGGCTTTTGGTAAAATGTGATAAAACTATGAAATTTAGAAGTACGTAATTCAATGGTTTTCTTATACTATGTGTATATATATATATGGGTGTATATGTGTGTGTATGTATATGTAATTGTTATCCTACTATTGTTTTGTGTATTTTGGAGAATCAATTTAATACATTATATATTTAAATCATTTTTAGTAAAAATAAGTAATTCAGCAGCCTATGCGCAACCGTGAGGTCATAAATAGGCTACCAGATCGTATACGTATTACATTATTCTTCCATAAATAATATTGTACAACAAGAGCTGTATGTATTGTATATATGTGTATAACTTGAGCTGAATAAAGATTATTATTATTATTATCTAGATAAAAACTGATCAACATGATCCTGAAATAGAACAACTTGGAACTCATGATCCGCTTCCAAATGAAAATGATGAAAAATTAACTTCCTTGAACTTTGAGAGAATCAGGTACTGGTTATCAAATGGAGCTACTGCCTCAAAACCTGTACTTGAACTGTTGGGTAATGCAATTTGTTATTGAACATTATGAACATAAAAGAGATAATGTTTATTTACATTTTTAGGTCTTGCAGGATTTTATCCAATTCACCCAAGAAGTTACATGACAGCTTGGAGAAATAGAGAAAAAGCAAAGCAAAATGTAGATGCAGCAAGTGAAGAGAAAACTTAATATAAGTACAATGATTACTTAACATTACATATTAGCATAGAGATGAAGATGCATCATATAATTACAATAATAAATAATGTCCTAATTATTACATTGGTTGTGATGCATCGTTTTCTTTAGTACTGACTTTGATTACAAAGAGTTTCTTAAAATCCATTTTTAAAATAATAAGATTTAACTGCAGTAAGTATGTGAAACTGGATGATGTCAGACTCCAAATTTAGTGATTACCACTAAATAGCATGTACAATGTGCATTATAAAGTTAAAATTTAAAAATGTCAAGATTTTATTTGAGAACTTTATTGAAAAACCTTTGTTTGTTATTGTCAGATGATATCACACTATTCAAGTAATTCGAGAATTTTGTGACATTGGTTGTAAATATTATGAAAGTGGATAGTTAAAAAACTGAAAATTATAAATTTACCAACTAGACAAAGTAGTCACTGTAATAAAGGTCTTTAAATTATATTTTTTGTATTTTCTCTTGAATCCCATCCTTCATCTTGAACAAAATGTTTGCAAGCTTAGATTGGTTTTAAATTATATCGATTTTACTTTTTAAACTGATAAGATTGAATAAATCAAATAGTTATCAAAATCTTCAAGTACGCATTTGTTAGATAAAATGTTAGAATCAGATTACAAATGAACAATCACTTGGTTGGCAATCGATGCTTACATTGTAAAATTTTACCAAAATATGGTTTGTGGTGGTAGTAAACAAGAAGATGAAAATGACCACGAACGTTATACCAGCAAATTTTTGGGTACAAATAAATTGTTGCTCCTGGGTACCGGAGAATCTGGTAAAACTACCATCATTAAACAGATGAAAATTTTACATATCAATGGTTATTCGAACATGTAAGTGAAAATTATAATTTTTCCAGTTTGAAAAATATATCGTGTATTATAGTCTTGAAAAGTAAAAAGGTTTTTTTTAACTGATACAAAAGGCAATAAAAGTAATATTGGAAAACAATCATCTTATGTCCCACTTGTTTAAGGCAGTTACTTAATCCGACATGTTGTAGAGACTTTTGCATCTGTACAAGATATACCTACACAGAAAATTAGATTTAATTTTTTAAATTTGTGGCATTTGAATTAGGTAGCCTAATTAATTGTACCAACTACAAGAGATGATCCTGTATATATCTTATCTGTAGGTACGTTTATCGAAAATCATTTAAACAAAATTATATACCTTTTGCATCAGACATTCGAATCTGGTCTCTAATAAAAAAATGAATCACTTTTTTGCGGAGTTCGGTAACCTTTGGTCTCTACAATAATTAGATAATAAATCCAGAATGATTGTTTTTCATTCAACAATTTTATACGTTTTTTTATTATATTGTTCAATATTCAAGAGATTTTTTATTCATTTCATTGACTAAATATGATATTCCAATGTCTATTGGAAATGTTTTACATGTTTTTAGTGAACGCAAAGAGAAAATTCCATTTATAAAACAAAATATCCACGAATCTATATACACCATAGTTAGTAATATGGATAAAATTGATCCACCGGTAGAAACAGAAAAAGCAGAAACGAAAGAATCAGTTGATTATATTTTGAAATTGGGACCAACAGGACCTAGTGAATTCACAGAGGTAAGAATTTTTTTTATTGAAAATATAGACCCTCAATTATTGTGAATTAACGGGCCTAAGTGAATGGGGAGTTAAACTGATATCCGGCTTTTGTTATTTTATTAAAGTCTATTCTAGTACTACTTTGCACTAGGAGAAAACTTAAAATTAAGAATTCCTAAATGTTTGCAACTTTCACTATACAGATACGTCACATACTTAAACATGAAGTTAGCCACTTTCTGATTTAGATGTTTTATGACCTAATAGCCAGTTACAAAAAGGCCATTCGAATTTGAAGTATCATTATTTACATCTACAAACAAGAGCCTAATAGAATTTTGTACTTTTTGATTGTTTAAGTAATTTGGATAAAATGTTATGATTTAAATACCTGGACATTTCTACATTGGGTGTACTAATTCTGTAGATATTTCTCATTTTTAGGAGTACATTTATCATGTAAAATCAGCTTGGAATGATGGGGGCGTAAAAAAAACATTTGGAAGATCCAATGAATACCAACTTATTGACAGTGCAGAAGTGTAAGTAGTAAAAAATCTTATATCCTATTATTATATTTTAAATTTTGATTTCACTGTTTTTATAGCTTTTTGAATAAAATAGAGGAAATCAACAGCCCAGAGTACATCCCATCGAACCAAGACATTTTATTTTGTAGAACTGTAACTCGATCAATTACAAAAATAGAATTTGACATACCAGTGCCAAAGAAATATGGAGGAGGTACTGCAGAATTTTGGATGTTTGACGTTGGCGGACAAAGAGGAGAAAGAAAAAAATGGATTAAAGTATTTGCTGGAATACAAGCGGTTTTGTTTTTGATAGCAGCCAGCGATTTTGATATGACACTAAGAGAAGACTCCTCAGTCAACAGGCTTAAGGAATCCTTTGATCTATTTAAAGATATCTACTCCAGTATGTAGGTGGAAAAAATGTTAAATAAATAACACACTCCTTTCTATACTTAAATTTTTAGATTCATAAAGGATGCTGCCATGATAGTATTTCTAAATAAACAAGATGTGTTACAGAGGAAAATAGAACAAGGAAGAAAACTGGAAAAATACTTTCCTGAATTCGCTAATTTCAAACCTAATGGAAAAGAGCAATGTAATAATGAATACGATCGAGCGAAAATATTTTTTAAGCAAAAAATAGAAGTGAGTACAAAGAGTTACTTATATTTTTATTAAAATTTATAGTTGTAGTTAATATCATAGATAGTGGGAGTCTGGTGAACTGTATGAGTTTTAGACTGATTTTGCAAAAAATCGGTAGTACTCACCAATTTTGAAGATTATCCGTCGAAAAATTTCCAGAGAAAATACAAAAAAAAAGATTTTTTTTCAACATTTCAATGGCAACTATTTAGTTCGATCAATAATCTTAAAAATAGGTGAGTACAGTCAAAAACTTGTGGCTCCTTATAGTTCACCGGACCCGATAGGGGATATTTCATGTTTTGTATGAATTAACAATAAAATATGTTTCCAGGGAATTGCACGGACACCAGTATTTGTCGAAAACATAGGATTTGCACCAGGCAAGAATATTACTGAACAATTAGCACCAAGCGAAGTTTATATCCATTATACAATCGCTACTGATACAAATAATATTAAAAAAGTATTTGATTCTGTTCATGAGAGTATTCTTAGAAAAAATGTTTCAGCAATTGGAATATTATAAATTAAGAAATTATATTTTGTTGAGTAAAATTTGAATTGTCATTAAACAAAATATCAAATTGGTACAGATGTTATAAAATCTGTTGGATTCTACCAACGCATCTTCCCCGGTGGCAAGGTGTCCATGTCAGCAAAAAAATATTGGGGGGGTCCATATGAAAAGAAATTGAGTTTTTCTCACTGCAGTTAAAAATTTTAATATTTGATGAATTTGCAAAAAATCACTATTAATATGTAAGCAGGGGTCTACCTAAAACCGAAAAACATGGCAAAAGTGGTCAATGAGACAAAAAAGTTTGGATACCCGTTTTGAATGAATGTTTCCCCGAATAAAAAATTGGTGGCATAAACATAGGAATATCTGGATGTAATTAATGATAAATTCCTAATTGTTATGTATGCATCTAAAGTGCGAACCATTCAATTTTTAGGAGACATCTCTATAGGAATAAAAGAATTTAATTTGCAGAATATAAATTAATGCAATACTTTACCAATAGAAAGAACAGCTCTGTTGTTGTAATAATAATATTACTTTCATTCCATAAAATTTTATTATTAATTTATACAAGGATTTAAAATAATTTAACACTTACTATTAAAATTTATTAGAAAAAATTCATTAAATATCTTACTTTAACAATGACCATTTCAGCTGTTCTTTGGCAGATTGAAATACCTATAAATAAATTATTTTTCAATATTAAAAATATAATTGCCTAAATATTGATATCTTAACAATTATAGTAATGTATAATAAAAATACCTTAAATATATAAATACAAAAAAAAATGGATAAATATTTATATGTATTTTCCACATTTATTCTACCAAAACAAAGAATGTACGGCATTAGTTACCTGGGCTACTGTTTGTTCTCCAATAGGAATGTCATCATTTCTTAAGGCGACCCTAGATACTACTGAATTTGGGTCTGCATCTATTATTATTCTTAAAAAATAAAATAAATTATTAATATACAATGGCTGAAGACAGTGAATCTAGTTATTTACCAACTAATTAAAGTAGATACAAATTTGTGACAAATTAATTCCAGAGAAGTTGGAACCTTTCAACTTACCCTCCATCACAAATTTCATCCACTGCCAACATAAGAATATCCATAGACTCTAAAAATACTTTCTTTTCCATGTTTTTCTTTAATATTTGATTAACCGAGTCATACAAGCAATTCAGTACACTCATCAGGATGATCTTAAATATACATTTTATTTTAAATCTTAAACATTTATTACAAAAAACGTATCTTACCTCATTTTCATGGGAGCTACCCATAACATAAAAGAATAAATCTACATTACTTTTATACACACAAGTTAAACCATCTAACATGATAATTTCATTATTTTCTCTATGAGTTTTATTAAATAAATTTTTCTCGAAGGCTTTCTCCTCCTTTGCTGTGGGGAATACTTTTTTATCGAAGTATTTGGCTAGTAGTCTGTTGCCATCGTAATCTAATATTGCTATGCCCTTTATTGTGTATAACGTAGGTTCCTAAAAAAAATTTTGATTACAAAACAACATCTATGATAATATGCAAAGCTCTTTAGGGACAAACGATTTACAGGTAAATAAATAGCTTTTAATACATACTAACAACGACCCTTCCATTGTTAAATATTTTAAAATATTGTACACGTAAACAGAAGCCAGTTAATGTCATACAGAGATAAAGAAATTTAGGTTAGGTTAGATGTCATACACTGAATGTAATTTGTGACCAATGAACAAATTTATAGTAGGTGATCTGTGATTTATAGTTCATTGTTTCTACTCCGACCAAATGCTCTGTCAGGGTGCGGGGTAATCGGCATTTATGACTTAAACACGTATGATTACTCTTTTGTTCAGAAAAAGAAAATCAGGGAAGGCCTATGTGAATTAATATATCAATTCAATTCCATAAATAATAAGGTTGTGTAAATTTATATGAAATTGTCTTAAGACCACAGAAATAAATAAATATTTATTTCTGTGTCATAATGTAGGTGATCTGTGGCTTTCATCATTATCTATGGCAACCTAAAACCGACTAAATAGCCGGTATCAGAGACAACCCTCTCTACCGGTATTTATGGTATTTAGTCTGTGGGGGGTCTATGGCTGTAGCAAGAATTGAACTATAAACGGAGGTTAAATTGAGATTATTTAAGAGAAGCCGCTAGGTTTTTCTTGTTTATATTTCTTTTATTATAAATACCAAAAGTTATTTAACCAATAGTTCAAAAACTTGTATAATTTTTCATTTAATTTAGAATAAACCTTAATAAAATATGTCGAAAAGTGGAGTCGGTGGAAGAGGTAGAGGGTGGTTACATTTAAACAAAAATCAAAATTCAGCCCCAAACTCGGTACCTCTACAGGTAACAGATAAACCAAAAAATGTTCCCGTAATTGGAGACGAGTCTAAATTCACCGACGTAAATGAATATGAATTCAAAGATTTGATTTGCAGAATCAAAGAAATCAGCATTACCGACGACGGAATAAAATTCAATCAAAAGATAAGATATATTTTAGAAAATTGGAAACAAGATTGTAAAAGCAGCGAAGAAGTGGAGTAAGTAGACATTTCATAACTTTAATAATATAATATTAAGTTAGCATGAACATTAACTATCAGATATCGAGTACCTAAGCTTTAAGTGATTTAGAAACTTTGTATTTTATAATTAATTTAAAATTTAATAGGAAGAGTTTTGATGAACTGTATCAGGAATGTTTGAATGATGAAGAATTGGCTTCTAAACTTGTCGTTATGATTGCTTCAAGAACTTTTATATCCCAAGAAGTTTATGACCAAAATATCCGCCTTATATTTTTGAGAAAATTACAAAATGACTTTGAAGGAAAGTATTGCACACACATTAATACATTAAGTAGTATTGGAACAGTATAATAAAATAATCATTTTTAGGATGTAAAGTTATGTCCAAGACAAATCCAACAGCTTTTAGAAACAGTGTGCGCATGCTGGGAGAATTTTATAATAAAGCTAGATTAGTAAATGGTCAACCATTCACATTTATGCTTACACCATTATTATCTTATCTTGATATGCTTCTAGAATCACCACTTGTACTAGATATGCAACAATTTGCATTCCAGGTAAAAAAATTAAGTATATAAATACAAATAAATATATAATTTTGAAAATGAACTCCATAATATTATACAATTACTATTTTAGATCTTTTTGAATGGTGCTGCAATTAAAATAGAATTTTCTGATAAGTTAGCTGAACTTTTTAATAAGGTTAGATTATTTCTTACATCAGAAAAAAAATTACCCAAAGAAGGAAAATTGTGGTTTTTATTAGCATTGGAAATATATAACAACAAATTTGCGATGTTACCTATTGAAGTATTTAAATTTTATCAAGAACAAATTGGTGGCTCTGCAATAGCCCTTTTCCAAGTAAGTATTTTGATTTTAAATCCAATGATAACTACAAATTAGAACAAGGAATTATTTATATAAATTTAGATAAGCAAATTGGGGCATTTTATTGTAAAATCAATGGTATGTGTACATGATTTTAAGAACACATTAGTAATTACACCCTTATATAAGGATGTAGAATTCATGTTTATTCAAATATGTTCTATAGTGCTGGTGTTTTTAAAATTAAGCACTTTACTTAAACTTTGACATAATGCATTGCAGTTTGAAAAATATTTATATGTAAGTATTTACAATAATTATTACACATTTGTTCTAAAGCATGTTAGAGACTGAAAAACTTGAAGATGTCACACTTTTCTGCTTTGTTTTACACTTTGTATGACTTTGAGGCTTGCTTTCTAAAACCTTAAGAGAGTGAATGAGAGATAGATTGTTATTCTTTCAATTTTTGGTGTTGGCAAGATGGTGTGTTAAAGGCTTTCAAGACCAATTTTTTTTGTAAGAAAGGACTAACTGAGATAGACGGATGTATTGGCTTGGAGGTATATTTTTCACATCACTTTAGCTAATGCATTTGTTTGTTTTGCAGGTTCATTAGCTGCTAGCATGAAGTGTAGAAGATATTAATAAATTTAATTTAGTTCGTTTACTTTATACATTTTTAAATATTTTACTTTATACATTTTTAAATATAAACATTTACAATTTATTTTGGGGAAACAATTTACACTAATAAATGTACAACAATTGATAGCTTATAAATTTGATCAATATTTTGTTACTCAAACATGATTTAAATAAATAGTAGTAATTTCAGTAGAGAGTGAAAATAATTTGACGAATCTGGAGAATTACTTTCTCTTTATTGATTGTCATTCTCGTGTGATATTATTTAGATATTTTAGATTCTAAATAAAAAAAAAATTCTTACACCCATAAGTAATATGAAGTAAGTAGGTACAAAAAGTAATGCGAATAAAAATTTTGAACATCGAAAACAAATGTTTTTTTCCCTCGATTAATGTTTGGAAAACATTGCATTGTCTTGTAGAGTTAATAATTAATTCCTTCTAAATTTTTTCTCCGAATACTTATTAAAATTCAATTTATTTCAGTGTCTAACGGAGATAAAGTTCTAATGAAGTGAATTGAATATGAACTGTAATTTTTATGATTTCCTGTTCATTGTTAACTGTTTTTGCAAGATAAGACGTTGCTGTAAATACTTAGATTTATTGGTAATATTAACTTTTTTTGTTTTTATAAAAATAATTTCAGCAGATTCTTTCAACCACTTTGAAATAATTAACCCTAAATTCAAATCCAAAATCGACCTGTTCCAGCATTTTCTTAAAATTCAATGAATACTGCCAAATGACAGTGGATTGTTTTGACTCACTCTGTATAAGTACATTTATACAGGAGAAATTTAGCAACTGAAACATTATATTTAAAATTATACCTTTATGCCCATAACACAGTATATTTTTAGAATATTCCCCCCATAACTTTTAAAATATGGATCAATCGGTTCGAAGAAGCATTTTCACTTCTCCCAAGTCTTGTTTATGTATTTGAAATTATTTATCCACTTGCATAGTGCAAAAGCCAAGCAAATTGACACACATCTTTTCCAGTAGAATTTTTTTAGTAAGAGGTTCGTAAGTATAATAGTCTGTAGATAATACCAACGAATATAGACGCTTATAGAAGGGAAGGCCAATGTGTAAGACCGATAGGTTTCCAACTGAACGTGGGATGGCGCCAGATGGACGAGAAAGACGTTTTATATTCGGTGGAGTGAAAAGAGAAAGCGCGTGGCTGAAAAATAGGGGCAGAGCACGTTCGACCGGCGACCGAACAAGCCCTCAACTCGGATTTTGAGTTTGTTAGACCGCGACGGTGGCGCCATCCGTTGGCTGGCTAACAGAATCTAAACGATCTGTTAGCCAGCTCCTCAACTGACCTCCCATAAGACCTGCCCTTCTATAAGCATATATATTCGTTGATAATAATTCACTGAATAACTGTGTGACATAGAAGTGACATAGTCTTGGTAATCCACATATGACTCTAAAAGTTTCAATGGGGCAGGAATTAATGGGACCAAAGAGAGGATAGAAATCTCTTCTAGTGTTCCAAAATATACCACCATTTTTCTATCAGGAGCTTTGCATTTATAGGCAAAGCAATTTTTGTTTTCTTTGCAGACTTCATTTTTCATTAGTAAATAATAATCTTGATGACTAAATATTTGGACTAAATTAAAAACTTGTTTCAGGGAATACAAAATACATTAAGTGTTCAAACCCCAGAAGACAACAAAACCCTAGAAAACTACCAGAGTAATGTAAACGTTCTACAGTTGTCAACTAAACCTGAACAGCCTCCCGTTACTACAGACCAAAATAACACTACTGTATCTTTTTCCGACGCAACAAATTCAAGCGGTTTCATATCCGATTCGTCAAGTCATAATAGTTCTAATTCTATTCAAAGAGAAAAATCGAAAACCCAAAATTCAGGAAGTATCTCCGGAAAATGCGGCAGGCCTATATTAGGGGCGGGCGCGCGGTTGAACAAAAATAAGTCCAACGACTCCAATTGGAGAGACAAAGACAATACCTTAAATGCTAGCGGGTGGGGTAAGAAGTCGGGATGGGGAGATGGAGATAAAAACGCCAAGAGTAAAAAGAAAGGGTGGGAACACGACGACAGATTTGAAAATGATTATAGTTAAAATAATTTATTTTATCATTAAGGGATTAAGTGATTGGTATCTTTTAAAGTTGGAACAAGCATTTGAATCCTCTTAATTTATCACTTGGTCTGTGCACGGAAAATGCGACGAAATAAAATGTACGCAATTTGCTTGGACATGTATAGATACTACCCTCCATAGAATTGTAGTTTTTGTGGTATGATAATAACTGATGAAAATTGTACGTTATTAAAAAAAGAGGTTCTAAGGAATATTTATGGTGAGTTTATAAAAAAACCCTTGGTCCTAACTTAGAGCTAATAAGTTGAATTATATTGGTTAGGCTATGTGATATATAAAAGTCCTAACTTAGTATTAGTCCCAAGACCTGACTTTGAAAGTTCCTTACTTTTACTTTCTAGGACTAACACTAAGGTAATGCGCAATCGCCGTCGAATTGATGTAGTATGTTGTCAGTTGTCATTCTACCAGGTTATGTTTATCTTATTTTTATAAACCACTCCAAAACTTTAGTAAAGCACGGCCGCTCTTAGTTTACCACTTTCAGATTAGAGACTTATAGTGATGAGGTGTTCTGTTCGTCGGAAATTTCAGTAGTACTTGCCATACTAGCGGAAAAACTAGCTGAAATTTCCGACGAACAGAACACCTTATCGCTATAAGCTTCTAATCCGAAAGCGGCAAACTAAGAGCGGCCGTACTATACTAAGTTAGGACTTGGGCTAAGCTAGTACTATGGATGGTTTATAACTCACCAATAATAACTACAAGCTGTACTGACCGATTCTTGAGAACGCATTTAATTTTCTACCCTGTTTTAGGATTAATTCCTCATCGGGTTTGGTCTGAAAGCAAGTGATTTGAAGGTCGCGGTCACTATCGATTGTAGTTATGTAGAAAAAAGAGAATCTATTATTATAGTCACTTCAGGGGATGTATTTTCGAGATCACTCGAGTACAATTCGTGTACTAAATTGAATGAATTTCGCACGAAAATCGTATATCCGTATTTTTGAAGGCATCGTTTTGTTTCGCATATAGTGACTCGAGTGGGTATGCACCATTCGAATATCAAACTTCGTATACGATTATAACCTTATTTCTGTTTAGTTATGTGTTAGATTGTGAATCACATCTGAAATGAATGAACATAGCTTTTTAAAGACGGAGATTTTGTTAGATCAACTTGGTCGGCATACTTCACTCTGTCTTTTTACTCTTTAGCTACTCTCGCGCCATCTGCTATTTACTGCTTACCGCTGGACACTTTTTCGACATTTTTCGTATACAAGTTTGTGCTCATTATATCTAGTCTCCATGGAGGAATGGAATGGTCGAAGTTGCGGTATTGCCAATGCAAATATTTATCGCATACGAATACATTTTCGAAGATGGTTCAAAAATACGATCTTCTAGTCGTGTGCGATTTTTTTCATTCGAATTAAATCGCTTACGAAAAAGTTCGACTGATCTCGAAAATACGGCGCCAGAATTGTTTCTTTTTGAACAATTCTCGATATTTTTCCCTGCTTTAAAATAACTTCATACCGTTTTTTTTAATATTTATTGTTTTCGATTTTATTCTAATGGATAAAAAATGCTTTTCTGAGCAGTATTTTGCAACTTTAAAAGTACATTTCACTAAAAACCTGAACTTGTTGTAAATCTTTTGATGAAGAAGCTCTATCTAATGATTTTTAATGCGATTTATTATACAGCGTTGCTGAAAGGTCTCGCACCAAGGGATTATTGAAACGGATAAAGAGAAAGTTATTAAATTCAAGGACGATGAATGAGAGATATTTTAGAGCAAATGTCAAATGTTTTTGACGTCAGCGTTTAGCGTACGGCCGTCATCTTGAATTTTTTGAAATGACAACCTAGTTCGAGTGACGTATCAAAAAGAAGCTTATTTTTTTTTTCTCTTTCCAAAAATAATAGCAATGTATCACTTTACTTGGAAATTATAGAAATTTAACAAAAATATTAAAATTGTAATTTCAAACAAAACTGGATGTTACAGAAATTTATAAACTAAACATTCATTTAAGTTGCAAATACTTCATCACAATAAACTCAATACTGGCCATTTGTTTGTCTTTGAAGCTACGAATAGAATCGTTGATCATTTGTGGAGGAATTCCCTGCTCTTCGAGACGTAGGTAAATTGTTCAAGTTAGTTGGTCTGTTAACATAAACGCGGTCTTTCATGTAGCTCCAGAGAAAAAATCAAGTAGTGTCAAGTCGGGGGATCTTGCCGGCCACTCAGTTGCACCTCTTCGACCAATCCATCTCTGAGGGAAAATTGTACGCTAAACGCCGACTTCAAAAACATTTGACATTTGCTCTAGTCTGATTCATCGTCCTAGAATTTCATAACTTTCCTTTTATCCGTTACAAAGATAATCCCTTGGTATGAGACTTTTCAGTAACGCTGCATATTTTAGTATGTAATTGTGTGTGCGTATGGAAGGGTGTGTCGGCATTGGAGAACTCCATTGTAGGTTTGAAATATAGGTAACATTATTTTAGATAATTTTATATTTTTTAATATTTCTCTAAAATTTTCGAGCTTTTCTGTGATATATATTTTTGTCTCGTTAATTATTTATACATTTTGTCATAGCAAAAATTATACAACTTTATATATTTTAACAAGTTTTGGTTGTCCTTTATATATAAATTATACTTACTAAAAATTCTTTGTGTATATAATTGTAACCTTTGAAAAGCCTTAGATATTATATAATATATAGTAGAATTTTATACACGCATTGCATTTAAGAATTAATATAAAATTTTGTATGGGATAAATTATGTAATATACCTACATTAGGAAGGTTAGTGTCTCCACGACTGAAATCATTGGTTTTAAAGTTAATGTAGTCAATTTTCTTCAAATTAAGTAGAGACTTATAACTTGCAACATAGATTCAAAAAATTGATAACAAACTTTACTGTAAGCTCAATACAACTTTCAAATTATACATAACAACATTAGAAACTCTTAAAATGAAACGGCTTTTATTAAAAACTAATCTATTATTTGATAACTTTCAAATCAATGATTTTTTTGCTTGTTTTATAAGATTACTAAACTAATACTCATAATTATTCTGTATTTCTACAAATTGTGATACATGGTTAGAACACAATTTTATAAAATCTACTCGAAGTGCCATCAAGTGGTTTTCCGAGTTGAATAAAAATGGTTTGTTCCAACAACAACAATAATTCTGAATCTCTAGCCTCACTTCATTTCGATTTTGTAAGTACCGATGAAATATACAAAATTCTCAGTCATTTCTCAAGTAGTTTCAATAAAGTGAAGTCAATTCTGGAACTATAAGTTTTGAACTCATGCGAATTTTCTGTTGGAACAAACCTAAAAATAACTCGATAACGAATGTATCTTATATTTATGATAAATGGCTCAGCTCGAACTTTTCAACCCCTTCGTCAAAAAAAATCTCATTTTATTTGAGAAACATCCAGAGAGGGAAGCATGGTTAGATGTATGTATATTGGGGTGACATTCACTGAGACCTAAAAAATCTATTGTTTCCCCTTACTTTTACTTAGTTCCTGAGGAAGTCTCGGAGACTAGTAGCTCCTTTAGTCCTATTTTCCGGAAGGAATTTTAGGATATGGTAAATGTCCCTCTTCTATCCAGTAATCTCTTAGGTGTTGTGCCCTAGTATTCTGAATTGCTGTGCAATTCGCAAGTATATGGATGGAGATTTCTTCTTTCATGCCACATAATCTACACTATTTTGAGCTTTTTCAGGCGACAATGTCCCGTTAGGATCCCTGTTAAAACTCTTAGTTTTACTTTGACTTATGCATTCATTTCATCTCAACAGGTTGTAGTTACCCAGAAGAATCTTTGATTGTCTAAGTATGGTTAGATGCTCTTGCTTCCTCTACACATAATCCCTTGAGCTGAATTCACAGAACATGTCGTTTGCATCATTATGGTTTGCTAAAAGTATTAGAGAGGCTTTAGTTTATGTTGGGTTATTCTTCAGTGATACCACCATACTTATGTTTCTTTAATATTAAAGAGCACACGAAGAGACACTTCGCCTCTTCCTGAGTGGAAACCTGGAGAAATAGCACTTACTGGTGAAATTAATAAATAACAAAAATAAACATCTGCATTAAAGAGGCTATTTTTTATATTTATTAAGACTGAGACCACAGGTTCTTGGGAAAATGTATCTAAAATGACAACAAATAAACATTTATTAATGAAATGTAGCTGTTCTTGATTATGTGGATTTGGAAGAAGTTTATCATTTTCGTTTTGATTTTTTTGTATATTTAGTTTAAATAAATCTTTGTCTTATTTTATGTTGTAAGGTTAACTTATACAGATTGCGAAAACGTTTAATATGTCATACGATAATAAGGATAATATGAACAACACTACTTGAAAGACCGAGAGAGACAAGAATTGTTCTAAAAACTCACAATTAGATTTGTCCCGTCTACCAAAACAGGTGGGCGTCTTACTTTCAACTGTTGTGTTTTGGTAGAGGGGCCTGATCTAATTGTGAGTTTTTAGAGCAATTCTTGTCTCTAGCTTTCAAGTAGTGCTGTTCATATAATCCTTGTCGTACTTGTGTAAATCGTATGACCTATTAAACTTTTTCGCAATCTGTATATTTGTCTTAATTATTTATAATAAATAAACTGCCTAGTATTGAAAATATACGAGAGCGAGAACATAATTTTTTATTCATGTTTAGTACTTAATTATTTTTTTTTAACTGTAATTTATATGAATATTTCAAACACCTGTGGCAATATGGCCGGGACATACTAAAAATATCCTATATTGCATTGCACCGGACACTCTGTTGAAGCCCATTTAGAAGCCCCCTTTTATAAAACTGTTTTGTAATTAATAGTCATATGCCACAAACATATATTGAGTGAATTGTTTTTGTACAACTAATTGGTATCCTATATTTTCAATTTAACTTTTTATACCGAAACATTTTTAATCTAGACTTTTAATCATGTTTAATTTATTGCTGAAGGTTGTATTATATTTATTGTAATTTTTAATATATATAATATGGTAATGTAATTTAAAATATAGGTACATCTTAGTATAATAAACTGAATTTTTAAATAACAAAACTTTGCATTATTAACCCTTACCCAAACAAAATATTTAGGTAAGTAGATATAAATAAATTAGACCTCCATCTAGGAACTGAAGTTTCAAGCAAATCCAAACTATTGTTTAAATGTGTAGTGCCGATTATTTGAAGTCTCTCACACTGGACGAACTGTATAATAGTGGTAACGATAGCTTATAGCTTTGTGTATGTTCTGTGAGCTTATAATACAGAATAGGACATTCAAGGGTAGGAATCAACCATAATGCAAGTGGATCTTTGCGTCTCGGGTTCACATTTTTACAATCATCTTCCTTGAAATGTAGGTATGAAGCCTATCCCATTATAAGAAATGAAATTATTGTTATTCAAGGGTTTGTAGTTAACCAGTCGGCATTGTTTTCCTAAGCGGCAAATATGAATAACACGATCCATGTATCCTTAATAAAGAGTATAGCTAATGAACATTTTGCGGTGCGTACGAATATTTCCCGCCATTAAAATTCAAATACCACAGCCAATAGGAAAGTTTCCGCAGTCTAAGATCAGTGTGACCAACAAAAAGTGGTTTTTATGACAAGAATGACAGTTAATGTCTACCATTCAAAACATAAGGGCTGCGTTCATAAACTTACTCCAGTGAGTAGAGAAGAGTATGATCACGTGATTAGAAAAGTATGTTTGATGGTTACTCGGAGTAACCGTTCAGAGGCTTCACCGGCCGAAGGCAAATCAAATGTCATTGTGTTGTGTATGAATTTGGGGTTATATTGTTCATTTCGAAAATAGAAATTAATTAACCATGGATGAGTTGAATATTAATAATCAAATAATATCAATTTATCAATAAAAATAACCTGGCAGTAGGCTTCTGAACGTTTATAAAAGCATACTCTATACTGGTAGAGTAAATTTATGAACGCTTCGGAGTAAACTATCCTTACTCTGAGTAAGTTTATGAACGTAGCCCTTGAACTTTCGGCAAATCACCAATTCTCTTCTGTCATTATGTCACTAGTTATGTCATATGTCAGTGGAAAAAGCAATCAGAAGAATAAAGTGATACAACTAACTAGAACTACTACAAAAGTATGGAAAATAAACATAAACGAATATCAACAAAAACAAATAACACTGACATCTGACATAACTAGTGACAATGAAAGAAGAGAATTGGTGATTTGCCGAAAGTTCCTAGATGGTTCCTAGAATTACTGGCCACCGATGCATTGAAAATTCAGCTAAAACGTCATTTTAAATTTTAAGATGTACGCTTCGGCTTCGGTAAAGCAATATAGATGTTCGTTAATTATAAAAACCTGAAAAAATCTTATGTTTTGAATGGTAGACATTAACTGTCATTCTTGTAATAAAAACCACTTTTTGTTGGTCACACTGACCTTTTTTTTTATAATAGTTATATATGATCTGTGACACTGACCTTAAACTGAACTCCTCTATTCCGGATGCATGGGGAATAACGTTTATCCCGAAAAAACAAAGTAAATATTCGTATTATACTTTTACGGCAATCATGATCACAAGTATATGCACGACGTCATTACTATAACAAATCTTAAAAGTTAATTATCATTAGTTTTCAATCAAAAATACATTCTCACTAACGTATTTTTCATGCGAATTTGCTTTTAAAAGAGCAATAAAATATTTTTTCACGGTCATCAAAATAAAAACTGAATCCAAAGTATTACCAACCTAATAATTAACAAAAAATTTGTTTGCCCCAATGACTAAATTAGTCATTGGTTTGCCCCTTATGATTACTTACAAAAAATAAATTTATGTCAAAAAAAATGTATAAGTTATAAAGTTTCTTCATTTATATTTTCAAAGTTACCAACAAATGAAACCAGAAATGCATCCCATCCCATCTTATATTCAATAATATTTTTTGGGTTTTCAATAAAAATATTTACATCAATTTGTCAAACTACAAAAGATATAAATTTTAAATATGGCGCCAATTACTTATTCATTAAGTTGGTTACACTGGTGACCCCTAGCGCCTTAGCGCTTTTGTGGATTGTAATAATCAGGTATGGTTAACGGCGTTACGTTTTTGTTAAAAAAACAATTGTGGGTGAAAGTGATATAATAAGTAATTGTTTAATTAGTGATATATTTTTACACTTTGGCAAAAAAATGATTATAGCCGTCATTTCTCTGATATCAGATATTTTATATGAATTTGTCGAAGTAACTATAGCTTGTCAGTTTTGGAAATGGCGTCTTTCCACATGGTGATAAAATTGGTTTTGGTGACTCGTAATTAAAATTTCTAAGCAATCTTGATAGTTTTTAGAGACAAATGAAAAATATCTGAAATTAGATCGAATTTAAAGGAACAACATATACAGTTATTTTACTCTTTATTAAAATAACTGCGATGTTGCCGTTATATTTTGTAACTATTAATATTCTTCTGCAACTCTAAATATTAAAAAATTTTAATAATAATATTGTAGTGTACTGTGATTTTGAACGCAAGTTGGCTTACTCGTACATTTTTCGTTGTGTCCTATTTAATTGTTTACACTGGAGGCTTAAAAGTCATTTGATTTATCAAAAAGCATCTTTCATATTGGTACTTTAAAAATATTTAGTAGTTATTGTTGAAACACTATTAGTGATTAGTATGTACACTATTTAAATTCTTGGATAATTTAATATATTGGCAACATTTTTCAAAATTCATAGTATTGGTGCATTTTTATATCAACAATTCTGAAGTAGGCTTAATCACTTGGGTTATAGATTGAAGTAGGAATGTGACTTTGTCAAATTTGACTTTAATTGTCAAAAGTAGATAAGTAATGTTTGTCATATTTGCTTTATTGCAGTTAGCTTGTAAATAGTACCTCTGTACATACTGTACAAAGAAAAAGATGAGTTCAAGTAACAGAGCCACCTCAAAAGGTGGCAGAGTGAAGTCTGATAAATTGCAAAAATCAGAGAAATCGGACAGTAAAGGTAAGTTATAAGTTATAATGCATATTGTATACCATCCTTCAATGATTACAATATCTTGGTATTAGTTCTCCTAACTTATTTTTCCATCATCATTTAATATACTTAGATTCTTAATGTTTTTTATACACAATTTAGAATATTAAGCATTGTATGGAATAAAAATGGAAACACACTTTATGTATACAATTGAAAGCAAAACATTGATGTTTTATCCATGAAATTGTATGTGCTGTTTGACATTGCATGTGTGATTTAACACTTCTGCATCTTATCTTAATTTTAAGCTTAATTCATTTGAGGTTTGACAAATACTGATAAGAATAATGCAATATGTATACCATAATGAGTCCTAAACCCTTCGTGCTTAGAAAAAAAATGTATATCCCTTTAATATCAGTGACTACCATCAATAATCTGCATAAAGGTGTGATGGCTGTTGACCTGTCTGGAGATAATAAGCTTAAATCAGTGACAAAATTGTAGACAATGCAAATGTGGCAAGATTATAGAATCATCCATATGTAGTCTAAACTTGTTATGATTAAAATAATTTTTCTTTGAAGCTAATCAAGAAGTTATCTATAGGTGTTTGCGATCTAAAGGTTTTATTATATATCTAATTTTGATATGTAAATAAACAATATTTATTTGAATTGAATATAAACAAATTTGTTTGGGAGGTCAATATCTTTGAAAATGCATACTTGTGTAAATTGTTTCCATATCATATAATGTGCTTACCTCGTATATGAGAGACACCAACATTTTGCCAGAGTCCACATCTACCATTTTTGAGAGACACTTATTTCACTGTCTGGCCATATATATCAAAAATAAACCCCAGTACCATGTATTTAAAATGGAGAATTCTGAGTAAAGTAATATGAATGTTGATCAGGCAAGATTGGAAATATATTTACTCAAAGCTACCTTATATATAGTATGAGACAAAAAAAAAGTAAGAAACTAATAAAAGAGAAACCCTTATTTTAATGAATTCACAAGAAAAGTGTGGTTTGGATGATAGGCGGTTTTCCTGATTACAATATGACACACAAAGCTGATTCTTTGTATGGAAGTACCACTTCAAGTGTACAAAAACATGAAATTAAAAAAATATTACATGGAAAAGGTGGCAATTTATTATTGAAAAAATGTGATATATCCTACATAATGTGATATATCTATTACCATATGCCCACTTTTTAGCTTACAGATATTCTTTCTGGTTCATAATAAATAGTAATGATGGAACTAAATTATATATCCAGCCGGTATAAACAGTTACGCTATGCTTACGTATACATTCACTCTTTCTCCTCATCATAAAGTTTGTTCATCTATGAGTAGGGTTAGATTAAAAGTGTTTGTAGTTGGAAAATTATCTTCCATGTGCAATTTTCCTAAGAGGTCTTTGTTAACACAATTTATTTTAGGGAAAGGAACTGACAAACAGCAGCACAGAGATGCTAATTCCAAAAACGAAGACCCGAGCATGAAAGAAAAAGTTAAACAGTTGATAGAAATGTCTCAGAGATCTGAAGAGGAAGTTTGTTTGGCCTTGCATGAATGTGACAATGATGTTAATTTGGCCAGTAATATGTTATTTGAAGAGATGGGCATTGTAAGTATGATTTTTCGATCTTCACCAAAAAAAAAATATCAAGCCATCTTTGAGCACTTGTTTTTGACACTTCTACAATGTGTCAAAAACTGATGCTTAAGGCTTTGTTCAGGCATGTCTTGTTTATAAATACAAACATATGTTTTCGATAAGAAATTCATTTAAATGATTCAGTTTATTGATATTATTGTGTATTTTTTATCAAAACATAGTAAACAGTTCTGTATGAATTTATCAACAATTTTATCAGCTGACTAATTCATTAATGCAGTCAATAGGAATTTAATTATAGTTGAATCACTTTCAAAGTCCCAATGCATAAATGTACTGCATATTTGCAGAGTTATATCAATTTCGTCATCATTGTTTTAAGGTGTGACATTATTAGTCTTTACCAACAAATTTTATTTATGAACATTCTTCATTTCTTGATAGGGCGAATGGGAAACTAGAGTAAAGAAGAAAAAGAACAGACAAGCATCCACAAGCAAACAAGAGAAATCCGACGACACCACTCCCGTTGACGACTGGAACGACTCAGTACTTCCATTGTCGAATGCGGTAGGTGGTGACAAGGACAAACCACGAGGGGGTAACCGGGGAGGCAGACAAAATAATCGGGGTTGGCGGGGTCGTGAACGCCAGGAAAATGATCGCAATTTGGAGGACCGCCCCCGCGGAGATAGAGAAAGACGGGGTCGCATCGGTGGTGGTCCCAGAGGTGGTGGCGGCGGTCGTGGAGGAAGAGGAGGCGGCAGAGCGGGTGGACGATACTTGCCGAGAGGCAGTAGAAGCAACAGTGGAGGTTATAATAAACCTATTGATACGTGGGACAATTCAAATACTTGGGACAATAGTACTGTTGCTGCTACAAATCATAACACAGAAGATACTTGGGACGATTTTCCAGGTGCTGATGAATGGTCCACTGAAGAATATCAAGGAAGTTTGGCGGATACCAAAGTGTTCACTCCTAGTAATCCACCTCCTTTGGATCCCATTATTGATCAAACTGCATTAAACTCATTGCAAGATCCAACGTTTGGAAACGATCCATTGGTCCAGCATAGTATACAATCACAAAGTCCTGTTCCACCTATGATGGGAAGTCTGACAGCTGCACAGACTCAATATTTCTCGCAGCTCCAACAAAATAATGACAGTCTTAACAATCAGTACCAAAATCAATCCTATCAGAGTCCAACTTATGAAAAGGCTACATCTAACCAATACACAAGCAACACAGCTCCTTATAACAGCGCCTCTGTGAATCAATATGGTTCAAATGTAGCTGCTCAATCATATGGTACTAATACTCAGCCATATGGTACACAGACCGGTTCAAATCAGTATGGCGCTGATAACACTACCTATCAAAGTAATGTGTATGTTGGAACGCAGGAGACTCCATCTACTCAACCTACAAGGACGAAGACCCAGAGAGCAAGGGTACCGCCTCCATCAAAGGTAAAAATTTATTGCAATACATGAATATTTGTTGATAAGATGTTATTGTAACAATATGATGAACGATGACGAGACTGAAACACTAACCGGTTAAAGCTCCAGTACTGTCAGTAAGTTTTTTACCGACTCGTACTCTGTTGCTTACAAACCAGTCTGTATTTAAAGATTATCACGGCATTCTGATTAAAATTTTTAATATATAAAGTTTTAACTATACTTTACAAAATGTGTAACTGTTTCTTTATGTTTTATTCAAGATACCAGCAAGTGCCGTAGAAATGCCCGGTGATCTGAACTCTAGCATTGGCTATTTGGACGTACAGTTTGGTGCTATGGACATCATAGATACAAATTCATCGTTCGATAGTGGAATGGATGCAAAATACGGCAGTGCACCTCAATCAAATAACTTGGAGACACCATCGGTGGTAGTACCGGTCGCTACAAATCTGGATCTCACTTCAACTTCTGTCAATCAAAATTCTAACTTGGATACGTACTCGCCAAAGACGAATGCACAAAACAGTATTAGCTCTGCTTTGTCACAGAGCGTAAGTAAAATATTTTATTAATATTTGTTGATACAATAACTTTTGGTCAGCTGAATTTCGAAATGTTAAAACTTCTATCCATATTAGTAGTTAAGACATAATCTAGAACTCAAATAATTAGATCCAGTTGCTGGGTCTCTTCTTGCAAGATTTAGTAACCTATTTCTTTTCTTTAACAATTAATTTTTCGATTTGAACAACATAAAACGTAAGCATATTGTTTCAATATGTAGCGACGTTAACTACTCCCATCAAAAAATACTTCAATACTAAATCGCAGTTCGCAGACTCATCGCACATAACTAAGAAATTTTGGAAGGATAAGGGGCGGGGTTTCTTTCAGTGGTTCTGAATCCAGTTGTCCAGCTAAATACTTGATATTCATTGAAGTGAATTTATAGAAATGTTTGGGTTGGTGGACTATTTAGATTGGAACATTAAACAGCTATGTTCCGTTTCTCGTTGCATGTATCTGTATATCTTGTATCACTCTACATGTTAATCTTATTGGGATGTGCAGTTTTTAGGTTCTTATATTCTTATCAATGATGATACGATGACGAGACTGATGGACTTGTATACTGTAAACAATCATTATCGATAAGTTTTTTGTCGATTATGTTCAGTTTGCTAGTTTTGCTATTTCCATAAGATGTCGTTGGCATACTGAGATAAGAATAGTTTGACCAGTTGAAGAAAAGTATGTGTATGGCTTCTAAACGGAACATATTTTTGTAAATAAAAAGTTATGGAACTTGAACATATTCCCTCCTTTCTAGCCCATCAGACAGCGATGTCATAGTCAGACGCCATTACTATTCTAGCGTTTTGGAGCGAAATTTAAATTGTATTTTGAAAAGGTGAATATTTTTTTCAGCTCTCAAATACAGATACCATTCCACAAACAAGCGATCATATGACTAACACATACAATTCAGCACCGAGAACTACAACTCAAGGTAGTACGTCGACGTCATCATCCGTAACAGCGACAGGTCTGGATTTGGGCAGTAAACAACCGCCCGATACTAATCCGTATTCACAGTCGTCATACAGTTCCTACCAGTCCAAATCGAACACATACAACCCTTCAACTTATAGTGGGGCAACTGTAAGTAAAGATCTTTCGTTTGAAAACTTAATTTATGATTTTAATATTTCTAGACCACTGTAAGTTCTTACGTTTCCAACCAAGCGAATACTTACGCTACCAGCCAAACGGCGGCGTACAATGCTGCTAGTGCGAACACGTATCCAAGCTCTTACTCCTCGAATACTTCGTACCAGTCCAACGCAAATTCAGCTGGTTTTCCGTCGATCAGTCAGGCTAACACCTACTCTTCGAATACACAGTCTTATCCTCAGAATACTAGTCAATCTGTCTACGGTGCTAACACGGGTAAGTTTATAGAAAGCTTTTTATGTGTGAAAATAATTTCAAATTGAATCTTTAGGTTTAAATAACAGCTCGAGCTACGGCAACGCGACAGCCGGCCAATATAACAACTACGGTTCCAGCAACAAACTCGGTAAAGATGCGAGCGCTTATGATAACAGTTCGAGTACGTCGAGTAACAGTCAAACGACTTCAACTAGTGTTACGACGTCGACACCTTTATCTTTAACTCAAGCTGGTGTTACTACCAGTAAAACGTCTACGACATTAGGTAAGTGATTATTTTCAAAGATTTTAATTACCTAGGAGTGTTATATATATATATTATCAAAAACCCAATTACCATAGTGTATGGTGTAGGGTATACTTTTACAATTATACTTGTTTCAACTACATAGTATTATGCTTAAGACATATATCCATTTTTTCATCGATGCTTTGGTCCAGATAGAATTTTATTCATGTACAAATTTAGCCCATTGCTTTTTATCTTTTGCCATTGTTTTTGCCTCTGTCCATGTTTTTCCTTTTTCTTGCAGTATGCCTACCATAACACCATCCCATGTTTGTTTTGGTCTTCCCTTTTTCGTTCTTTTTTGTATTTTTGATTGCCATACTTTTTTAACTGGTCTTGTATCGTTCATTCTTTGTAAATGTCCCCACCAGCTTAATTGTCTCTTTTCAATGAATTTAAGTGTTGATTCTATGTCAAGGTCTTCTCTTATTTTCGTATTTCTTAGTTTGTCTTTCTTTGTGACTCCTTTAACTCGCCTAAGATACTTCATCTCAACTGCTCGTATTCGACTCTTTTGTCTCTTTGTTAATACCCAAGATTCACATCCGAATGTTAATATTGGCCGGTAAATCGTTTTAAATACATTTTCTTGGAAATTTCTTTTTTATTTATAAATGTCGAATTCATCGTGTGATAAAGATTCATCGTTTTTTGTACTCTATTGGTAATTTCGACTTCCTGCGTTCCATTTTCTTCTATTTCTACTCCCAAGTATTTATATCTTCTAACTTGCTCAATTTTTATTTCATCTAATTGTATATTCAAATGTTTTTGTTACGGTCCTATAACCATAACTTTGGTTTTGCTTTGATTAACTGTCATTCCAAATTCTTCAGATACCGTGCTCCATATTTCCATATTCTTTTGTAAATCCTTCTCTTTCCCTGCCATAATTATTAAATCATCTGCAAAAGCTGCTTCTGATATATCCACTCTTCCTAAATGGCTGTATCCAACGTGTAGTTTTGCCATTTTGATTGACGATTTTTTAATTATTTCATCAATATAAATTGTAAATAATAATGGACTTAGTCCCCCTCCTTGCCTTAATCCTTCTTGTGTTGAAAATGATTCTGATGCTTTATTTTTGTATATTACACAATTTCTATTATTTTTGTAAATGTTTTTGATTATGTCTATTATTTTGTAGTTTACCCCCCTTCCTTCTAGTACTTTCCATAACTTCTCCCTTGGTACTTTGTCAAAAGCTTTTTCCATATCTATAAATCCCATATATACCTCTTTTTCTTGTTGTGAGAACTTATCAATTATCTGTTTCACCGTAAATATGTGGTCTTGTGTGCTTCGCCCTCTTCTAAATCCACTTTGTGATTCTTCGAGAGTATTTTCTATCAGTGGTCTTAGCTTACTGTCTATAATATTCTCGTAGACTTTCATAGCTGTACTAAGTAGATTTATTCCTCTATAATTATTGCAGTCTTGTCTATCCCCCTTTTTATATATTGGAACTATTAAGGCTGTCTTCCAATCTTCTGGAATCTGTTCTTCACTCCAAGCAGTGTTGTATATTTTCAATAATATTTTTGTTCCTGTTTCCCCTAAATTCTTGAACATTTCTGATGTTAATTTATCAATTCCTGGAGATTTTCCATTTTTCAATTCATCTATTATTTCCTGTAATTCTTTTAGTGTTACAATGTCTTTATTTTCTATTATTGCATCCTTTTTTTTTTGTTAATGTCCTGAACTTGGTTGTCTGCTCCTAGTAATTCCTCAAAATACTCTTTCCATCTATCAATTACTTCGTTTTCATTTCTTAGTATATCTCCTTTTTTATTTTTTATCCAGGTTATTTCTTGTGTTTTTTCCTTTCTTAATGACTACAATGTTTTGTAAAACAGTTTTTGATTTGATTTACTATTGCTTTCCATTTTTTCGCCAAATTCTTTCCACTGATTTCTTTTAGCTACTGCTACCATCTCTTTTACATTTTTCCTCTTCTCTTTATACATTTCATAGTTTTCCGTTGTTTTGTTATTTATATACATTTTCCACGCTTCTTTTTTTAATTTTACTTTTATTTTAATTTCGTCCGTCCACCAAGCTGTTTGTTTTTTCTTATTAGTTTTCTTGCTACAACCACATATTTCTTTAGCGGTTTCCAATACGGTTTTTTTGAAATAATCCCACATTTCTTCTAAATTACCATTTTTCATTATATCACAATTATTTAAGAACTTTCCTGATAATGCTATTTTGTATTTTTCTGCCATATCTTTGTTTTGTAGTTTGTATGATCTGACCGATTCATATTCTATTGTTTTTTCTAATTTTTGTCTATTATGGTTTGTAATTTCTACTTGTTCTCTTATTTTTGTTACAAGTAAATAGTGGTCACTTCCTATTTCCGGTCCTCTTCTAACTTTGGTATCCAATACTTCCTTTCTATTTCTCTTTTCCACTAAAATATAATCTATTATTGACCTTTCATTTCTGCTTTCCATCACACGTGTATATTTATGTATGTCTTTATGTTGGAAAAATGTATTAGTTACAATAAAATTGTGTAATATGCAAAAATCCAGCAGCCGTTCTCCATTATTATTCCTAAATGTTTCACCATGTTTTCCTATTACTGCTCTATAAATGTCATCTTTTGTTCCCACTCTGCTATTCAAATCTCCAAGTATAATTATTTTTCCTTTTGCATTTTCTGTAGCCATAGTTAGATCTTCCCAAAACCTATCTTTATTTCCTACTGTATCGTCTTCATTTGGTCCATATACAATTATTATAGTTTTTGTGTTCATATTTTTATCTTTCATTTCCATCGCCAATAATCTTTCCGACCATCCCCTCCATCCAGTAATTTGTTCTTCTAAGTTTCTATGTATTATGCATGCAACTCCTGCTGCCGCTCTTTTCTCATTTTCAATACCACTATATATGAGTATATGGCCATTATCCATTTTCACTATCCCCTGTCCTTTTTTTTTGTCTCTGTTATAGCTAGTATTCTCAAGTTTGTATTTTCAAACTCTTCTTCTAATTCTTTTTCTTTTCCTAAAATACTTCTTACATTCCATGTTCCAATTCTCTACATTTCCGTTGCTGATTTTACTTTATTCATATCCAATTCCGTTGCTGTGTCTTTTTCTCTGTTACCATGAATATCTGTTTCTTTATTTAGTTTTTTGAATGTATTTTTTCCAGTATTCTCATTCTATTTGTTTCTTTATCCCATCTCCATTCTTGCCCATTTACCGTTACCTTATTGTATCCCGTTTTTACGTCTTTTCCCTTTTGACTTTCTAATTTTGCAAACATCCTTATCTCTTTTTGTTTTTCTTTTTCCTTCTTGGTCATATCATTATTTATAAAAACTCTTTCTTCTTTCCTCTCCTTTAATTTAGCTTTATTTGCCATAATTTTTTCTTTATCAGCTTCTTTTTGACATTCCACTATACACATTTTCTCCCCTATCTTGTTAACTGCTTTAGGCTCGATATTTATTTAGGAGTGTTAAGTATAGAATAAATCGAGTTTTGGAACATTAAAAAGCTGTTTCATTGTTTTATAATCATGTTCTGTAACTATACGTTGCCACTTCTTTGGAAAATATGAATAGCGTGCAAAGTTTAATGGCACATTCACCAATAGAAAGCAAAACTCCTGCTTCGAGAGCTATTGTCAGGTGGGGATATTGTTTTGACGGGGCGTAAATGAAATTTAAATGAGAGTATAATATATCTTGTAATCTTATTAGGGTTGTGCAGTTTAGGTTCTTATATTATCAATGATGATACGATGATGAGACTGATGGACTTGTATACTGTAAACAATCATTATTGATAAGTTTTTTGTCGATTATGTTCAGTTTGCTAGTTTTGCTATTTCCATAAGATGTCATTGACATACTGAGATAAGAATAGTTTGACCAGTTAAAGAAATGCAAACAGGACCTATTTTTGTAAACAAAAAGTTATCGAACCAAATTTAAACATATTAATCCCTTTCTAGCACTCTATATTTCTTTTAGTAACAATTTTATTTTGTAGCAGCGAAAAATTCAAACAGTATTGTGTCAAATATACCGCCAAGCGTGGCGCCTGTTATGAGTATGCCATACATCGGACAGGTACCATACTTTCAACAACCCGTCTACTCTTATGAAGAAATGCAAATGTTGCAGCAAAGGCTTCCTCATATGGTAAGTTGGAGATTAGATGTTCAATTAGTGTGTTGTTCGATTATAGCTTAACTCCGAGTGTTTCTTTACTAGTAACCGTCCAGATTTCATACTTTTTATTTATACGATGTTTGTTTGTCACTTGTCTCATCAGTTTTTTAATGCTAATGCTTTTATATGGTTAAGGGCAATTGTTGTTGAATAATATGACCATTGTTTGAATATAAAGAGCTCTAAAAGTAGGGAAAGGATCTTTTCTTTACAAATTAATAAAAAATATGAAATCTAGTGAATACATTCTCCGCATTCTTTCCATTTTAACATAACATCGAACCGACTCACCTCCCAAACATTCATCATCTAGACACAACCAATCATCTCGCTTAAAACTACCAGCTTTCTTTTCACACAAATTTAACCTCAATTGAAACTAAAAAATTTGGAAAGTTCTCGGGTGAAGTCGATTTGGTACCAACGAATGTGACGAACCTATGTATTTATCCTACACAGACGACACCCTACTATGATATGAGTTATCAGACACCGACGACGCTGGCAGCCGTAAGAGACGCAGCGACGCTCGGCAACGTTGGATATTCTCTATCGTCCGATGGAAGATTCGCGAGAACAGACAATAATGCTTCACCCGTTCCCACGACGCTGTCGCAGCAAACCAGCACTCTGACGCAAGGACATCAAGCACAACCGATTTTGGCAGGTACTGCGCAACCGTACTTCTTCGCAACTGCTTTCAATACCATCGCTCCGAATTACCAGTTTGGAACAATGTACACGGTAAGTAACATTTACGAATTTTGTTTTTCAGTGAACATGTAATCTACTAAAATGCTTGTATGAGGGTTGCCTTTTATATTTTGCATATAGAGCTAGAAAAAAATAACAGTAGATAACTTTTAATCACTATTGTTTTCCACAAAGAGAAATGCAATTTTGCATCCTTTGGAACCAATTCTAGAAGCAGTTATTGCACTCGCTTGTTGATATATTCAAAACAGAGTTTTTGAAGGCGTTGACTGGATTCGAATGTTTTCTTGCTTTAAAAACTTTATTATTTTTCGAGCTGTGAGGGAACTTGCATTGTCTTGGTAGAGGATCATTCGACATTGGGGGTATTTCTAAACTCGGCAATTACTTTTGGCAAATAAATCGATATGTACCAATCAGCAGTAACAGTTCTTTGATCTTGCAGAGGAATTGTTGCTACATGATAGTGATGTAACGGAGGTCCGGCTCACCTACTGACTCCGGCCACATCCGGCCTGAAGCCGGAGTTCTCGACTTCGGCATTATTGGCACCGGAGATAGGCCGGAGGAATTATTTTTTAAACTTGAATAAAAAATAAGAAAAAATGTAAAAAAAAACGTTTTATTTTAAATCTGATTCA
Organism: Lochmaea crataegi; assembly: GCA_947563755.1. NCBI lineage: Eukaryota > Metazoa > Arthropoda > Insecta > Coleoptera > Chrysomelidae > Lochmaea > Lochmaea crataegi. The sequence goes on from OX387435.1 coordinate 31,938,349, forward strand.
AAAAATGACAAAACTAAAATAGGTATATTCTCTAGTACTCAAAATTTAGACGGGGAAGATTATGGTGAATAAACAATAATTTCTCAGCATTTCGTGGAGTAAGTCTATTACGTTTATCTTCATATATGTTTCCCGCTTCCGAAAAACTTCGTTCTGAGTAAATACTGCTAGGTGGAGAGGATAAATATTTTATTGCCAATTTCACCAAATCAGGAAAAGCATGTTGGTTATCTTTCCAAAATGAAATGGAATTCGATTGTCTATCATTGAGTGGGAGTAATAGATAGGCAGAAATTTGCTTTGACAGATCCTTGTTTTTCTTTAACCTAGGTGTGGCTGCGCTTATATTGGTTTTGATTTTGATATTCGATGCAGATTGGGCAATTTCTTTGTAACAGTCAAAAATTGAATCACGTTTCCGCTTTGAAGAAGGGGGAGAATCCCCAATGCTGAGGCTGTTACTGGAAGATTCACTTGAATATCCATCATTATTAGATATTTCATCTTGTTGAAGTTTAAGTGCCTCCACTAATAACAACCGTTTAACATTTTCACCTCTTTCATCATCAGCACTATCTGCAGTAGAAAAAAAGGCCACTTTGTAGCGCGGATCTAAAATTGTTGCCAACGAACAGTTTTCGTTTTTCTCGTATTCTCCAAACCTTTTGTGAATTTCTTCCACTGAAGTTTGTAGTAAAGTGCCCAGACCAAATGGGTGAACTTTTGATAAATATTTATTGAGCATTACAATAGAAGGAATCACATCAGATAAATATGAGTCTGTACTGCTAAGCTGTCTTGTAAGTTCCTCGAATGGTGCTAACAAAGTTAGCAGAGAACCAATTAAATCCCATTGTGTTTTGGTCAAATTACCAATGTTATTTTCATTAGCATAAATTGATAAGCATCTTTTTTGTTCATAAAGGCGCTCTAGCATATAGAATGATGAATTCCATCTGGTTTGGACGTCTTGAATTAATTTTTTATTTGGTAGGTTAAGGTCATTTTGAATTTGTTTAAGTTTGTCACAGACTAAAGACGAATGACAAAAATGACCCACAATTTTTCTAGCCACTGCCAACGTGTCAATGACTGCTCTTTGCGATTTTAAGGATGATATAACCACTAATTGTAAGGAATGTATAAAACATGAAAAATTTTCAACTCCTAATTCATTGCAACCTTTAACCATATTGGATCCCCCATCTCTAATTATAAGATGTATCTGAGACTTTGTTAAATTCCATGATCCTAGCAAATTTTCAAATTTGGCACAAATATTTACACCTGTGTGGGATCCAGAAAAATGTTCGCAATTCAAAACAGCATTGTATTTTATGAAGGAAATTGGATCTATCCAGTGACCAGTCAAACTTATAAAGCTTTCATTGTTTTCTTGGCAAGTCCAAATATCCGAGGTTAATGAAATGTGCTCAGCTTTTTCTAACAGTACACTTATTTTATTTCTCAAGCGGCCATAAATATCGGGAATTATGTTGTTGGAAAAATAAATTCTTGAAGGAAGGTTATACTGTGGTAAAGCATGAGACATTAGTCTTGTAAAACCCTCATTAGTAACAATTGAGTAGGGTTGATTATCTAAACATATCATTTCAGCTATTTTATAATGAACTTTAACTGCACGACTGTCCATAATGTCCCATATTTTTTTTTATCTATTACTTTTTCTAATGATAATTGAATTTTGCTTCCTTTTTGTTCATTGTTTTCAGTTTCTTTAACTTTGTCTTTTTCTTCAGTTAGATAAGTTAGATTATTAAATTCCTCTTGATGAATGCTTTTTAATTGTCCAAAAAGAGGTGTAGTAGAAGCTGCTTTGCCACTACCACCTCTTGAAATTAACTTTTTGCAATAATTGCACTCTGCTTTAGTTTTATCACTTTCACTGATTTTGAAATGTTTCCAGATCACACTATGTTTTTGTTTCGAGCGTTTCAACATTTTTAATCACTATTTTTACTAATTTTTAGTATTGTTATGTTATAGTTTTTTTATGTAAAAAATGTACTAATCTAATAAGCTAACAACACCGAAGTTTCAAACAAACAATATTAATTTGAACTTTTAAGGTTATGTTATTCACAGGGATGCAAGATGCAAGTTTGTTTTGCGCATGTTTTGTGATTTTTTGACAATTGACAACCTCCGGCAGTAACTCCGGCTAAATATTGCCGAAGTTACTGACTTCGGCCTTCGGCAAAATCTTACCTCCTACATGACCCGCTTTTGAGACAAATGTCGCCACCATCTTTTTGGAAACACTTCGAGAACGGATAACTTTTGACAGTTAATTTTGACATTTGATATTTGTTGACGAACATGGTGTTTTATCAATTTGGCCTATATTTTCGGCCTTATATCTTCCGAAATACCCTGTATATTATTTTGAAACTTTCCATCCATTTCTCCTCCCCCCTCAACATTATTTCCACCATGTTCTCCCAATACACTACCTCCCCTATATTCCTCTCCAACTTCTTCAGCACTTCCTCGTTCTTCCAGCATCTAAACACATGTCCCACATCATCTTCCACTTCACACCTCTCACACACTCCAGTCTCTTTTCTCAATTTTGTGGAGGTACCCTACTCTCGACCCATGTCCAGTGAGCACCTGAGTAGATGAGCAACACGGGTTCTGGGCCATCAGGACCGGCATCAGGGGGCTATGAAAATTGAAAATAGTGTGGGGGGGGGAGAAGAGGTACGCTGGGAACGGTACTGCGTTGTGTGACGCATGAATCGTGCGCCGTGACGTACGAATCATGCGCCAAAAGGACATTAGCGGAGTATTTTTTGTTGAGTTATTGTTGTATTTGACTGCGCGGCACCGGTCCTGATTTTTGTTTTAGTCGCATTCACCCCCGCTCTTTCACTCCGCACTGTACAGCATCCAGCTGCCGTCCTACCAATTCCCTCCTCTTCCACTCTCCCGACCCTGTATATCGATTTTTTTAAATTGCTCAAACATTACTCTCGTTTTATCTATGATGAAACGATGACGAAACCGACGATTTAAGTACCATGCAAACGATCGTTTTCAACAAGTTTTTTGTTGTTTCTGATCGATTTGTAACTTGTTACTTCAGTCGTATGATGTCATTGGCTGCCTGAGATAGAATTAAATAGCTAATTATTGAAAATATATAATTTATAAGAAAAAAAATCTAACCAACAATATTTTCAGCAACTACCTGCAGCAACCAACGCTCATGGTTCGAGTAATAGCACTCAATATCCTAAACCTGCGACGTACGGCTCAGGATATGGCAGCTACGACGCCCTGAATCAATCGCAGGATTACACGAAAAGTGGTTACGTCAGTAACACACAAGGTCAAAAGGGTAGCGGTACTAACTCATCTTCTACTGGCTCTACAGGATCTGATCTGTCAGCGATGTACGCTAAATCTCATACAGCTTTAGGAAAAGTTAATGTAAGTGTAAAAGTTTTTTTTTTTATATAATTTCTTAACTAAAGGGTATGTATTTTTTGCAGTCTTATGAAAAACAGGGTTTCCATTCGGGGACGCCACCTCCGTTCACAGGTGGAATTCATGGCAGTCAAAGTGCAGGGTTGGCGCCTAGCGGGACTGGCTATGCTCCACAAATGTACATCCCCACAATGGCTCCTCACCAGCAGCATCATACAACACATCTAATGCAGCAACCACTTCATCAGGTAAAAAAAGTTGAACTTTTATTCTTCGGTTTTTTTTTAATAATTGGCATGTTTTGCTTATTTTCACATTTTAAAGTGAATTACAAATATCGATATTTCATATCATATAAAACAAACAAAATTAAACAATGAACGAAATTTATACAGAAGGGAGGGGGAAAAGACATTTTGTCTCTTTGTTTCAATAGGGTGTTCAAAAACAGGACAAATTACGAATTTTCAAAATCCACCTTTTACATTCTGACGTCACTAGTATAAATTGAAGTTAGGCACACATTTTCACATGGAACAAAATAATAAATAATACAGTTATTGTAGAAGAAAAGAAGAAGTTTGGGCTAGAATGACAGCAAGTTATATGCATTTTCTTGTCATTTCACTTTGGTTTATATTTTATTTGTGATTAGTTCGTGTTTATGCTTTATATAATCAGTTATTTTCCCTAATTATGTATTTTATATTAGAATTATCTTAACAAAAATAATTTGTTGACGTTTTTACAACAGCTTCAAACCAACTTTTTCTTCTTTCATCTATGTTCGGCACATTATTTGATGTTCTTCATGTATTAATAAAATATGGTACAAAACACGATCTAAATAGTAAATATATTATAATTTATAAAATTCTATTACAATGACACAACCCACAACTAAAAACTGAAGATAATGCATCAATTTTAACCCTAGAATTGTCGCGTGAAGAATTCAGGATTTTATGGTCGTGTCGGTCTGCGACACCGGTTTTTATTAAATAGCCGTCTAGTCAAAAGTTGGCCCAATTATAGTTAGAAATAGAAGTTGAGAATAAACAATTATACATTTTTCTTCAAAATATTTATTGCTAAGTTCAACCATCAACGTCACTGACAAAAAATTTAAAAAAACTGTAATTCTGGTTTACAACAAAATAAAAAATATTCTAGAATACATCAGTTAAATGTGAAAAAACCTTAGATTAGGAAACGGAAATAACACGTTATTAATATTTGAACACTTTAAATTCGCTGCATAAGCCTAATAAATGTTCCAAGCACAAAAAAATACCGCAATGTACGCATCTAAGTTTTGTCTTCCGGTTCTTTTTAGAATTACACAAACGACATCTTCCAATTTGTCCAGGGGTTTCATTTATATATTGATTTGTTATTTCTTTTAGCCGATATCGCATGGATCGTGGAATATATGAAGAATCTGATATTTTTCTTAGATGAAGTAAAAAAATTTCGTAAGACAAAGTTTCTTCTTACCAAAGATCCACATGACATATGATTAGCTGTGTAAATAACGTGAGCGTTTATGCCGGCAATATTTATCATTGAATAAAAAATAACAAGTGGCCACCTTCATGTACCAATACTTGATTCCATATTTATTGGGCTTTGACGGAATATACTGCCGAAATGAACAATGTCCTCTGAATCCTAACAGCAACTCGTCAATAGTTACATATTCAGAATGGCCTTGTCGACAACGTTCAATAAATAAATCAAAAATGTGTCGAATTGGAGCTAATTTATCATCTTTTACACGATCTTGTCGGGTTGTCTTATCGTCAAATCGAATACACCGCATTAGAAACCTGAATCATCTAAGGGACATGACTCACTGAAAAATTTCAATTCCAGTACCGTCGGTTTTCCACAAATCCTCCAAATTGAGATGACTTGCACGATATTTTCCCGCTAAATATAAGCAACCCAAAAGTGCTTGTATTTCTTCGGGATCTGTAAAATCTGCATCTCTTTCTCGAGCGAAGTTATTTTGTACAGTTTCTATAAATTATTTATATAGAACGATAGTCTCAATAACTAACTAATTCGGACCGGTACGCACGTGTTTCGTTAGTACAACGACGCAATTGTTAGCTTTTATTTTTTTGAAAGATTTTCGCTCAAGTTCTAGTAATACAACGACGTAATTGTCAATTGTTTTATGAACCGTTTTTCAGTACCTATTTGTAAGTTGTAAGAGTTGCATTTAGTATTACTCATCTAGTTTTCTCAATTTTTTGCTATACATATTTTTTCCAACAGGCTACCTTCCCGAAGCAAGCTTTTAATAAATAAATTTTTATACTAAATTGTGTCATAATTTCATAAATATTAAAAGTCACAGTAGAACAATGACGCAAATGGAAGGTCATTGACTTCTGAAAGTTGTAACTGCAAATTTTTTCGAAAATTTCTGGAAATTAAATGCACTATCTGAAACTAGAATATATTTTCTATACATCATAGCAATATTACTGTTGCTCTGTTAATCAATAATTGGGAATAAAAAAAATTTCAATCGTCATTTCTGAGGAATTGCTTTTTTGCACTTGGGTCATTGTTGTTCTACGGGTGCGATATACTATTCTGTCCCAATCAAGCTGAAACATAGAACATTAAACTAAGACTATCGACAACTTCACATTTACACTAGTGACGTATCTGCATTTTAAGTTACATAATTTCAGTAAATTTTTTGTTTCAATTTTATTCTGTTATTCTGAAGACAAAACTTATTATAGTTTTGGAGTCAAAATTTGAAGTTGAACTCCCTATTTAGGATTTTCTTATAAATTTGAAACATTTGTTATTCTTATCTATGATGAAACGATGACGAGACTGATGAACTTGGTATACTGTAAATAGTCAATTTCTGCAAGTTTTTTGCTGATTTTGATTGTTTTACTAGTTTTGCCTTTTTTTCAAGATGTCTATGGTATACTGAGATAAGTAAATAACAATTTGTCAATATTAATTATTTTGTCGGTATTTGAATACATTAATGAAGCCTTGTTACATGGAATCTTTCAATAATTATCAAATAATTTAATAATTCCTAATAAATTCTACATTATTATCTCTAATATTTCTATGCGTTGTATATTTAGAAATTTAGTAATTTATATTGTATGTACAGTGTGAACCACTTGAGATCGCAACGTCCAGTTATAGATTTTGATTGATACTTGATGAACTTCAAATTTTGGTGGTCTAAAAAGGTTTGCAAGGGAACTTTTTTTACTTATTAGAATTTGATATACGTCAGTAATTAAAAGCTATTACTGGGAGTTGCAGTCCTGAGTAAGTCATTACCTTAACAAGTATTTTCAATATTCCTTACTAGGAATTATTACAACTGTCAAAAACTAGACCTTTTGTAGGGAATAATGCTCGTATAATAAAACTATAAATATCCATCCAGAATTTTTACATTTAACTTATTTTCTACTGGGTCCACAATCTAAAATTTGTCCTGTCTATTTTGTATTTTCCTCTCTAATAACATGGGCAACCGTTTCTCCTTCAAATCTACTCTTTTCATTAGATCTTCGTCCCTTTTCATTTTTCTAATCATCCCTGTATGTATGTATGATGTAATTGGGGTGACATTCACTGAGACCTAAAAGATCTATTGTGCCCCCTTACTTCTACTTAGTTCCCGAGGAAAGTCTCAGAAACTAGTAGCTCCTTTAGTCCTATTTCCCGGAGGAATTTTAGGATATCTGCAGGCTTCAACTTAGGTAAATGTCCCTCTTCTATCCAGTAATCTCCAAGGTGTTGTGCCCTAGGATTCTGAATTGCTGTGCAATTCGCAAGTATGTGGATGGAAGTTTCTTCTTCCATACCACAGAATCTACATTCTTCTTCCTCCACTATTTTGAGCTTTTTCAGGTGCCCATTCAGGCGACAATGTCCCGTAAGGATGCCTGTTAAAACTCTTTAGTGCAGTTTTACTTTGACTTCATTTGATCTCAACAGGTTGTAGTCACCCAGAAGAATCTTTGATTGCCTAAGCCCTACTAGATCTTTCCAATGGTCAGATCTTCTCTTTTCTTCGGCTTTGTCTATTTCTTCCAATATTACATTGGAGCTGATACCGCAAAAGGGTTCCGGCCCCCAAAAGGGTGTTCCAGTCCCCCTCTTTGCTAGTTCATCTGCTATTTCATTTCCTTCTATCCCTGTGTGTCCTGGAATCCACAGTAAGGTGACTGTATTGTTCTCGCCTAGTTCATTCAGTTTGCCTAGGCATTCCCACACCATTTTGGAACTGATTACACAAGAGCTCAGTGTTTTAATGGCTGCTTGACTGTTTGTGGTTTGTTATCAATATTTTTTCTCATCTTTGTTTTCCAAGTTTGTAAACCAATTCGATGATATTACATTGTACAATATTTCATTTTATTTAAGTTTACGCAACTATTCCATACTTTACATAATAACCGAAACGACGTTAACAGCCTGTTCAAACAATGTTACTTCAAACGAAGTACTTATTAACAGTTTGTTAATTAAATTAACATCAAATTCGTTTGCTTATCATTTCGATTTATGAATCTTAACATTAACAGAAAATTCCTGCACGTTAATAGCAAGCTAAATGTAATATATTGAAAAAAAAAAGCGTTCAAGGTTGTCGCACACTTGTCCGACACAGAACGGCAGATCCGGTGACGTACGGGATTCCAATCAACCCATCTTTTACGGTACCGGAAATGCATTGCTTATTACCAGGCGCGCTAGCGGATTTGATGTTCTGAAACAACATTTTGAAGTACTGGAAAATGGTGGAATTGTCCAAGCTCTTCCCGCTTTTTATTAATAGGATCAACTCACGTTATCTTACCAGTTCCTTATTTCAATAATAAGGATATTACAATAAGTTCTTCGTTTGAACTGCCACTATCCTTGTCGCACATATTTGTTTCGCAGCAAGACTCCCAACTACCAACTATGTGTAGGCGAATCTTGCTGTTGTCCATCACCGGTCGTCGCCGTAGTCGTACTGTGCAGATGAGCGACAACCTCATTAAATATCTAGTACCACTATACTCTGTTCAGATTTCATTTACGTTCGATGTAAACAAACGTGGACAGTTAAATTGAGCGGGGCCTCATTTTATTTTATGATCTGGCATATCAATACGTGTAACGAAATCCTATTCAAGCTTTAGTAAATAATGTGTTGTAACTATATATTCCCACTTCTTTGGAATACATGAATACTTGCGATAGTTTGATATTGACTTGGAATTAATGAAAGGTTTAAAACATCAGTTGGATATAATAGATCAAATCCAAAATTAATGTCAATTTGTTGCTGGCGAAAACCAAGTTTGACCTTGTGATTAATAGCCCTTTCATCAATAGAACACGCAAAACGTCTGCCGCCAGAGCTGTTGTCAGGTATGGATATTGTTATGGCGGGTCAAAAATGAAATTTGAACAAAGTATAAATAAAAACCAATGGAAATAATTCATTTTTAATCAACTTTGAAGCGACACTTCTGATAAAACAACTTGTTTGCATTCTGTTTAGCTGTAATTTCATCTTGTATTGTAAAATGATTCAAAGTATAGGAGTAACAAATTTTAAGGGCTAATTTATAACACTTGATGAAACAAGCAGTTTTTTAAAATACATTTTATATAATATTGACTTTTGCATGCATCACTTCTTGTGATTATTTAGTTTTTTGTTTTGCTTATAGATGGATGTAAGGCACCAGAATCGACGCATGGTAAGTCAGTGTTGGACTCACCATGCTTTTTGTATTTTGGCTAAAATATGGGATTTTGCATGGGGTGCTTCTAGCGCTCGCTGCCATTAAATACTAATATAAATACCGATCATTTATTATTAAAGAAACAAAGTATCGTTAATTGTGGTGCTAAGTATTTCGAATACAAACTTTAAGTAATATAACATGCAAACCGTGTGAAACGCTCTTAACAATCGTACAGTAAATAACAAACGTAAAGTAAACTCACTCATTTCTACCCCACCGCTCATCTGGAAGTAGTTTTTTTTTCATCTTCACGTGAGCTCACATTTTATTATGCAGTCTCGTCATGCTCAAAATATCTGCACCAATGAAAGCTATCAAGCTGTTGAATGTCGATCAAAGGCTTGCTTGCCCGTGTATTACGGGGCCCTAAAAACCAATTTCACAATACAAATACTACCAACCCATTGAGCTTATATAATTCCCTAATAAGTATACCAGGTATAGGGTAAGGTGTACCCATTAGGGTAATTGAAGCTCATCAATGCCATTCATTTGACCGGAACCCTTCTACGGCGTCGTAAAATCGTCAATATACATGGGCACAAAAAAGTGGATGGCGCAGTGGTGCGACTGCTTGGCGAATGTGCGGTTTCTTGTAATAGAAGTTGAGAAGTCACCGGCAAGAAATTTCAAGAAAGGCTGATTGGTTACATAATAAGGGTCGGGTCGGACGGAGAATTTAATCTAGATTCTGAGGGGATCACAATATCTGAAAAAGACGTAGTGAGATGTCAATTAGCACCCTCATCAAATTTAATCAAAAAGAATGACGGCATGTGGGATTTTGCCGATTTGACAACATGAGCTCACGGGACGTCTCTCAAGACTAAAAATAAGTTCCGAGGATGAAACATTGATTACGACAGATGAATAATTAATTGTAATTTGTACTATATTTCCAATTTCATCCCTTTGGCGCTGTAGTTGGTATTTTTTATTCTCCAATTAATATATTAATAGAGAATTGTTAATTATTTATCTTGTGAGAAAGAAATTGGCAAAAGTGGGTAATTACTTAACGTTTATTATAGTACAGTAAAATTATTGCTATCGCATCTTTAGTTGATACAATGTTGTTAATACTTGTAACTAATATTAGCATTGGTCCTAAATGAAACATATTATGTGTCCGTATTTCAAACTAACATACAATGCTCTTGACACAGAGTTTTTTTTATTGTACGTTTAAAAATTTACAAACTGTATAATTTGATGTCAAAACTATTACACGTGCCATAATGCAACAGTAAAAACGATGTTTTGAGTTAGCTTAGGTAAAAGATATTAAATGATCTTAAACATACCAGTTACTTTGTCATACCAAGTTTTATCCAACTTATTTTAGAGACAAATATATATAGTGCGAAAAGTGTTAAAATTTCAACTGGACTTTGATATTTTCAGAAATATGACTACTCCAATGTTCTATCTCTGTAGGAACCTAAATTATATTTCCCAAGCTTGGTCAATTTACTCTTCAAAGTAGTCTTGTTTGTTTCAAAATACTTAGTAGGTGGGTTAGTGGGTGGTATCATCTTAAAGCGGAGAATAAGGGCAAATGAACGCTGACGAGGTATATCAATAAAAATATTGGAAGCCTGCATAATTGACAAAAATCATTTGTATGTACTATTAAGTCTGAGAAACTTACTGATTCGTTTTGGAGTATTTTGTAATTTTAATTTTATGACTTTAAATTTGCAAATATAAGTATAGAAAATGGCGCCCTGTTCAAAAGGTCCCTGTTTATCCATAAAATGCATTGTCATGTTTCCCTAACTGTTTAATATAAGATATTCCACATTCAAAGTTTTTGGACCTCATTGATTTATCGAAAAACTTTTTAATATTTAAAGAAGTATACATGATAAAAGTCACAATTAGACAAAGAGCTTCTTGTTGAAATATATTTCGCTACATTTAACCTAAAGGACTGCATCTGATGATTCTTTATAAAAAAATTGATACGAGGGTTGCCTTTTGAGTATTGCTTATAATAACATAGTTGGCGCCTGTCAAATGTCAAAATTAACTGTCATGCTTAAGGCCGTATGACAATATGTAGTTTTCGATATCGTTTTCTGTACAGTTGTCAATGTCGACAAAAACTGTACAGTTTCCTGTATAGGAAACTTACGTCCATTAAATTGTATATGACACTTATGTAGTTTTCAATATTGAAATTTACAAAAACAACGCCTCTGATTGGTGGTATAGGGATGCCAAAAGTCATTGTCAATTGACATAACTTACCATTGAATATTTATTGTTAACCTATTTAATTGATTTCTGGGACATCCTTGAAAAGTTTTTATATGCTAATGGATCTTCTTGCAGAAGCTCATTGTTTAACAAATTTAACACGTTCGAAGTCGAACGACTTGTTCTCCTTTGAATCCAGTGCCTAGTCCATTTTCGCTTTGGCTTTTTCCGAGAATTGTCTTGGCGAACAGTTTGGAACATAATTGTATATCCAACTACTGCCGCAGCATAGACAGCCATTACGTTTAAGTCCATAATAACAGAAAACCGAATAAAATAATTTCAACTAAACAAGGAATGAGTTATTAAGTTAGGCTAAACATAAACACGACACCATCTAACACCGACACATATTTGACCTATTGCGCAGAAACTGTACAGAAATATGATAGGGAATGGTATTTTTGTACATTATTCGATATCGAAGACTACTTCCTCGTTTGATAGTATACAGTTTTTGTCAACATTGAAAACTATACAGAAAACGATATCGGAAACTACATAATGTCATACGGCCTTTAGTTAACTTAACGCCAAAGTTTCTGACCGCTTCGTTTAATGATGTACCTGAACTGAATTTTTAAAGTTGATGAGTCACTCGAAAAATGGAATTAAGACTCAAAACTTGGAGGGAACACTTAGCCAATAAACGAAAGCAGATCAACCTAAAGTTCCGAGAACTACACTGGCTACTTGGAAGAAGATCGCCAGTCTCACTACAAAATAAAGTCTTAATATATAAGGCAGTCATCATACCCATCTGGACCTACGGAATAGAATTGTGGGGATGCGCCAGCAAATCTAGTATCGCTCTCATACAACGAGGACAATCTAAAATCCTTCGAACACTAGTTGATGCACCATGGTATGCCACAAACAAATCGATCCATCAAGACCTCAGTATCGCAACAGTACAAGAAAGAAGCCGTAAGCTAGACACCCATCCTAATGTACTACTACAGCCTCTAACCCAAGAACCAGACAACAGAAGACTGAAACGTAGCTGGATCTTCTCAGGACATTCTTTAGACCAATCTATTGGTCTAATAGCCAACAGAATAGCTCATCGAAACTCAATATTTCTGATTTCTGTTAAGTGTACAATAAAAAGAGTCAATTGTCAAAAAAACTTCAAACCGGTTCAACGCAGGAAACTCAAAAAAATATATACAGTATTGTCAGTGGTGATGAATCCTGGATTTACTCTTATGAACCCGAAAATAAACGTCAGTCGGATGTTTGGGTGTTCCAAGATAAACCAAAACCGACAAAAGTGTTTCCAAAAAGATGGTGGCGACATTTGTCTCAAAAGCGGGTCATGAAGCAACAATTCCTTTGCAAGATCAAAGAGCTGTTACTGCTGATTGGTACCTATCGATTTGTTTGCCGGAAGTAATTGCCGAGTTTAGAAATACCCCCAACGTCGAATGATCCTCCACCAAGACAAAGTTTCCACTCAGACACAAAAAACAATTGAGTATTAAAAGCAAGAAAACATCGAATTATTGGGCCATCCTCCATACAGTTCTAACGTCTTTTATACTTTTCCAAAAATTAAGAATGAACAGCGTGGTCAAAGGTTCCAGTACCCAGAAAATGCAGTCAACGCCTTCAAAAATTCTATTTTGAATGTACCAACAAGCGAGTGGAATATCTGCTTCCAAAGAATGCAAAAAAGCGTTTCTCTTCGTGGAGAATACTATTTTTTTCTAGCTCTATATGCAAAATATAAAAGACAACCCTCGTATCTCGAAACAAATACATAAATTAGACCAAAGCGTATTATGCAAAAACTTCGAATTTTGGATATTCTGTTAGTCCTTCATGCTAAATTAATTAAATGTTTTGTTGTTGCTTTGGAATACTAGTAAACTCGTCAAATTTGGATGTTGATGTTTGTGTTGATTTTTTATTTTCTTTTTCTTTTAGGATTCAGCTAATGCTGCAGGTCAGCGTTCTCAGGCGACAAACCAAGCTAAAGCGGGCCCCAAACAACCCTACCAGACATCATATTGGAATCAAGCTTAAGATATGGGTACATACACAATTGCCTGCTCACTAATCGCCGCGCCCCCTTCCTCTCGTAATGAAAACCAGAAGATGGTTCTGACTTTGTTATTACTATTATTAGCTTGTAACAATAATTATTGTATTTTTTATTAGAAACCGTGAAAGAGTCGTAAGTTATTTATTTTTAGTCGTAAAGGCTTTTTCTTACACTTTTTGACCCGATGTGAAATTTTGTAAAATAAATTAGAAGCCTGCATGATAATTTTTAAACATTTAAAAAACTATTTTTATTTCTCTTTTTTTTTTTATAGGGTTATGGATAAGAATGTTCTTTTCTCACGTTATTGAATTTGATACGCGTTGAACCGCAATTTTGTGCAATTTTAAATTTTTATTTTTTTTGAATTCCAAAGGCTTATTTTTGGCCAGCGTGCCCTTATTTTTTTTATTAGCATAGTCAATTTATTTTGTTTTAAGAGAGGTCGGGCTGTTCGATTCAACTGAGCAGACGGAAGTCAATTCAAGTATTTGTTTTTAAAAATTTGGCGATTAAATGAAAAGATTTTTCCTCAAGGAAGATAAATGTCCTGCTTCAAAAATATTTTCGTTTCCACCAACAGAATATAATTGAAAATGTTTTTATTTTCAGACATTTTGTTTATGATGAAAAATGACATTAATAATATATTGATTCGTTACAAAGCTGACAATACATACTTATGTGTATGAATTTCCTTTTTTCCAAAAAAATGTTTCTTTAAACTAGCGACGACGAATATTTTTTGATAAAACAGGACTAGCTGTATCACAGCAGAGTATTTTGAGTTTATTAAGTTGGAGTATGAAAGTATTATTAAATTTTGCTTATAGCTACGTCTATTACTGCCATTTTTATAATTTTCAAACTTAAGAGTCCAAAGAAGAAGAAAGTCAATAGTCATATATAAATAAAGGAAGAAGTTATTGAACATATAGTTGAAGAAATTGAATTTTATTAACAATAAACTAAGAAAAAACTATTGTTTTTTATCTACACTTAATCTACTTAATTGGAAACTTTCATTCCGCAAACCAAAATAGGATGAAAACAACACAAGTGCAAGGCTTGTGGATCAGTTTCTTCTCTTAGAGAAGGAATAAATAACTAAGCACCAAGCTTTAAAAACTAACAAATTTAAAATGAGACTTCGCCAAACTGGGTTAAAAAAGCGGCCTTGCCGTCGGCATAAAATTCCCGCGGAAAAATTTCGACTCCAAACTAGCTTGTTCAGTTCTCTGCTGACTAACTAATATCGGGAATGTTTGACGACGATTACATTCTATTGGGGTATATAGCACTAAAAATTATTATCTGAGTATATGCTGAGTACGACCTAGTTTCAAGAAACTTTTACATTAATTAAAAATCCATGATTGTGGTATAGTGTATGTCCTGGCTATCCTCTGCAACAAAAATATACATCACAAACGTAGAGTCTACTCCTTAACTACATAACAAACTAATTTGAATGAAAGTGTGTCAGTCCGTCTGCTACCCGCTATGCTGCAGAGATTCCTTTAATTATTACCGACATTTCCGCTGGGACTGAACAGATATTTTTATTTTAAAATATTCAGCAGCGGTAAAAGTCGTCCTAACCCAGTTTGATGAAGCCCCTGTACATTAATAAATTGCCCACCTTCAACAAAATAGGCGCGAAGTTTTAGCTGAAATATGTTGCGAACCGAGCAAAATACAAAAAAATTGTCTTCGGTCCACCCTACGTGCAGACAGTTATGGGGTAGGTAGATTATTTTTCCTTATCACGAATTTGTCAGTTGAAAGTTGCCGAAGAAGTTGAACATTTGGTTTCCTCTAGGTTTAAATATCGAAAGAAGTTACTTCAAAGTTATGTTAAGCTAGAGTGTATGAAAAAATCTACTTGGAAATATTAATTAATTCATTTATAGAACTGTATAACGACAATATTTATTAAAATAATTTTTGTTTGTGAGCATTTCTACATATACAAAATATTTTTAAGCAGAATGTTTATTATTAAAAATCCTTGATGGTGCAAGTATTCGATAACTACGAATTGTTGTAGGAAAATTTGTAAAATAAAATGAAATTTTATACTGACCCCCTACGCAAATTGTAAAAAAGTTTTGTCTGTGCATATACATCTAGGGTTAGATGAAATAATAATAAAAAAATAATAAGTTGGTAAAAAAATTGGCTTACCGATGGTGCACAGTTGCATGACTGATCTTGTGTCGGCCCATTAGTCCTCTTAAGGAACTGTCAGACGGTACGTTAAGGCATCGCTTGTTCCCCTACGGGACTGTGGCTCGAAATAAGTTTTTAAATACATAGTTAGATTTATTAATTATTAAATTTAAATTATCTGTACCTATTGCTATTTGTATAAAATATTCACTTTTATTATGTAAGCACTGTATATGTGTAGTTGTTTTTTTTTGTATTTGCCAATAACCTATTGAAATGGAATAAATACACATGCGTACATTTTCGGTTTGAGATGTGTATTGTTTATTGTATTTTATATTTCTTTTTTTATTGTAGAGAACGACAATGACAGGTTAATAAAATCTAATTTATGTACAAATCGCTTTTTATTTCTTCTTTAAAAGTATCCCAGCTGTCAGACATCAAAAATATTCATAAATATTTTTTTTATTTATTCCCATGTTTTACACGTTTGTTTCAAATTAAATACTATCAATTACTCCAAGTTTAAGGACAGACACATCCAGAAATTATATGGTCAAACGCCTACCGCAACGGAATTTATCTAAATTTGAGAATGAAATTCGAGGTACACAAACATTACAAAATTATGAAGTTATAGAAAATACTCCCGACGGAAACTGTTTATTCAGATGCGTCAGCCAATTTTTATTCAATAATGAGTCTCATCATTTGGATCTAAGAAAATGTGCTGTAGAATATATTTATGAAAACTGGAACTACATTAAATACTTTATACCACCACCTAATAATTCCCTCAACAAAGATGAGTACTATAATTTGATGTCGAGAAATGGTATTCATGGAACTTCTGCAGAATGCTTAGCCCTTTCCGAGGTACATACTTTAAGATTTGAAATTTTTTATTTGACAACTATTGACAACTCCAAAGAAATTAGGAATTTTCCAACTATAATTGCTAAACAAAATGATTACCCTCCTATTCGAATCCTGTTTTCTGGCAGTCCAGGCTCAGGTCATTTTCGCTTACTATGCCTTAACAAAGAATTTATTGAAAATGCGAATGATGAAAACGAAAATCGTTGTGAAATTTGTTCCAAGTCATTCTTGTCCTCGAAAGGACTAAAAATCCATACTTCTAAAACATGACCAAGATTCCCCATGTTTGTTTTCAGTTGAAGAAAACAATATTTTGTTTCCAATCTCATCGCAACTAGATCCTGTAACTTTGAAGGAAACAAATTATTGTAATATTTGTAAGAAATCATATAAAGGAACACGAGGTCTCAAGCAACATAAGAAAATTACAACACAAATTATTGCATTTGGGAGAAGATTTTAATAAGGACAATAATTCAATTTTAAATACATTAGGAATTAATTCAAACCATGAAATTCCCAGCTTGGTTAAGTATTTTTCAACCTTAAAGTGTTCTATTACAATACTCAAAATCATTCCAAAAGGAGTTAGAAATACAATTGCAGAAGAACTTTCGTCATTGCTAGACAAATGTGTTACAAGAAATGATTATCATTCATGGGTTTGTCTCTTTCTCTTTTCGTATGCCGTTTTTCCAATGCCGCGTAACTCAAAGAAAAATCGTAAAGTCACTTTAACAACTTTAGTTAGAAATAACATAATTTTATGGCAAAAAAATAAACATTTTCCTACGTTCGAGCTTTTATCCCAATATAAACCAAAAAACAACAAAATTGAAGTAAAATATCAAAATAGAAAGCCGAAGCATGAATTTCTCAATCAAAAGGTACGATCAAAAATATCCAAAGAAGATGTTAAAAATGCTATAAGGATTTTAACATCAAATGACATACTTGCACAAAGTAGTGAAGAAGTACTACAAATTTTAAAATCAAAACATCCAGAACAGGAAAAAGATGAACATTTTCAAGATGAATTTGAGTTTGAATCAGAATGTAACAATGTTTCTACAGATGAATTAAAAAATACAATTTTTTCTTTCAATCCTGGATCTTCAAGAGGTATCGACTCACTCAGACCGCAGCATTTAAAAGATCTTGTAGGTAATTGTCAAAGTATTTTCTCTTCAAAATTATTAGTATCTCTCTCTGCTTTTATAGCTCATATTCTATCTGGCTCTGTGCCTAACGAAATTCGTCCTATATTCTATGGAGCAAATTTATGTGCCTTCAACAAAAAGGATGGTGGAATACGCCCCATTGCTGTGGGTCTGTGTCTCCGCCGCCTAACTGCCAAAATAGTTTGCAAAAGAATTTCCGATACACTAGGCAACATGTTTCGTCCCCACCAACTAGGTTTTGGTACAAAATGCGGGGCAGAGGCCGCTACCCACTCAATGAGACTTTTTCTTAATTTCCCTCATAAAAACGATAAAGCCATTTTAAAAATCGACTATAAAAATGCGTTTAATATGGTTAATAGAAGTGTAATATTATCAAGTGTTAAAGAATACATCCCAGAATATTTTACTTACATTTCACAATGCTATAGATATAGCTCAACACTTTCTTTCGGTAACCAAGAAATTTTGTCACAAAGGGGAGTTCAGCAAGGGGATCCTCTTGGGCCTCCCCTTTTTTGTTTAGCCATTCAACCGATAGTAAAGCTTATGAAATCTGAATTGAATTTATGGTACCTTGATGACGGACTAATCGCGGGAGATCCAAATATCGTTTTAGAGGATTTTAAAAAGATAGTAAACTACAGTGAAAAAATCGGTTTAGTCCTAAATTATCAAAAATGTGAAATTGCAATAATTTCAGAAAACCCATCACAAATTATATCGAAATTTTTAAATTTTGCTCCAGAACTGCTACCAACTCCTTTGGAAGATTTTAGTTATCTAGGCTGTCCATTTTTTTCGAAACAAATTACATTAGAAATAGATAAAAAAATTAATTTTATCAAAATATTATCAGAAAATCTTAAATTCTTAGACTCACATATAGCTTACTATTTACTTAAGCAATCTTTTGGCATACCTAGAGTTTCGTACACATTGCGATGTGTCCCTTGCTGGAAATACCCTGAAACTTTGGAAAAATATGACAACATATTAAAAAACACTATTCAAGAAATTAGTAATTGTGATATAAATTTGAAATCTTGGTTACAGAGCACCTTACCAGTTAAATTGGGTGGTTTGGGAATAAGGGATTTATGTACACTGTCAGTGTCAGCTTTTTTGGGTTCGGTGAATGATATAACTTCACTAGCTAATATCATTCTTCCAGATTATATTTTAAATTCAAATGATTCAGATTTTAGTAAATGTTCATCAAAATGGCTTAATCTTTGTAATTTATCAGAAAATACATTTAAAAATTGTTGTTCCCTCAAACAACATGATTTAGATTTAAAAATATGCAATGTTCGATACGCAAATTTATTCAACAGTTGTGACTTTCTAGCCGACAAAGCACGTTTTTTAGCTCTTCAAGAGCCTGAGAGTAGTTCTTGGATAAGTGCTCTTCCATCCACAACCGTCGGAAACCTTTTAAATAACAACACTTTTAGAATTTCCATTGCTCTGAGACTTGGTCTTCCGAGCACACCTGCGTTTGCGGCGAAATAGCAGATGCTTACGGCTCACATGGGCTAAGCTGCAAAAAAAGCGCAGGTCGTGTTTCGAGGCATAGGGAGATTAATGATATCATTAAGCGAGCTCTAATTTCAGCCGAATTCCCGGCTGTTTTGGAGCCGCTTGGTGTTTCTCGGAGCGATGGAAAGCGAGTGGATGGAATGACACTTGTCCCATGGAGAAAGGGAAGAGAGCTGCTCTGGGACGCCACATGCAGTCACTCATTAGCTCTTTCATACATAGAAAAAACATCACAAAATGCAGGAGGGGCCGCATGTATTGGAGAGCAAAAAAAACATAGAAAATACAAAGACCTAAAAGACAGATATATTTTTGTTCCATTTGCTGTGGAAACTTTCGGCCCTTGGGGTGATGAAGCAAAGAGCCTGGTCGCTGAAATAGGCACAAAATTACCTGACAAAAGGGCTCGGAGTTTCATCACAACGTGGAAATGCTGCGTCTGTGCTTGGGACACTTCCGGAAGAGTTGGGTTTGGAAGAGTTTTTTTTGTTGTGCAGATAAGATTCTGGATATAGAATGAGTGTATGCGAGTCTGCATATGTTGTTTGGTTGTAATTTTATTTTATTTGATTTTTTCATTTATTTAATTTTTTTCAGTTTAAGGAATTTTTTTTTTATATAATATGTAATTAATTGTAAATTGTATATTTTGCTTTTAATCAATAAAATTTACATAATTCCCATTTTTATTGATGAGATCACGACGAAAACAAAAATCATGATAATAGAAATCATGGAGATATAAACTAGTGAGGATCTCACCATGAGATTGGTTTCATTCGTTTGGGTTGTGCTCAACAGCACTTGAACTGAATCTGAATTCCATTCCAGAAGCTTCGTGTCTTCAATAAATGCCACTAGTTTTACTGGAGGGATTTTCAGTAGTTGTAATGGTTGTATTAATTACTCGCCAAAGTGCTTCCGACTAAGTACTTGTAAGTTCTCGCAGAAGCAGAGTATGTGAGTAGGTGTTTCATCTTAGAGTTCACATTTTCTGCACACTTTGCCCATTTTGTGCAGATGTTGCCTCAGGGTGCAGTGTCCAGTCACCTGGTCGGTAACTGTCATCAAAATGTCTTACCCAGATTCAATAGCCTGGTTTTGAGTTCCTTGTTCAGTAAACTCGTTGTATGGAGGTGCCCTTATGTCAACCTCCATTTGAGTTGGTGTTTCCTATCTAGCCATTTCCCCTCTTATGCAATCTTTTGTGATTCCACAAATCGGTTCCGAACCTATGAAGCCCCCTCGTAGCCTTCTTTCGCTAACTGGTCCGCCATTTAATTACGTGCAATCCCCTCATGTGCCTGCTCCCATATTAGAGACACTTTGTCTCCTACCAGCCTGTTAAGGGATTCTTTACAGTTTTTTACCAGTCTAGTCCTAGTTATTGTATTGGAGGGGCTAAAAAAGACTAGTTGATGTGGCGTACGAGTTCGATATCCTTATCTAGCCTCCTTGATAGGAATATTGACTATTTCTGGGAAAGTGTTAATCCTGCATTTGTTCCTAATTTATCCTCAAATATGTATGATCACTTTTTAAAAATAGTTGACGTCATGTGTTCCCATAAATCTCTGGAACTCTGCAAACTCCTGGTCCAACAATCCTCCGAGTATAGGTGGTGTCGCTGGTGTGATTTATTATTTCGTTAGCTCAATTGTAAGACAATTCTTTCAAATGCCAACCATTTATGTGGCTACACTAAAT
This sequence comes from Lochmaea crataegi, assembly GCA_947563755.1. Lineage (NCBI taxonomy): Eukaryota > Metazoa > Arthropoda > Insecta > Coleoptera > Chrysomelidae > Lochmaea > Lochmaea crataegi. The sequence goes on from OX387435.1 coordinate 31,959,402, forward strand.
AGTGTCTGTATCCGATGCTCCTAGGCGAACGAAGGATAGAAAGGGATATGTAGAGTTTCTTTGGGTAAAGGATGTTAAAAAGTCGAGGAAGAAAGGAAACCTATGTATTGAACAGGCGTCCTGTCTTAAATAACTCTTGACATCACATCAGGGATTTTACCGTTAAAACAGTACGTACTACTGACTAGAGGTTGGGACGCTAGACCGATTTAACCGAAGCTTGGGGGTATGAGGACTATTATTGAGCAAATTTTCTAGCGTTCTTGTTTTTGACACTAAATGAAACCGTACCTGTCACTGGGTGACGATTGAGATGTTGAACGAACCTGTTTTTTTTGTGATGTAGCCCAAGTTGTAGGGTGAAGTGGCGTATTTATGAAAAATATGCTTGGGATTTTTGTTAATCGCACAAAGTTTATACAGAGCGAGTGGCAGTTGCCCTTTTGGTTAGTTCATTAAATTTGTCGAGGCAGTTCCAAATAATTTTCATGCAGATACAATATGAGCTGCTTGACTATCCAAATTGAATTGTGCACATTTTTCTATTGCATGAATTTCCTCCTAAAAGATACTAGGTGACTTTCCCATTTGCCCTGCTGGGATTCACTTGTCCTTTCTTTTTTGGAGCTCATTTGGTTATGCCATTTCGAAGGGTTAACTATCTGAGAGGTTGTCATGGTTTCTACTCTCCGTTTGTACCAGGATTTTTTCTTCCTATTCCTTCTATGATCTGCGTTTTATGAGCTTCCTCGAGTTCCTTAACCACCAAATTAGGCAGAGTGATTTTGAAAAAAGTTCAGTATTCAATAAATAAACTATGCGCGAGGTGTAGTGAGGTTGAGGATAGTAAATGAAATATATAAAAATAATATGTTTTTATTCATATGATACATTCTTGAGAAAATTAATTTAAAGCAATGAACAAATTTCACAATTTTAGCATTTTTTGGATAAAAAACAATTTACAAATTAATCTAAATTATACAAACCCTGAATCTACCACACTTTCTTTCAACTAAATTTAAAGCTCTATAAAATTTACAATGAAACATATTTATTCGTAGGCTATTATATAAACTCCGAAACAAAAAAAATACAAACATTTACAACACACTTTGGTCTTATAGTACATCGAAATATTTTTTTTGTGATTAGCGATATTCGATTGAATATTTTCATTTACTCTTTAAAAACTGAAAATTATAGTCGGCGTTTTAAAAACAGAATAATTTAAAATAACTAAGATCGATTTTTATAGTTCATTATAATTTTTAAAACGTAAAGTCACCTAGAAGGTAAGATTAAAGCGGTGAACGAAAAATGGCAGCGAATATATGAGAATTGTCTTTACAAAGGATGAAATGGGGTCTAATTAATAAAGATAAGGCGTCATTCCGAATCCAATGAGCTATTACAAAAATTAACACAAATAGAGAACAGTACAGGCCGTCATCAACGAAAACGACCGGTTGCTTGGCAACTGATCACATTAAATCTCAAAGGCGACCAGTAAACATCGTTTCTAGACGAAAGCTTATTCTTGTTTTGTTTGTTGTTGAATGACGGGTTGTTCCTATGTGAATAGCTTTTATGTATTATTCTACGTTTAATCATTTTGTGATAAGATACTTATAGTTTAAATGGGGTGCGACACTGGAACGAGATTCGGTTGGAAACTATCGCGTAGATTGATGACGTGCCTGTACTGTTCTCTATCTGCGTTAACTCTACCTGTTCATACCCTACTAACGATTGAATGCGCAGCACTATTTAACTTAAATTTAATTTAATTAAATACACCAAAATCCATCGATCAGTGTATACTCTCTGGGCCAACGTTGGGTCCTTAAACCTAAACATTTACAGGTAAAGATGAAGAAAGTCACACTGAACGTAAAACTATTATAAGAGAGAAAAATAGCTGGATACAGAACAAAATTGGGCTGAAAGATCGATGGAACGACAAACAGTGAACGTAAAACCAATGAAGAAAGAGGAAAATAGTTGGATTCGGAATAAAACATTGTCTCTGTCCCATTAAAGGCACGATAACCAAATTTGTTACAATAAATTTCTACAATAATTTAAACGTGAATAAATTTACATCTTAACAAATGTAGGGAGAAACGCGATTTATTAAAAATGGCCACGATCCACTAGTGCGCAACGGACAGCGGCTGAATTAATAAGTTGTTAGAGGTATACCTGAGTAAGATCGCAGAGTAAGTGAAAGTATAGTTTCATTTTTGTACGCAGCCTGTCACTTCCTAGGTTTAACAACTTTCATTGCAATTAACGGCTTCACAAGATACAAGAACTTTAAAAGTAGTTATGACAGACAACGCAAAATATAGTCAATATTCTTATAAACTTACAATACCGAACCAAAGTAAAAAATTCGATTCCATGTAAGTTAGTAAATAAACAATGCGAGTGCGAAAAATGGAATTTGCAAATTAAATACCTATTTATTAATTATTTTCAGTAATTTAAAGAGTATCTTTATGAATTTCTAATAAGAAAATATATCGCGAATAATATTTCCTTTCATTAATAAAATAATTTCGATGTAATATTAAATTTTTTTAAATGAACTAAGCATCCTTCTTAACAATTTCGATAAGCTCATTTACCGATTTACTTAACAATTCTAAGTCGTCAACGGGCCCGAAAGACTTTTCATTTTTAGTTTCCTCTGAACTAGTTTTATCACAAGAAGTGCTTTGAGTTTCTGTATCACTATCACTTTTAGTTTTAACAGTCGATTCGCCAGAAGCGATTTCCTCCGTCGACGAACTGGGATTGCTGTCTTCTTTCGAATCACTTTTGTTGGGCGTTTCATCGCATTTATCTAAAAAAAGATATTTATTCCTAAAGAAAAATGCAACGATTCAAACTTAGTTCATTTGTTAGTTAGTTATTGAATTGAAACTTTTTTTACATCGCCTCAAAATGTTTCGTCCATCAATCGCATGTCGCTTTACATACGTCATATGGTCTATATACAAAATAAAAATATTGTGTCTCCGTAGCCGCGCGGCATAGTGGTTTTGATGCCGAAAATTATTAATTGTAGGAATAGGGTTCGAATCCTGGACACGGCGATAATTTTTATTTGTGTTTATATTGTGACATTTGTATAAGAATAGTAGACGTCTATAATGGTGATATGTTTATGCTCTTTCGTATTTGTAGCTTAATTCATCAATAAACAATTTTTTGTGCTGATATGTCTCATTATTTTTTATACTACTTTGTAGTACGCGCACCTTACAATAGAGAACAATAGAGTACGTCTTGGGGTTGTCTCGGGGTTTATTGAGGTTAATTGAATTATGATATTTACCTTTTTTTATTTCAAGTTTGATTAACTCCAATTTATTCTTACTCTGTAATTGTTTGAGAGTAGTAAGTAATAAGGGTGGAGGGACAGCCTCTGGACTATTATACACCAATATTAACGCTCTAATGTCGCCAGTAAGCCGTTTAGCCATTTTTAAAACGTTCAAGGAGCCTACTTGTTCGCTTAGCGATACAACGGTGTTGTCTATCATTGTGAGTGTTTGTTCGGTAAGGACATGGGTGGATACCTAAAAGTAGAAATCGTTACGTAAATTAAAAATGTTCATGAAGTATACTAAAATTTATATCGCAAATCCTTTAATTCCCGCTGGACGTCTCTTTAGCCAGTTCCAGATACCCAACCCTGATCATAACACAATAGACCATTCCAGAATGACGTCACTGACAGGTCGGCCATATTGTACTGGAGGGCACACATTATATTTACTTTTCATTGTTTACTGGTAAACAACGGATAATAGTAAAACTTTAATTAACAATTAGTTCTTAAAGGTATCTAAGTTTTCTAGTTTGTTAAGTGTGGAATGCGGGGAGAAAGAGATAAGGTATCTTTTTTTCGTTTTCCGTATATTTTAACGAAGCGGGTTCTACAAAATCTACAAGCTAGATTTTTCTAAAATACTTCACAGCACATGCGAAAACACACAAGGTTCAACTCCAGCTAATCGATTTGGTTGCCCTCCAGCACAATATGACCGAACTGTCAGTCACGTGTTCTGGAATGGTGTATTGTCGTTGGCGTTGCCAAAATGGAGGCGACCGTGGGGAGATGACAATAATTGTCTTATGGTCAGGGTTGGGGAGTTGGAAGTGGCTAATGAAACGTCGAGCGGGAATTGAAGGATTTGCGATATAAAATTTAGAAAAGTCGAAACAGGTCCATGGACATCGAGGATCGTACAATTGTTAAAGAAGTAAAATTACAATTTTGCTTTTGATGTCGAACAATATTTGAAAATAATAAGGAATACTGAAAACTCATACTATTACTTACTTTTGGAAAAAATACAGTCAAAAACTCATAAATAATATCTACAATCAAAGCAGATCTTTCATCTAATAGCACTGCATCCACGTAATCCACAAAATAGTTACATGTCATTAACATGTTTATATATTTTCGATCAATATTCTGAAAAAAAAAAGAAGAAAAACAATTATTAACATTAAGTAGTGAATTTGTTTTTAAATGATTGATATAAGACCTTTCCACTCGGGTCGAAGGTACAGTAGCGTACAGACCGACTTTTCAACGTCTGCCAACGTCACATGTGAATTATAGGTTTGTTCCAAGGGATAGTTCCCGAATTGTTTTATGCGCAGGCTAGGTTGGAAAGTCGGTCTGTAAGTTACTTAAAAGTCAACAATTGTATATTTTTCATCTTTATAAGTCAAAAATGTTGTTTTCGCTTATATGGTTGTAAATAAAATAGGAACTACATTTCTTGTATATTTAGTCCAACAAATTGGCAATACGATAGAAATAAATTGTAATTGTTGATACTTACTTGAGCTTTATAAATATCCAACCACAATTTTGGAAAATACGTGGAATGTAAAGGTACAGCTTCGAAGCCAACAATAGCACTTAAATTAATCAGTACTTCAGGGACAGAATCATTATTTACAGCTAATCTAAATATCATATCTATAAAATCGTGATAAGGGTTATAAAATTTATCCAATGCCAAATCATAATCTGGATCTACACCCTAAAAAAAAATACAAAATTTTACTTAGATCAGTCTGACAAACTAAGAAACATTTCTATCAAATATAAAGTTTCCTTAGCAGACTTTAGTTAGATACATCTGGTGCAAATGAAATCTGAGCGTTCAGGCCTAGTTTACTGTCAAAAGCGTCAATGTATAATAAATGAGAAAATTTATAATTTCTTGAAACAGACCTACGTTTACATGATCTACATTTTGCTCTTCTCTGATGGCGTGGTACCTATTTGGTGAAATAAACCATAGGTCGCGTTCATCCCCACCGGAGCGATAATGAATTTCCTGCTGAACGCTAGTTTTGCCAACTGATCAGATGTGAGCGCTGTGGTAGAAGTCGCATTAACTGTCAATTATGCGAAATATGTTAATAAACAAAATGACATAACATATTTTTGTGTGAAGGTTTTTTAAACATGTGTATCCTGAAAATGAATGAACACCAGTACGAACTATTAAATCGAAAGTAAATGAATAAGTATTGAAGTCATGTATCAAATAAAATTAGGTTATGTTGTTATATCACGATTAGACGTTCACAACAATTAAAAAACGACTCTAAAAATCACTACCTGATCAACTTTGTTGGGATGAACGCCACCATAGTCATCATTCAGAAAAAATAAAAGAATTGTATATAAAAAATATTGAGCATTTTACTTACCCTACTACATTCTAATTGATTATGTGGTACTGTCATTTGCACCATAGGCCTTAAAGGTCTCGCTCCGCCTTTCCCAGTCAAGATTGGTAGCGTGTGTCCTTTTCTTGGGAAATATGGTCCTAATGGCACTGCATCTTGACTGTCTTGAAAAGCCGAATGGCAGTGAGACAACAATGGCACCAGTACTTGCATAGTTTCTGGCGTCATTATCACAACAAATTCTTTAAGTACATCTAAAAGAAACATTTTATTTGTAAATTATTATTGAGAGACAAGTTTTTTTAAACATTGTTTATATTTTTTCTTACCAATACACAAAGCCCTCATTTCTGGAGGATTATAGGTATTCAACAACGTTGCCAATTTCCTTAGCACCTCCAGCCAGTCTTTTGTAGCCAGCAAAATTCCCCGGGCGTCTTTGCTGTCTCTGTACATTCTTATACATTGCATGAGGTCTTGCATTATGGTAAGAATATCTAACATATCACCTACCACATGACAAGCGGTTGCTTCATGTAACATCAAATGCAAGTTTTGAAAACACTAATAAAATAAATAACTTTATTTGTTGTTCTCGATAGATGTACCGGGTGTCTGATTGAGAGATGTAACCCGCTGTATCTCTGAAACTATTTATCGGACATCTCTTAATCAGACACCCGGTACATTCTCAAGTGTTCAAATTTCATATTCCGTGAAAAAATACTTACTTCAAATACAATTTGCAAACCACCATTATAAACAACATAAAGTTTATCATCATTCGTTTCTAATAATATTCTAAAGGCTGAAATTAACGTGCCCCAACTTGTTCTTCCATCAAGACACTGAAAAATATTTGTTTTATTAAATTGTCATAATTACATACTTTTTCATAAGGAGAAAAAATGCTGTCAGTTTCTTAGAGAAAAAAGCTTTTTGTGTCTAAATAGCGCAAAGTGCTACGTTGCCATTGTTAATGTAACATTTCCGCTCTATAGTACCAATAGTGTCAATTTATGACAGATCACGAAAAACGTCAAAAAGCCTACTAGTCGTCGTAGAAAAACGTTAATAAATCCCAAACAAAAAAAGTTTTACCTGCAAGTAGGTCATCAATGTATTTTTCCTAAAACTATAAATTTCCCTTTGTTCCGCTTCTGAAGCGTCAGGGTGTTTTATCACCATTAGTTGCATTAATTTAAACAATTCCTCTACAGCCTAAAAGGAAAAAAAAAGGTATTACAAATTTATATTTGCTGGCTAATTAATTGAATTACCTGTGGATATTGAGTAGGATGTGGAGTTATATTTTTAAATGCCCACTGTAAATTCTGATGTTGAGCCAAACTCCTCGTAAAAGCTCTGGATTGTTGGCACATCATTCTAAGTAAACCATAATAAGCTGGTAACATAGCTCTATTGTACATAACTATTTCTTGATCATCATGATCCGCTCTGAAAATATATTGAAATGTTTACTATTTTGAGAAACATACTGCTCAACTTTTTTTATAAATCGTAACTCTGCAAGCACTTAAAAACTACTTTGGTCAAATGTTGCACTACTCATTTCAAGAAGCAAGTTCGCAAGTACATCTGTTATTCTGGAATTACTATGGGTACTGGTTCCTTCTTACCAGTTCCAAATGCTTTCCAGCCTATGGGCACCTATTCTCGCTTCTGCCTTGAAGTGCAGAGCAAAAGGTTACGCACAAACGAGCCTCTGGAGTTTTGTTAACTCTAGTTCAACTTTCCTTTGATCCGTTTTTGGCATCTAAACTAAGGCAAAGTATTATCATAATGTCGGACAGTCAAGCAGCCATTCAAGCACTGAGCTCTTGTGTAATCAGTTCCAAAACGGTGTGGGAATGCCTAGGCAAACTCAACGAACTAGACGAGAACAATATAGTCACCTTACTGTGGATTCCAGGACACACTGGAATAGAAGGAAATGAAATAGCAGATGAACTAGCAAAGAGGGGGACTGAAACACCCTTTTGGGGGCCGGAACCCTTTTGCAGTATCAGCTCCAATGTAATATTGGAAGAAATAGACAAAGCCGAAAAAAGGAGAAGATCTGACCATTGGAAAGATCTAGTAGGACTTAGACAATCAAATATTCCTCTGGGTGACTAAAACCTGTTGAGAGCAAATGAATGCGTAAGTCAAAGTAAAACTGCACTAAGAGTTTTAACAGGGATCCTAATGGGACATTGTCGCCTGAATGGGATCAAAATAGATGAGGAAGAAGAATGTAGATACTGTGGCATGGAAGAAGAAACCTCCACCCACATACTTACGAATTGCACAGCAATTCAGAATACTAGGGCACAACACCTAGGAGATTAGTGGATAGAAGAGGGACATTTACCTAAGTTAAAACCTGTAGATATCCTAAAATTCCTCCGGGAAATAGGACTAAAGGAGCTACTAGTCTCTCGAGACTTTCATCAGGAACTAAGTAAAAGTGAGGGGTTACAATAGATCTTTTAGGTCTCAGTGAATGTCACCTCAATATACATACATACAAGGCACCGTAGGTCACCATTTATCTCACAACAGCCAGAGTACGTTCTGTCGACTTAGTCACTATGGTTAAAATGGTTAAAACACAAACTTTTCCCATAACCAATTTCATCAATTACGAGTTACAAACAAATATTTTCAACAAATAAGAAGTTATTTACTTACAAGATGTAGTTAAATGCAATATTTTTAGTCACATGAGCGTTTTGGAGCATCAATTGAACATTTTCTGGACAATCTGTACAAACGTGATTCCAAAATGCTAGTAAAGTCTGTTTATTATGGTATGCTGGTATGGACGGTTCCGATAATTTCGGATGAAATAAATGCCAAAGTTGCATGAAATATTGCCCAAACTAAAAAATAAGTCTCATTCAAACAAAACACCGCATTTATGATTTGATGTATTAAGTACTTACCATTAATTTTTCAGTCCTTGAAATGCAGCAATACATCATTAATGCAAAATAAGTAGTCAATTTCATAGTGCCATGTTGCTGCATGTCTGTATAATGTTTAGCGGTAGATAACAGTCTTAAGAGAGCAGTATAAATTTGATGCAGAACAGTTGTGGCTTCGGGAGATAATTGTGGCTCCCTGTTTGATCTGTGGGTAGCTCTAAAGCCTTGTCTAAAAGGCGTACTTGGAACCAAAGATACCAACAGGTAGCCTGCAGCTAAAAAAAATTTGTGTTCAATAAATCCTAAGCCGAATATATTTTATAAAATATTTAATCAATCAATACTTTTTGTTATGATATAATGCATGAAAAAGAATTAATTACTTACTGTTTCGTACTCTCTGATTATTATGAGCTATTAAAAAATGTTCTAGCCAAGAATCCATCGATCCGAGCACCCAAGAATGTACTAAGCGATTCCTTGTGACCTGTAAGGCCAACCAATCTAAAGCTAAATATGGACAGCATTCAGCAGCATCCCAAACTTTTTGAAGAACTAGTTGCGTAAAACATGGTTGTTGAGAAGAATTCTGAGCACTTGTTTCAGTAAGAAGAGTGAGAATTTTGAAAAATGGTTGACATCCCTAGAAAATAGAAGAAAAACATAAAATTAGCCTATTCGCGAAAACGAGCAAAGGGTGCGACACCTACCGTCAAAATTTTATAACCTTGGAATGGGGAAAACAAACCAAATCGCCATTAGAGTACGTGTATAGTGAGCAAAGTATTAATATCGTTTTCTTGATTTCTAGAAGAGTTTGATGAAGCTTGTTGTATCAGAATAGTTATTTAGACTCTAATAATAACCAGCAAGTGCAGTATGTGCAATGTAATCAGTATAAAGATGCAAATGTATAAATACATAGCTTCCCAACAGAACCAAAATTATGCAAAGTGTGGCAAACATTTTAAAAATTGTGAAACCTATTTCCATATACATGTCAGTGTGTAACAGGCACTTCTTAGGAACAGATTATAAAGGTAATTTCACTCATTTCAATAAAATATTTTGATTTTCAGTGTTATTTAATACTTTGAATACCTTTTCGACACCATCGGCCGATTTCTGTCGCCAATGTATTTAAAAATGTCTACCAAACTAATTTTAACAAGCACCATATTTCACAAAACACCTTTATCAATCAAAATTCGAAATTGAATCAAACAGACAGAGACAATTGATGTGTTTATTGTTTTCCCCATTCCACTGACAGCTTTGACATATACTGCAGCGCCCACTATCGGAAAAATTTCCGCGAATCTTGAATTTTAAAAAAATCCTTCAAAACTACGGAAAATTGAAAATTTCACAATTTACAGGATTTGTTAGGAAATAAATGCCAAAAGTTAACTTTTTATGTCAAATATGTTGATTGACGTAACTTTTCAGTTTTCATACATTTTTTGGTACGATTCAATTTCATGAAGAAAAAGCACTTATTTTAAAGTTTGTTGGTATAACTCTGATCAGACCTTTAAACGGAATCTAATTTTAAATATTCAACGACTACTAAAGTTTATCTTGAGTCAACTGCAAACTTCCAGCTAACTTACAGGGTTCATTTAATATTTTCTCGAATATTAATTTTGCGTCATTGGAAGATCACAATCCTACCGGTTCGTTAAATATCGTCGTCTCCGTATAAATGGTATTCTTCTTAGTAAACTAAAAGCATTGGGTTTATCTGATTCGCTAATAGTGCTCTTTCGTTCACACCTTTCAAATCTAATGCAGTTTGTTCAGATTATTGGATTGAAGTCTGTTGAAAATAAGGCCTCATCAGGCGTTCCGCAAGGTTCTATCTTGGGACCCCTATTGTTTAATATTTTTATAAATGATATTTCTGAAGTCACCAACATGGATTTTCTTTTATATGCAGATGACTTAAAACTATACAGTTGTGTGATATCTATGGAAGACTGTGTAATAATTCAAATATAATAAATAAAACCCTTCAAAGAATTCAATTTTTTACTAAAAAATCATATATTTATTAGAAATACTTTTAAAAAATGCTTACCTCGGAATTCCTTGATATAGCCTGTGATATCATACATATGATTAACTGAGCCAATTGATTATTTCCTCTACAAATCGAATGAATAAGATTCCTAGTCTGTTGTAAATTGATATTATCCTTAATTTGTTGATAAAAGAATGTAAAACCTTTGCCGCCGGCAATAGCCGCATAGTCCTTTTCGCTAAGTTGAAGTTTTCCAGTAGAATCGCGGCTTTTTTCAACTAGCGACGCTATGAGCGTTATCATTTTATCTAGAGAAGCAGGTTTATATTTGTCTGTTGGTAAAGAAACCACTTCTTCCTCTTCTTCACCTTGAAAAATTATGGAATTTGTAAAGTTATATAGAATGAATATTAAAAATATACCGACCTTCACTGACGTCTACAAAATCATTTGATTTTTGACCTAAATAAAAATGTACCATTGAATGGATAGCACCGACGGCAAGTAAAAATTTTGATTCTTCCTCTCCCATTTTGCTAAATTCATAAAGAAATCCGAAATATTCAGTTAGATGTTTCAAATGGGCTTTGGCTCCGTGTTCCATAAGAGACAGTAATGTTTTTATAAACCTAATAATAATAAGCAATTAACGATACACCTGGAGGAAACACCTGGATAACTCACCTAGTAACACAAGAAGCGTTTCCAATTTTGGCAAGATCTACATTACCGTTATCCTCTTTAGTCCATTCTTTGCCATCTTCCATTTGAAGGTACAATTTCGAATGTGATTGTTTAAGCCGTTGTATAACGTGAATGCAAAGTCTTTGGAACATCTGCCTCACCATTTGATTGGGACATTTCAATAAAACCTGTATGGGCCACCAGGTATCCTGCGCCATATGATCCAGAAACCATATGCAAGCTTCTTGGCAAGCATTAAATTGTTTCGTGACTAGTTCTACCCATTGTACCATCGTTGGTTTTTCTTTTGCATGGATAAATGTTTCTGAGCAAAAAAAATTGAAATCAAAAACAAAAACTGTCAATGTTGAGCAACATGTTTACCTATGAAAAATGTCGTGGAAAGTTGAGCAGCTTTTTGTGTGATGTTTGGTTCTATCGATAAAATAGTTTGAGGGATATATCCACATATTTGCCACATGAAATTAAAGTAGGTGTGTTCAAAAATGTTTTTATCTTGAATAAAATGCATGTTATCCTGCCAGATCCAGTCTTCTAATTCTTTACTTAGTTCGATAGTCATAGTAGGAGTTGGTGAGCTTGGAATGTTTTCACAGCTATCGCCTGTCGTTGAGGGACTCCTGCAAAAAATTGAATGAAATCTTAGTACAATATATCGTTTAGATCAATAAAAACCTTACCTTTGACTACTAGGTTCAGCAGTAGGACACCTCTCATAAAATAACATATAAGCACTATTAGTTTTTTCGAAACTAAAATCCATAAATTTATCTGTGACACTATCGTATGTCTTACTAGTCATTTCTCCTCCAAAACATTCAGCCGCTATTTGATTGGGATCGAATGGTTTAACTTCAGCATCGTTAAAAAGAAACCATTTATCCCTCGAGCCAGCCGTTCGGTCTTTAATGAAACTGTAGTAGTGACCACCATCCGCAGTACCTATTCATTCAGTAACATATAAAAAGCAATATTACTCATACAATGGAGAAGTTTGTTTAAAATCAATGGCAAATTTTTGAATTCTAGCTTACAGGGTTTATTCAAGATTTTGTCGATTATTAATCTTACATCATTGGAATATCACAGTCCTACCGGTTCGTTAATTATGGTCTAGTTCCTGTAAAAATATCGCCGTCAGACAAAACAGCGGCAACATTAAAGGATATCGTCCATGTGGAGTATGAATGACAGCTGTCTTGATGCATATTATATGAACCAACTAGGAAAGATAATCGTCCGGTTATAACGAAATTTATTGGTTATGGGCGTAATTAGAGTTTGTACATTAAATTGTTACGTCGGACCTGTACTGAGGATATGTAGAGGTCCATAAATAAAAAGAAGACATACATCTAGAATCATCTAGAACTGTCATCGAAAAGTCGAGAACTGGCTGGTAACAGGTAAAAAGTATAAAAAGCAGGACAAATGACATTAGTTAGTTTAATTTTTGAAGTATTAGAGATTGGAGTTCTGGGTTCTTGACAGTGAGACGGTATTTTGAATTGTTAAAGTTAATGTTATAGAAATGAAGAAAGTAGATCTTTTTCATTATCAACACTGGTCACACAGTTATCTACGTAAAAGCTATTTATCAATTTTGTTATCACCCAATTAGAAAATTTCAAATATCCTTCCGGCTGTTCAAGAGCCTTTTCTAAATGATATTTAATTACTGCTGCCAGTAAAAAAGGACTAGAAGTAACTCCGAAAACAACTCTTGCATGTCGATAACATTTCAAACTACCTTCCTTATCAAACCATAAGAATCTTAAGAAATCACGATCGTTTTCATTCAAACTTATTTGTAAGAACGCTTTTCTGATGTCTGATACAACACCAATCTTATGGAGTCTTAATCTAATAAGAATCGATGGAATGAGTTCGATAAAATTTATTCCTTTTTCTAAGCAATGATTCAAGGAAACCTGATTTCTATCCCTAGCAGATGCATCGAAAACAGACCTTAATTTAGTAGTGACACTATTTAATTTTACCACATGTCGATGTGGCAAATAGAAACCAGTCTCCTTATCAATTGGAAATATTTCTTCAATTACGCCCTCGTCCTTCCATTCACTTATAGTTTTATCATATGTATCATAATAACCATCTTTTTCTAATTTCTTAATAAGATTATCTAGTCGTTTTTTGGCCATATCGAAATTATTAACAATTGGAGGATGTCCATCAATCCAAGTCAAACCTACTTCATATCTTCCTTCACTATTGATACAAATCGACTCTAGGAAATTTTCCATTGTATCTTCTTCTATCTTCTTTCGCTGATTTCGTTTTTCAGGATACGTAATACCCAACTTTTCCAAGTCCCACAAATGTGAGATATCATTATTGCAGAAAAAAGAAGAAACCAACATTGAAGAAGCATATGAATTTCTATAATGGTTTCTGGGAATTTTTCCCATTAGAACCCAACCCAAAAGAGTTTCCATTGCTATCAATCCACATTGCAGAGAATATCGTTTCCCAGTAAAAAGTTTTCCTGCAATATCAGCTCCGATTAAAATTTCTATTGGACCGTCGTTCCTATCGGAGATCGAAACACCTAATTGATGAACTTCGTTCATCCACGGACCTTCTGATATGGAGGCGACGTGACTACAAATCAATGGTTGATCAAGAGCATCAAAGTTACAAATATACTTCTCGTTCAAATTTTTCAGAGTAATTCGATATCGATTATGATGGCTAGTTTCCGAATTTGTTCCTCCAAATAGAGCATGAATTAATTGTTCTGAACCCAAAGCTTCGTATCCCATTTCAATCGCAACGTGTTTCACAATATATGATCGTTGTGATCCAGTATCAATTATTGCTCTAACCAATCGAGTTTTAAAATTACTGCTTAGCTGCACAACAAGTGTTTGAAGGATAATTTCATTGTGATACGTGGTGTTTGATAAATTATCAACAATCCCAGAAGCATCATTCGTGGTTAAAATATTTGATTCTAACAGAGGTTTTTTCTTAGAGCACATGAGAGTAGCATGTTTCTCGTTACATTCAGAACACCTAATATCTATTTTACATTTTCTAGCTAGGTGTCCAAATCTCAGGCATAAATAACATCTACCGTGATCAATCAATACCTTCCTTTTCTCATCAAATGATAGCTTTTTCATCTCATCGTCGTCACAATCTGAAGAAAGATGCAATTTCTTGCAGAAAATACATTTGGGACATTTATTTTTGTTAAATAATCCGGATGCAGTAGATACAGAAGGTAATTTTGATTGATTTTCTCCTTGCTTTCTATTTTCATTGCCAAAACCAGATATTGCCAATGAAATTCTTTCTTCGTTTTCAACTTCTTTTTTGAGAAAATTCATTAATAAATCTAATCGATTTTTCGAAAATAATGATACATCGTATTTTTCACTGCGCTGCCATACCCTCAGTAAACTTTCTGGTAAACATGATTCGACAAGTGGATAAAGCATTGCTGCACAGGTATCGGAATTTACTCCCAAAGTTTCAAGTGATCGTAATTGTGATTCGATTTGATCATACAGATAACTGAGTTTGGATTTCGAGTTAAAATTATTTAAAATCAATTTTAAAAGTTGTCTCACATAAAATTCAACCAATAAATCGTCCCTACCAAAGCGGGATTTCAAACACTCGATGACCTTTGGGTAATTTTCTTTGGTTAGAGGATAACTTTCAACAAGTTGACGAGCACGTGATTTTATAGAAGTTGCTTGAATAAGGTATTGAAATTTGTCCTCGGTGGGTATAAATTCATCTTCATGTATACGTTTAAATTGGCTCCAGAATGATAACCAATATTTTATATCACCATCAAATTTTTTAAGTTCTATCAATGGCAATTTCACTCTACGTTTGCTATGACACGAATGATTTGAGTTAGATAATTCAGATAAAGCATCCTTATTCAAACTTCTTTCTACTTTAGCCTTAAGTCTATTATACTTCCCTAATATTTCATCCGCTCTAGAAGTTTCAGCATCAATGTCCTCGGCAGTCGTATCATCTTCTAACATCAGGTTCAACATTTGCTTATCAAGTTCCATTATGATTTCTATCTTCTGATCCAAAACTTTAAGATTTCCATGTAGATCATCAATGTCATGATTCGAGTCCAGTAATAGTTTCATCGACTCTTCATATAATCGTTCGAACGAAGTTCGATATGTGGTTACAGCTTTCAAAACCTTCTCCATAGTCCTGTCACGGTCGCCAAAATATGTAGCGTACAAAGCACCTAACCAGTGAATTGATACGCCTCAAGGTCCGGAGTTAGTTTCGAAGTTGAAAATATACAAAGAGTTGATGATATCTTTTAAAAACTTATATTTTTCAATATACCTTGACAATCTGTCTCAAAATTAAGAATGACAAATATTGACGACAACTAGTTAAAAATAAAATACAAAGTGTCAAAAAAATACACAAACACTAGCATTTTCCAACAAAGAAAGTAAAAGGAGTAACAACCAAAATGGCAGGAAATGATTAACAAATGAGATAGTTTTCAGCAAAACAGAAAGGAACTCTGGTCAATTTTGAACCTTCTTCCAAAGGTTCATTTTCTCTTGGGTGTAAGACGGGAAATTTAAAATTCACACATCGCTTTAAGATGAAGAGCTACTTTTGGTACCGTACAATAATAATATAACTCACCTGTATGCACCGTTACTCCAATAAGATCATACTCATACTGCTCGTATTCTATGTTTTCGTCCGTGTTCTTCTGCTTTTCCTCTTGATAATGCTGAGTCATCAGCTGTTTCTCCACATACCCTGCCATATTCAGTCTCAACGGAAAAGAAAAATGCGTATTAACCTTCTCCTTCAGCATCGTCAACATGTTGAAAGTATACCGCATTGTGTTGAAACATAAAATGTGCGGTAATTTTTTAAAACAAGCCCTTTTTTCTGCTCTCACTTTCTTTCCACACTGAGAGCAAGTGTACATGTTATCACCTTCCAGCGTATCTTTTACAGTAACTTCGTCCAAAGATTCGTATAGATTGCGCATGTCCGCCACTTGACATCTGACAGTGTAAAATTCTTCTAACGTTCTACTTACGTGATCACAGTCTAAAGATACTACGTTATTGCTCAAAGTGCCGCAAAATAAATTTTTTATTACTTCTTTCAATGCAGGAGTCATTTCTTCTAATTTACTAACCAAATCTATAAAAAATTCAGCCATATCTTTTTGTTCGGCTGTATTCAGTGGTTGGTGATCCATAGAATACACTTTGCAGAAACTTCTTGGATTGTAAGCTTTCCTTTCACTTTCTAGTAGATAAGCGAACATTCTTTGTAGTTCTTTAAGGGTAGGTTCGTGTTTGGCTTGTTCAGTATTGGCAGCTAAGATGGACGCTCTAGTTTGGGGCATCATATAGAGATGTTGCATACACGAAGCCATATAACATGTTGCTCCCAAGTTTGTTAAACCTAAAATAGAGCAATATGATGTATAAATGTATTATTATAAGATTACTCAGTACTTACCAACATAACCGCACTCCGATCGCCCATCTTCATGTGGCCAATAATCCCAAGGATAAGGCGAATTTGGTCCTGGTTGATGCTGTTTCAACAATTTTTCATGTAATATGGCAAACGTTTCTGGTGATCCTTTTACTAATTCTACTAATAAATCAAATGCAGATGTTCTTGACCGAGGCGATTTGCATTTAGGAACATGTCGAAGTTTCGGGTTGGGTAAGGCAAAAAGAAAATCGAATACCTAAAAAATATTTATTACAGCAAAACCTCATTGTATATTGATATTGTTTGCCTACCTCGCACAACAATTCTTGACCAACTTTGCTAGATTGAAAGGCCGGTTTGTGTTTTAGTAGATTTGTCATCAAATTCAGCAAACCGATCAGACCGTCATCGTCCACCGTTTGATGTCGCGTTTCGAGAAAATCTCGAGCCAAAATCGATCGAGCAATTTTTTCTGTTAATTCGTTTATGTCTATTACACAATTTTGTGGATCATCGAGGCTTTCTTTGACTAATTCATCAGGTAAACTATCGACTAGACGGGATACTAGCCAGAAGAAATCACGACAAGCGGGACCGTATGGTTCTTTTCCTTCTTCCGGAGCTTGCAGCGCCTAAAAACATATTTGATTGAATAAGAAACAGGGACCAAAGATCGAAAACGCTATCTTACCTCTAGTTTTTGGGGTCGCATACCTTCTGCAGGCTCTAAATACATTAATAATTGCGATAACATGGGAGCTATAAGACTATTTTCGATAGGTTCACGACTAGCAGAAATTCCTAAGCATAATCTATAAATTGCCGAGCACACTTCTCGCCTTACTGCTGGTTCTGGATCTTCCAGTACCTAAAACAGTTTTGATATGTAGGAAATTTGAAATTATTTCAATTGAATTGAATTAATATCTTGAATAAACAGTAATATGGAAAAATCCCGCGTACAGGTTGAATACCCTTTAGAGTGATGACTGAATACGAGTAAAATCAAAAGATGCCATTCGTATTATGATATTAATTATTATCCAACTAAATAGTTAAGGTGGATTAGACCCATTAAATTATTCGAATTCTTTTAGAAGTAATGAAAAGTATAAAAGTGCTAAAAATAAGAACAATGCAAAGTAATTTATGAACTGGCTACATAAATATTCTCTAATGAGTTACAGTCAATAAAGCTTTTTAGAGAGCTGTTAAAAATACAAGTATAGCTTACCAGCCTTTGTAGCCAATCTGAAAAGTCACTTGATTGAAACAATTCCACTCGTGCCTCTTCACAACAATGTAGCCAAGATACCAGCAAAGCCATTGCATAGTGAACCACTTGAGCCCTTCCCCAAAATCCAGTTTTATAATGATTAACGTCTTTAGGCCTTGAAGCTTCTTCTAATATACTCGTTATTTGTGCCAACATGGATTTAGTGTCTATTAATGCCAAAAGACATTCATTTAAATTGGGGATTATTATTTTTTCGTTGCGTGGTTTTACTGAATCTTGAGGTGTAGATTCAACTCCCAAATGACAGAGGATTTTAAGGAGAGAAGCGAGACAATCTTGTTGCCAATCTGAACAATCGGTACCGTCTCTTTGAAGAATACCTAAAAGAAAAATGTCAAATGTGGCAAAAGATTAAGATTTATAAATAAAGTATGTATAAATTACCAGACATGAAAATATCAAACAAATGGCTTAAGCCGCCGTGTCTGACAAACTTTCTAGTCCACGATTCCTCATCTCCATCGCCTTCGTCTGTATATTTCCCTTGATGCATTTTGGCGCTTAACGACTCTACAATATATAGGGAATACATCAACTTTTGTGCACTAGACGGGTCTAATAATTCAGATAGGGGAATGTCCAAATATTTAAAACCTCGTAATAGCTTCGGACTCGTTGGTAGTAAACTTAGAATGTCCCATACTCTTCTACTAAGGACTTGTGCCTTTGTATGCGGCAGATGGCGCTGAAATTATATAGGGCATATTTTAGGCACACTTTTCTCAAATACATTCCAAAATAAAAATGTAATAATTACACTTACCCCTCCTTTGATCTGGATTTTCATCGAACTTAATGTATGCATTAGAGAAAATAGCTGCTCAAAGTAGTTTGGTTGCAATAGAAGTAACGTAGGTAAACATTCCCTAGGAGGTGGCGGATGTAAAGAAGGGGCATCCATGAATTCTCGTTTTTTCATGTTTCTCGACATACCCACCGAAATGTAGACAATCTAATAACAATTTTAAAACGAAAATTCATTATAAATATCCATATTTCGAACGCGCCAAGATTTTTTTTAATAAATCATATAAGATTCACCTGATTATCTTTAAACCCCGCTTCCGACAGAGTTTTTTCATCACAATCAATCGTCACTTCTTGCCCTTGCGTTATTATCCTTATCCACGTTTCGCCCGGTTTTGTTTTACTTTCTGCAGAATCGCCTTTCATCTTAAGGAATCAAACAAATTAAAATTATATAACATTATCGAACAGTAGTTACCTGTTGAATTCCTTCACACCACTTGACAATTTCTGCTCTAAGATCAGCTACGTAGTCGGTGTTAAATAAATCCAGCAAACATCTTTCAGAAGAGCTCCCCGATTGTACAACCAATCGGACGGGAGCACTAGGACGATCCACTAATGAAGCAGAGTGACTTCCGATACCCTTACCCTCGAGCGCCCATTTTCTTAAATGAAAAGCGTACCTAGGGAAAAAATAATTAGTTACTTCAACAAATAATTCCTTATTGTGATTAATTACCTTCTTCGAAATGTTTCAATGTGCGTTTTCATTAATAATAGCGCCCGTTGTATACAGAGTAAAGAAGATTCTTCTGCACCAGTACTGCTAGTCGTCACATCTTCGGAAGCTGCATTTAAATGTGTCATACATTGCCAAACAAATTGATTTTCATGTTGTAAGTTATAACCCATGTAATAACTATTTATGTATTGTATGGCCGCCATGCTAACATCTATAATTAAAAAAATTATACAATCCCATTGGCTGCGCCATATTGACAAATTACCTGTATTAGACGCTTTTAAAGCTATTTTCCACATATGATCCATTCCGACATTTTGATTTTCATTTTTGTTATCGTTATCGTTTGTTAATAAATTATTTAAACTACACAACTGTTGAAATAAAGTAAGACAGATCATGCTAAATTTTTCGGGCGCTAAACTTGGTAAATGGTGGATGTACAGCCTACGAAGTGCTTCGATTTTAAGAGCGTGCAATTCTGTCGTTTTAGTTTGGGATAAAAGCCAACTAAACAGTTCGTCCGAACATTCTAGATCGTGAGCGAGACATTCCCATAATATATCAACTTGATCAGTAGTTAACCTAAAAATTTAATTAACAACTTAATGCGATCGAGTTGTAGTGCCCCTCATATAATTAAAGTAAATGTAGGTTATTAATTAAATCCTAGAGTCGGCTATTAATAGGTTTGTTCCCGAAACGAGTTCCAAACATGTTATTAACATTATCTGATGCGCATGCGTGACTAGAATAATGTACCAAGTAGGTTCCAAACAAATGTGTGCTGGAACAGTTCTGAAAAGTAACATTGGCTGAATATTTTGATAAGAAAGAAAAGAAGATCAATCGATGTTCAAACTGTCTTGAAATGATATTTACACATTATTTGCGAATAAATTTAGTGTCATTATATTGCTCTATCGTTTCTTCAATATAGTTCTCATTTTCTGGGCGCCGTCGATCTTGTAATAATTCCTGTTCAATTTCTGAAAACTCAATATCATCTTCGGACATATCTGCCAAGGATTTCACCACGGACATGCAGCATAAGCACTAAATGCGTGAAGTGTGGAGGACCACACAGATCGAACGAATGTCCAAGACCGATGAACAAGCCAGCCACCTGCGCAAACTGCCAGGGAGAACACCCGGCGAACTAAAGAGGATGCCCACAGGCCCCAAACAACTTGAAGACAAGAAAAACAGTCCTAAAAACAACGAAGACAGGAGTCGGCTACGCCCAGGCTGCAACCAAGAAAACAAACAACAAAGAAGACCCACCTACGAAAAGGCCCGGTACATCCATAAAAAGATGAGTCGGGATTTCAACTAGGCCAGCAAAAATAAGTGGATCCACTCTATAAGGTCGTCTTTAGACGCAGATCGTCGGCTAAGGATTCGCCCCTTGTAGAGGCAGCGAAAAAAACACACACAACAGAAGACAACGAGAAGACCGCTGAAGAAATAACCACCGCGGTTACAAAGCCAAGGAGAAGACTGTACGACTGTCGACGATGAGGACCCATCGGACGAGATGGGAAGTTGCATTGCGTTTAGAGCGATGGATCATGGGAGGAACGGGCTCATCTCGCATGTGTGTGTGTGAGAACGAGTAACTATCTCGTTTTGAACAAGTTGGGAGTCTTGCGGGAACACCAAACAATTCCAATTTGCTCTGAACTCTGCTCTGCTGGAACGTTTATTTTATACTGCGCAGACTCAATATGTTCATAACAGTTAGGAACTTGCTTTATCAACAAACATATAAAAGTATTAGTAAGCATAAATATATTTAGTTTTGATATTGATGATATTATAGTAAAATTAATACCTATTTAGAGGTACCAGCCGTTTTAGTAAATTAACGTATGCGGCTTCTTGAACCATCTGAACCCGCATGAAAAAAATTAGGTTATGACCTTTGTCATGTCAAATGCTTGACATATTTCTTATTGCATTGGCGTAGTGACTTGAAATTTCATATTATCAGTGGCGGTTTGTAATAATACAAATTAATTTTATGAAATTCATAAAATTCTAAAGATGTTGACATAATAAAAGAATATAAAAGAAGCGCACTAATTTTAAAAACATTGTTTTATTAACTAGATACATAGTTTTCTTAAAAAAATATGGCAATTCAGAGTTCGATTAAGTACAAATTCTAGATTTTAAAAAAATGACAACGTGATCTTCAAGGCAAAGTTTAATTAGTTTCTAAATCAGAATAACTTTCGGAAAGTGATAGTTCATCATCGAATTCATTGGATACAGAGATCACCATAGGTTCGATGTATAGTAGGTCCAGTTTGTTTTCTACTTCCCATGCTTCAGAAATAATTTTCTCTGTATGATTTATGTAATTCTGCCAGTGTTGCTCCGGTACATTTTTTACAACGTCATTCCATACTTTTAAGACTTCAGTAGGTGACCTTGCAGTTTTCGTAATAGCTTGGTCATAATGCCTTTTAGTTTCTGACCATACCATTTCGATTGCATTAAAATGGCAATGATAGGGTGGTAGCCTGAGAACACAATGACCATGCTCGGCAGCGTATTTGTCTAAATGATAATTTTTTTCTGGCAAAACTTGCTTTTCAATTATATTCCAAACAGCATCCTTTAAAATGTGATCTGGAAAAGGAATATTCTTTTTTTTTGAGCCATTCTAACATGCGTGTTTTACTCCAACTTTTTCTTGGGATTTCTTCATCCAGGCGACTGTGATACGTTGCGTTATCCATTATAATTAACGATGGTTCTTCCAAGTTTACAATTAGTTGCTGTTTAAACCAATTTTCAAAATTTTCGGTGTTCATGTTATCATGGTAATCGTCTGTTTTTTTTATTGCATTTAAAAATAAGCGATGCATTTGCCACAAAACCTTTTTTATTACCGGCATGAACAATTACATATCGTGTCCCACTTCCAGTTATTTTTAAATCACTGTGTTTAGTACCATCTTGCCACATTCTTCTGTCCCCGCTTTTACTAAAAACCCATGTCTCATCCAGAAAAACAGGTGTAAAGAGCTTTTCGCTTTTAGCAGCATGGTATTTGTTCAAATATAATATTCTTTTTAATCTGACTGCCGGCATTTCCAATAAATGTTTTCTTCCATCCTGTTTTTTGAAATGAAAACCCATTTTTTTAATTCCCAAATATAACGAACCTTTGGAAATCTTAGTTTCTGGTGACTCTTCGATAAATTGCCGTAAAATAGTTTCTACTGTGATTCTATCCTTTCGCGCATACATTTTATAAATTACTTCCCTCAAACAATGCAGGGTATTTTTTGTAATTCGGGTTTTGCTCCGGGAAACGCTTGCAGACATATTTCTTCTAAATTCGAAATCTGTAGCTCTGTTTGGTTTTTCAAGATTATATAATGTGCTTTCTGGAACTTTTAGCGCTTCGGACGCTTTTTGAATTGCCTTAAATCGAGATCCTAAATCGTTTTGAAAATAGTTTACTACATTAAGCCTAAGTTTTTTGGATTCATCAGAATATCGCATTTTTATATCTTATTTTGCGTTATGACATTAACATGAAATCAAAATTTGACGTAACTTCAAAAACGTGACATCTAATAAATTAGTTACGACGTTCATTTTTGTTGGTAATTTTTTGTTTCAACCGATTTATTAATAATAAATAAGGATGGTCTTATTCTAAATGGGTATAAAATTTACTATACATTACATATTTCCTGATCCTTTACAGAGTAATATTGTTCCATATCAAAATGTCATTAATATTCAATTCAATAAGGCATTATTGATAAAAATCGTTGTGGTTAAACTAAATTACTCATAAATGAAATATTTTTACTTACTTAAAATTATTAGGAGAAACGACCGGAGAGAAAACTGCAGAAAGAAAGTGCAGTCTGACTTGAACTTGCATTTGGTGAGTGTACATTGGAAGCGACTTACTGGGATTGAGAGTATACACTTTAAGATTATTAAAAAAGTGCGTCATCATGTGATGTTGTCTGTCTGCCCAATGAGTTACGTGGTGCATATCAAGACCACGAAAGGATGTTAGTAATTTTGGCAGCATTCGTAATGATACAACTACAGACCTAAAGTAAAAAAAGGATAATAAAAGATTTCATATAAACACATAATATTAATACTTACATGTTATTGGCAAGATTATTGAGGCATCCTTCGATAAACTTCATCCTTATTTCTTTATCGGGAGTATAACAAATTAAATTACACAAGGTTTTTTCAGCTTCCAAAGCTAAACCTTCTCCTAGTTGACATATCTTATCATCCTGTAGTAAATCCCACAATAATGTATTCCCAGGTTGACAGACATTATCAACTTTAAAACATGCTGATAATCTTAAATCCGTACGAACGGGAGTTTTTTCGGGAGGATGATCGAATACATGTAAATTCATGCTAGCATGTTCTGTTAATCTGGCAAGTTCGTCTTCACATACGGAATCTTCTCCGTCAAAATCTGCCATATTTTTCTCGGATTTATTGCTCATGCGCGAAGAATAGCTTCCTTCTGCGTCACCTTCTACTTCTGCTTCTTCGCCACTTAACATTTCCAAAACATGTCTAAATTAGAGTGATTGTTTCATCTCTTATTCGAGGGAATTTGTCCATGATAAGTCAATAGAAAGTACAAGTTACATTTCATTTGATTTACCATGTCTAAATTTTATGATTTTATATGAAAAAGTGCCAGATATTTTTTTACTTACTTAGACTTTTCAACTTGTACATACCCTGATGTTGAATGTATTGCTAGAAAATTTGGACAAGCTTCTTCATGTCCTTCTTTTCCTAATTCACTGCATGACGAACTTTCCTCTAAATACACGGCCTGTTTCACGTTTACATCAAGATTATTAATTTGAGATACATGGACATTGTGACTAATTATCTTCAAACGATTCTTTATTTCATGATCACTGTCAACTTCCACGTCATTTAGAGCTTCTATGGCTGATATTCTATGGATTCTTTTATGATTTCCTATAAAAAAAACATTAAACAAATTAAATTTTAGCTGTATAGTACGAGCCCGAGATGTAGTGGTACAAAGCGAAGCAGACATCTACCGTCTGTTATTAAAACGCACATTAAAGCGAGAACGATCGTCTCTGAAGAGAGAGTCTAGTGCACCGAGTGATTCAATAAGGGTAACGTGGTATCATATGTCGGAAACCGTATGTCCTAGAGTTTGGGGAAAAAATTCTTTTGAGAAAATCGGACCTACAAAATGATGTTTTTGAGTCCATAGTTTTTCGCTAGGTGGTGCAATGAATCACTTACAAAATATAATTGGATTTTTTACAAAATATTCCTCAATTTAGGTTGGTAAAAAATATCAACTTTAGAAACTACTGTCCTTATTCTACAGTTAGGCGTCATTATGGTGGACAAAATTCTGCCTTTACTTCAACATACCTTTTTGTCTTTTAGCTCTACTTTTTCTCAACAATTTTCGCCTTTTCCTTAATTTTGAAGGAGAATCTTCGGTATCGGCTTCATCCTGTGAGGTACTGGAAGGCATATTTTCATCAACTTCTGGCAATATGTTGACGTTTGCCTGATTTTTTTTACGTACATGTGTTCGTTTTTCTGTCTTATTTTTACTTTGGCCAGACCATTTTGGGTTAGGTGGATAGGAAGGTTTGATACTTATTCCTGAAATTATAATGAAAAACTGTAAATTAAGGATTATTATATTCTTATAATAACAAAACACTATAAATTTTTTAATAAATCTACAATTAAAAGTGCTATAAGAAAAAGATTATTACCATCTAATTCTGAATCTGTACTACTTCCATTACAGTGTACTCTTTCTATAACCTGTTTTCGAGCTAATTTGCAAGGTGGAGGTCCGTTATTATCTACAACAATTTGACCATTTTCATCTTCATCAATTTCTACTCCATCTATATCTTCGCTTTCACTTTTTCGACTTTCGGATTGTGCTGAACTTTCACCCTAAAAAAGTATGTTGATCTGATTAAAACCAGTTCAGATGTTGCCACCATGGTGATAGATAAATGAAATGCCACTTTTACTTACATGTTCTTCTTCAGAGTTACTCGGATCGAGACTAACGCTGTTTTCAGATGATGTAGTACATTTGTGTAGTGGTATACCTGCATTCGAAGCTGCCACATTGATGAGACCTATTTCTGGAGCACCCCCTCCTCTGGACCAAACAGCTTTTATTAAAGCTGATGCAAGATACAATGTCTAAAACATATTTAAGCTACAGATAAAAATGGTCAACACTCCCATTTTTTTAATGGAACACCCTGTATATTTTTACACCAACATTTTTGTATTTTGTATATGTATAAATGGTTCACTTACTTGTTCTGTGTGATCTTTAGGTTCAAGTTTAGTTATCAGACTGTAGAGATGCAGAGTAGGTGCAGCTGCCAAATGTTTAACAAGCCCCGGTAACAAATCGTGGACAGGTTTTGAGCAATGTTTTAACTGTGCCGCAGCCCAAATTACATCCATATGTTCACATGTTATCCGTCCTTCCATAGCAAGAAAATTTAGGATTATGTGACTTTGCTTGATTACCTATGAAATAGTTCAAAAACATTAATGTTTATTTAATAATAATAATAATAAGTTACTGTTAACAAACCTCTACATGAAGATTTGGTCCAAAGATATGAGCAATAATGCTATTATTTATTAACCAATCTGCCATTTGTCTTGGAGCTGCTTCAGCTTCGGGTAAAGATTCTCCAACACATATCTCTGCCAATAAACCAATTTGGTTATTGATCTGTGTGATTCCCGCCAGTCTCATTGTTAGGGTACTCGAAGTAAAATATTTAAATGCTAGATCCAGACCATCTATGTCGAAAGCCACATGCGAATCAAGTGGATCCTTGATAGCATTCCACATAAAATCTGCATACAAAACAAATACTATTAGGTTGGTATATTTCATTTGAAAAGTTGCTAAGCACAATACATCTTGTTATCTTACCTGCCATACTTTTTATTGTTGGTGTACGAAGATCTTGATCAGAAAGCTTACACATGTATCTTAGAACACATGATCGTAATGGCACTAACATTGATACCATACTTTTATAATTCATCCACAACTTTAAATTGCAAACTAAAAATTAATCAGAAAATTGACTGAGAAATTTGGTTTAAAATATACTGTCACCACAGAATAAGTAACACCTTATTAAAAACAGCCTCCATTATTAGACGCCAATACTGTCATTTTATTGTTTAAGTTATCTAATTTCAAGCAAATTAACTTACCTATTGATATCATGGCATGCGCAGTAGATATTGGTAATAATTCAGGGGACAACTGAGTAAAGCAGGTAGTCATTGCCAGCAATCCTCCCATTTTGCAAAACCAGCTAACATTTTTCAGTAGAAAAATAGGAATTTCAGAATCATGTAAATCACAAAATAAATTCAGATTTTGTATTTCCTGTTGGGTCAATTCATCTACTTTAGCTTGTATAGTATGCTTATATGCTACATATAGAGGAAAATTCAACAAAAATATTTTTGAAACTAATATTAATAATTTATCACGTTCAACAACCTCTGGATTTTCTTTTTCATCTTCAGGGTTTTTTACCGTTTTGGCATCCTTGTTTTCTGGTTTACTTTCAGCTTGTTTATTGCCTTCTGGGGATTTTTCTGCTAATATTTTCAACTGACTAGCTGCCATATATATGAGACCTTGTGTGACATAACTGAAGCGTTCAAGATTTTTTGGATCTCGGTAGCAACACATACATTGTCTAAAAAATTATACATTCACAAGTGTATTAAAGAAATATAACAAATTTCTAAGTGATTAATATGAAAGTAAATACAATTATGACATGGATGACAACAAAAAGATACAATTAATAAAATTATATGAAAAAACACCTATTGCCAATAAAATTGTTTCATACTACTCTTAATAACTTATCATAACCATAGCATTAAATAATTAACAATAAATATTAACTACATCAAGAGACATAATAATTTGGTGTTATAAAGTCACATCTATCTACATCAATAGTGAGAATGTTAAATAAAACTAAGACAATAATAAAAAAGTACATATGAAATGACTTCAAATTTAATTGTTATAAATTATTTTTACCTGGCTGGCCAAGTCTGAACATAAACAAAAACAGTATCCACATCTCTGCCTGTTAAAACAGGTTGTTCATTGGTTTCCGTACAAAACTGAGCTTCATCTAAAATAGACACCGAAAAAGCTGGTAAAATAAATGTTGAAATATTTTGTTGTGTACTGAAAAAATTTGGAATATTGTAAAAAGGTAGTATCTGCTTACATGAAACTAGCAATTGTAGAAAATCAGAGCATGCATCACACATGTTGACTGTTATAGATAAATTTTTGGCGACTTTTAGTCTAAATATAATTTATGTTGTAGTAGCTTCATACATATATCCACTAATTTGTTGCATTCTTTATCACCAAAAAAATTTAATATCAAACATCCACCATATTAAAAACGTACATAATAGAAACGTCAAATTGATTTATGACAAATGACATAATCAGGTAGGCATTTTTTCGCTAGATCAATATTTACTTACTAAAAGGAATATGCATTAAACGGAAATGAGAAAAATTCTAATCGGCTTATTACGACTGCGATTTCGTGTACTTGCGACCACGGAACGTAATATTTTCACAGGATGTGCAATGCAGATTGAATGTTAACCTTACTTTTTCTAAAGTATGGCTAAAGTAAACAGTAAACAAACATTACATACATATTATTGAATAATAAAAACTATTGTGCCCCCTTAGTTCTACTTAGTTCCTGAGGAAAGTCTCAGCTCCTTTAGACCTATTTCCTGGAGGAATTTTAGGATGTCTGCAGGTTTCAGTTTAGGTAAGTGTCCCTCTTCTATCCAGCTATTTAGTAGCCTCTTAGGTGTTGTAGCCTAGGATTCTGAATTGCTGTGCAATTCGCAAGTATTTGGGTGGAGGTTTCTTCTTCCATACATCTTAATAATCACTATTAGATTTGTCTATAATTTATTACAGATATATGTGCTCGATACTACTGATACTACTGTGTTCTGTTATCTCTCAAGTAACAGTTTAATTCAGAACAGTACTGTAAAAAAGAGAAAATAGGAACAACAATTATATTAGCTATGGTAAAAGTAGAGTTAAATATTTAACAATACACAAAATATCATATACAACAACCAAGGCAATACAAAACTTATGATATTAAATAAGTACGTATCTATAAACAAATATAAGCAATCGTTGACCATCACGGCTGGAAGTTGTCCCTCTCGACTGGACGTTATTCCCTTTTTCGGTAGAAAATATAATCAGTCAATTTTGAATAAAAGTATAAGAAAAGTCTGAGAATTCAATAAAATGCAAATACCTATGAATTACTAAATACATATTATACAGGGCGATGTTTTAATATTATTCAAAACAGCTTTTTTCTCTTGAACATCCGTTTTAAAAATTAAGTAAACCAGTTGTATTATTAAAAATATAACACGAATTAAGATTATAAGTTATTAAAATTTGAACATTTGTACAAAAATCAATCAATCATTTTTCTGAATCTATTTTGCTAAACTTTTATATAAATAAAATTAACTAATTTTTAAAATAAACAAAATGGAAGCAGAACACATTTTAATTGTCATTTAATATTTCCCATAGGAGCCCCAGTTTATCAGAACTAACCTCCCATATAAGAACAATTTGTCATAGCTAGGAATATATACCGGCTTTTTAGAATTTTGAGTATTTTGGTATAAGAAAATAGTAAAAGGATGCAAAAATGGATTATAAATAAACAATCTATATCAATTCTGTATATTAAGAAACAATGGGAACATCCATATTTAAATTGTCATTTAATATTTCCTATAAGAGCCCCAATACGAGGTAGAAGTATATGTATAGTTTATCAGAACTAACCTCCCATATAAGAACAATTTGTCATAGCAAGGAATATATACCGGCCGGCTTTTTGGTATTTCAAATATTTTGGTATAAAAAAATAATAAAAGAAAGCAAAAATGGATTATAAATAAACAATATTATGTACTAATTCTGATTAACAAATTAATTTTTTAATATTAAGTAAATTTAAAACCTAATAAACATTTATAAAAAAAATTCATCTATACAATGACCAAAAAGTACCTATTTATCAAAAAAGTTCTAAGCAAATTTAAAATCTAATAAACAATTGTAAAATACTTCGTTTATATATTAAAAACCAATTGTTTATTGTAATAAAATTGTTCGCATGTAAATAAAATGA
The DNA here is from genome assembly GCA_947563755.1 of Lochmaea crataegi. NCBI lineage: Eukaryota > Metazoa > Arthropoda > Insecta > Coleoptera > Chrysomelidae > Lochmaea > Lochmaea crataegi. The sequence continues at coordinate 31,989,391 of OX387435.1, forward strand.
AAACTTACTGTAAATGTATCAGATTGTAATCCAAGTAATCCATAGAGGCACTATTCACACTACTTGTTACCGAAAATTAATTTCGAACTCACACCGATCTTTTCGATTCGAAAGTCAACTCGCTACCGATTATAAATCGACAAAATTTATTCGTTAGTCACCCCGTTAAATAAATAAAGTTGTTAAGTGTTAAGTTGTGAATATAAATATATGTATTTTATTTTGAAAACCTTATTTTTTAGAAAAATTAAAATGTATCCATGTTTTTCAGGATGTTCGAAGAATTTCCAATGCCAAATTATTATTCATGATACTTTTTGCGAGCAGTATATAGTGATACGACGTATAGGTTGGATCCAGTTCGAATTATCCTAAACGAAAAGCCATCTATGAGATCAACCAAAAATTAATGATCTCAACGACAGGAAGAATATAAAAAAGATTGTGGTTTAATTTCCCAAAATAATTAACAAAAAGAATTTCGATAGATCTTTAAACATGAAAACCTTACATAATTAACAACTTTTATCCTAGATTATACTTACTTGCACATAGGTGGCATTTTCATTTCAACAATAAAAGTTGATATCTATCTATAACACCATACAATTGAGAGAACCAAATATTTCCCTTTCAAACAAAATCCCACATCCGATTCTCCCTTATAAATGGAATCCCAGATGGACCAGTCATTATCCGATTGACGAACGAAGATAAATAATCAATTAAAGATGAAATATGACAATACAACTTTGCTTTTCTATTGATAGGTTATCGGATATATTTAATATAGAGATTAAAAAACAAAACTTCAATACATTATAATTTAATATCATTATATATACAAAATTTATAGTCTTAATTGATTAAATTATATAAACAACCTAAAAAATGCAATATACATACATAAGTGTTTAAAAGCAGTTACTATTTTCCAGTTTTAATAAATTTGTTAAGTTGCAAGTCTAAATTAGGATCATCATCTATGGAATATCTACGAAGTTTCGACATTAAAAAGAAAAATAGCACAATAACGAACAGAGCCATAACTCCCAATATAAAATAACGACGACACGTTGACATTTTTCCTCTTGATCTTAGCGGAGCACCAAATGTTATTCTAAAACAATTGTTAGGTATTATTACAGCTCTTAATGGGTCGCATGAAAAAAGTTTTTGAGATAAAATGAACAAACCACAAAATGTAAACTTACTTGAACCAATTTCCAACAAGTTCAGACAATGGTTTTCGTTTATATTTGTTATCATCATGATCAAATCGATCAGGCTTGATATCTCTTATGTCTTGAAATATTCTACGATTTGATGGATGCTGAAAATTATCTACTCGATTAAAAGCACTGTTGTCTTCATCCATAGAAACAATGGAATGTGAAGGACTTGGAGTTATTCGAGGGGACATGTTCATATGATTTACTGTGGCTTTTACTTCTCTTTCTTCAGACAACTAAAAAAATGTATTATAAATTTAGTAACATTGTTGTTTAAAGTATAACTTTTGATTTTACTTACAAGTGGCAATCCTAGACCAGCTCTGGCCCAATTAACTCCAGCCAATTTCTCTTTGAGAACATCTGCAACAGGGCTTATTAAATTAGGAGGAGGAAATAAAGGACTTTTACAAGATGGACATGTATATCCTCTTGGAGCTGTCGTTGGTGGCAATTGTCTTGAAAAATGATCCAAACAAGACCAGTGGAACACATCTAGATGTAGTAAAATTTAAATTAGTGTTGTTAATATGTAAATTTGTTTATAGTACTTACGATAACATGTTAATCGAATACAGTCTTCGTTGTTCAAACTTTTACTGCATAGTTCACATATAGAATTATAATCACTGTCTTGTAACCACTGAAGATATGATTGGACAATACACTAAAGAAGATAAAATAGATGATAACACAAATATTACTAACATAATTAGGTTACTTACAATAGGGTGGTTTGTTACCATACAATTCTCGCAAACACAAACTCTATGTTCAAAGCAAAATTGATTTGTCACACGGCGTTTCGGGCATTTGCACAGTCCCATTATAAAATTTAAATATGGATTTGATCTTATAAATTAATATTGCCTTTTTTATAAACAATACAAGTGTGAAAGGCCCAGTCAGGGCCGGCCACGTATTTTAATTTTTATTTGTCAAAAAAATAAATTAATAAGTTGACATTGACAGTTGTAGCTAAATGCTGAACCCACGGAACGATCAGCGATCAGCTGGATGTAAAAATGCGCAGATACATAAATACATTCCCGAATGAATTCTTTTCAGTACTGGTGGAAAAAATTTGAGATTTTTACTTCAACTATTGAAACAATTGTTCATTTTTTTCAATTATTCAAAATTAACAAAGATATTTGAGAAAATGTTTAAAAACTAGGAATAAATTTTGATGACGTCATAACGCGTTTCCTGTATTTGCATGTGCCTCTTTTAACCTTGGAATAACCAAATAACCATGCAAAGTAACTGAATATTTCAGTTCAGAATCGAAAAATCAGAATGCGTTCAAGTTGGTTAGTGACGGTGTGAGTGTTTAGTATCGTCGGCGGCGATATTTGAGGTAAAGATATAATATTTATTTGAATTCTGATTACAATAACAATGTATCGAACTCTGGTGAATACAAGAAATCCTAAATGTGTATTACATTAGGGTACTAATCAAAAGTAATGGTATAGCATCTATTTACCTTACAAGGTGTTACACTTTTGGTAGAATCTCTATTTTTGAAATATACTTGTCATATCTTATTTCAATTTTTTAAGTAAACGCGATATATAAATATTGCATTTTTGCAACAAGCATGTTTTTAAAATGTTGCTCATTCAATAATGTAAGAAAACAGAGTCGAACGACGATTTGAAATAAATTTATAGAATTTACATTTACTGGCCTGTTAACCCTAATCACTTGTTTCAAAATCTTATATTATTTACAAATTGTAATAAGTAAATGCTAATTATTTATAATAAAACAACTGTTTCAATATAATTTAGCATAAACAGCTTTAATTAGTCGGTAAAAATGTTATTTATTACCATTTTTATCTTAAATATTTGAAGTCTACGTCTACATAAAATTTCTCAAAAATTGTTTGGAATAACCTAAAATTTATCTGTATGAAAATATTTCAGAAAAAAACAAACATTAACAAGTACTCAATGTAAATGATATCGTTTCAATGTACTATTACATTTATTTAATACATTTTGTTGTAACTGTGCTTTAAAATTTGAAATCTATAAATATATAAATGAAATTTATTTTAAAATTTCATTCAAGGTAAGCATAACTTATTGCTGAAAATAGATAATATTATATCTTACCATTTTATTCACAACTGTTTATCATCATTACAGTTTCTGCAACCGTGTAAAAAAATGTAGGATTTTTGGATAATAAATTCTTTAGGAATTAATAAAAATGTTCTAGTAAAACAAATGTTAGGTATCTATATGAAAGAAGGAAATATGCTTAGAGAAAATAATGTTTTGGTATTGTGATGAGATCACACACATTATGCAGCTTTTAAGATGGGGTTTACTAAAGGCATATATCAAAGTAATGCTTTATTAACAGTATTAGATTTAAACACGCTGTCACATCGTAGATCTGTTAGTTCTTTAACTTTTTTACATGCATTAATTAATGGTGCAATTAATTGTCCTGTTAGCACTCATCAACTTCAATGTTAATGTTCGAAGAACTAGAAATAGTGAAATATTTAATACTCCATTTCATCCAACTATGGACAAAATGAATCCATCACGAGAGTTCTCAGAATTACCAATGACATTAATTTTAGTATACACCTTTTTAATACCTCAATTTCTACTTTTAAAAAAACAAACAAAAACCTTAAATTTTTAACTTTCAATTTTAATTTTCATTAAAGGTAATTTAAATTGTAATATTTTGTTTTATATTTCATTGATTTCCTGTTATATGTTGTAATATTTTATGCATTTTTTATTATTGTATTTTGTATTCACTCACTTTTAATCTTTTAATCTAATTTTGTATGAAAATGGTATGACCGTTAAATAAATAAATAATTATGACAGAACATACATTATATATTATATGAAACAAATAGGAGTAGAGAAAAGTAAACCAAGTAAAAAAAATGTGATAGAAAACTGCAAGATCAGATATATGATAAAAACTCGGATAAAATTCAAAATATTTTCCTCCGTGCTTTACCCATAGTGTTTCCTAAAACTTATGGAATTCGGATAATCTGTGAAATCCACAAACTTGATATATATTGTATACACACACTTTATAGTAACTCACCGAAAAACATTATTATTGAAATTATAATGCATGTAAAAATCTAAAACAAAATGTAACTAATTTTTAACAAAATCGTTAGTAATAGTACTTAAATATATTATGGACACAAACAAAATTTCACAAGGTCTAATAAGTCACAATTAACAATCAATTTAAAGATACACGTAGACACACAAGTAGACAAGGTGATAATGGCTATTTTAAATGGATACCTTCCTTATCACATGGGTGCTGTACCTACTGAGATCATAAGCATTAGCAGTTTGTTTACAGCAACTTATAATTTGAATTTTTTCGCCTTTTTAAGTTTACTTTAGTTAAAAAAAATTGCTAAGACATACATTCTATGCAGTATATACTTATGGTTCTTTCTAAATGAATAATAAGAGGCTTGTCAAGCAAGTGTGGGAATCCAAGGTACAAAGAGCTAGGAAAACGGGGAGACCGAAACAGACATAGGATGGAGTAATAGTAGAAATAATGAAGAAACGAGAGACAACATGTTTAGCGGCCAAGGTCCTAGCAAATAACAAAAAAGAATGGGCAAAATTTGTATACAGACATTGAAAAATATTGTTAATAATACAGACATATATACCCTACAACTTTAAATGGTAACACAGATTTTGATTATATATATACTATATATTGTGTCCACCAGTTATTATTTATTTTTAAATTTCACAATATGTAGCATTTATCCATATAAATGTATTTTACAAATTGAACTTACTAGCGCGTTTTCAATAAAACTTTGGTTTAGTTCAGTGGGTTAAATGTGAAATCGGCAGATTAAAAATCATTGGTGACGTTTCATTGACTTCATATCAGCTTGCCAATAACAATTTATTTGTAGTCTAACCATGTCCCATATTATGTAAATTAATTAATAAATCATTGGCTAGCACTTAATAAACTATCTCTAAACATTGACAAAACTATTAATATGACATTTGGAAATTATTGTGATAGTGTGCCTCAAAATTTTACAGTCAAAATCAATGGTAGGAATATCAACAGAGTTGAATCTTGTAAATACCTTGGTATATACTTCAATTATAGAATAAGATGGGAAAATCATATTCAGTATATTATTAGTAAAACAAAGTACCTAGTCTTTCTCTTTTATAAATTCTCTAAATTTATGTCAACTGAAACCCTACTACTTATTTTCTACGCATTTTTTCACAGTATTATTAACTGCGGAATAATTGCTTGGGGTGGTTGTTATCCAACAAACTCAAATATGCTACAAAGACTTCAATCAAAGTTGATTAAAATAGTTTTTAATAATAATGCAATAACTGAAAAAATGCCTCTAAATATGAATCAACTTTTTGCATATAATTCACTAACTTATCATTATAACAAATTGAAAGATTTACATTCTAGCTCCACAAGCATTACGAAGAATAAAAATTTACCAAAGATAAGTAAAGTTGTGGGCACCAAAACCAGTATTTTCAAAGCTACAAACATTTTCAATTGTCTTACTAATGAATTAAAAACATTGAATAATATCAAATCAAAGAATTCTAAATTTAAATTGAAAAAATGGATTAAAACAAATTTATAAATTTTATTTAATAAATTATATTATTACTTATTACTTAATGATTATTATTAAATATTGATATTTAGATATACATTTATATAACTATTTTATCTGTTACATCACTTGTTACAATTTTTAGTAACTTTATTTTATGAATATTTAAATCTAAATTTACTAGCATCTAGAGGATGATATTTAAGTATTTCTAAAATAATTTTATTATATTCTATTTTTAGTTTTCAAGTATCCTTTTGTTCAAACTTATGTACAGGTATTTTGATACCTCCGTAGGGTTTACTGGAAAGTATAGTGTATATTATGATTTTATTTTAAGTTATATTGTACTATACTATGTAAACTTCTTGGAAATTAAATAAATAAATATACAAGGAGAGCAAATTAATTCCATACTTACAATCTTTCTCTCTCCTACTTTCTACCTTTATGTATATTTCTTTCTCTATTTAACGTTTTACGCAACCTTGTTGGAAGTCGCATTAGAAGCATCACTGCCATCTGTTATCGAATGCCGAAGGTTTTTGGTCGTATAAAGAAAATTCCAAAAAAAGAATTTTTTAGTGAATTAAATTTTAAAAGTTACCTTATTTAAGAAAAAAAGGAAATTTCAAAATTGCAGCTTCTGCATAAATTACTTTTTAAAAAGAATACTTACAAAGCCATCTGTCATTGAATGCCGAAGGTTTTGGTCATATGAAGAAAATTCCAAAAAGGAAGTTTTTCTGAATTACATTTTAAAAGTTACTTTATTTAAGGAAAAAAAGTATACTTATATTTTGTTGATAAATGCCGAGAATTTTGGTCATGTGAAGGAAATTTCAAAATTACAATCTCTTAATAAATTACTTTTTAAAAAGAGTACTTTCACTGCCATCTGTTATCGAATACCGAAGGACTCACTTTCTTTCTCTCTCCTACTTTCTACCGTCGTGTATCTTTCTTTCTCTTTTTAACGTTTAACGCAACCTTGTTGGAAGTCGCATAACTTCAATAATCAAAACTTCATTTCATGTTTCTTGAGGTCTCGTCATAATAATCCTTGCATTAAGTCGACTACTCCTCCTTTTCTAATCCGCCAGCTTATCACCGACAAACGTATCGGTACTATGAAACCACGATAAGTGTTTTGATGATACACTTTAGCATAACAAACGAGCTTGGTACTAGTGAACTACGCGCCTCTGTATCAGAGGGACAAGAAATATTAAAAACTCTAGTAGATTATTTAGTTTGAATTCTTTTTAATCAAACCCTGAAACCATTTATTGTTTTTTAAAGATTGTCGGGTCTACACAATGGGCCTCGAGTGGATTGGTTATGTATGGCAGTAGAATCCAAGGATATATTTTCAACTAAACTGGAACAATGTGTTCAGCTCAAACGAAAAAGAAAACACTACGCACCGTGTTATCTAATGAGAAGTTATGTAGAATACGGAAGCATTTACTTCACGCCTTTTTAATATTAATTAATTAATTTGTATTTAGTTCGCGATGACTAATAATGCTCATTATTTAGATTTATTCGTATAACTAATAAATTGATATTATCGATATTTTCTTTATCGGTATACTGTATTATGTACTCGATAACAAAAAAAAACAAACCCACGCGATTGCTTGAAAAGTAAATCAGAACAAATATGGAGGAAGGAAAATATGTAATAGGTAGGTAGAGAATATTTATGAACTATTTCTTATTCGGAATTTTTAAGGTGAAATATATAATCTCCTAAATATTAACCCAAATGACATACAGGTTCGGCAAATATTTATCTACCATATGTAGTCCCATATAGGAGCAACAGTGAGCACTATACATAACATTATATATGTCCAAGAGAGAACAGCTTACCAGTGTTACCAACTCTCAAAAAATTTTCCCCCTAAAGCTCCATGCAAAAACCCCTACAATTACTGGGAAACACCCATAAAACAATATTATTAATAAAATAAATAATTAAATGTTATTTATACATTATAAAAAAAAAATAATAGAATAACTATACCTTTTAAGTCTGGATCTGTTTCCCAAGTATTGGAATATTTTGGAATATTTCACTCATACATGTTGTATCAATGCAACGAATGCTAAATTATTAAATGGAAATTCCACGTTGCCATGACAACCCAGCGATAATTCCACGTTACCATGACAACCATTGTCAGACAACGTTAAAATAATAAACGTGAAACGTCAAGAGTTTCTTAGAGGTGATGAATCGATTCGGAGATATAACAGTACGGGAAATTGACAAAAATGTATTACGTTACTGTTTCAATAAATAAATAATTTGTTTTTTATTGAGATTTTTAAGTTAGAGACGTTACATTATCTATCTGAATATAGTGGAGATATACAGTAATTTGTATCGAGAAATATTCTCCCTAAATACCGCTTGTGCTTAGAAATTAACTGGATAATTTCCATTCAAGCTTGTTGCCTAATTTCATTTTCTTATCTGTAGCTTTAGGCATTTTAATAAATTGCTTGTCGATGGTATGTTTATGTTTGTAGTAAACACCATAGTGGCATTCATTCGCGTTTTATGCAACAAACCGCCTTTCTCGTCCATCCCACGGTCAGTTCGAAACCTCTCGATCTTACACATTGGCCTGCCCTTCTATAAGCATCTATATTCGTTGGTACTATAGATGTCACTAAGCCGCTATATCAGAAATAAATGTGATTGGCTAAATTTGGTTAAGTTAAAAAAAATAAATATAACACCCCTTTTGACTTTTTAACCCCCTAAATTTGGGGGGGGGGACCCCTTAGTTGGAAACCCTGCAGCATACTTCCCCACCACGAAACACCCTCTTCTATAGACATTATCTCTCCGTTATTCCATAGCTTCTTCTCTTCCACTCAGACTCAGAGAATGGCTATACGAAAGATAATTATTTACCGAATCTGTATGTGCATTTGAGAAAATAGTGGCCATTTTGAACATTCAGGAAGTTAATCTAAAAAGATCCAAGTGATAGTTCATATAATGCCATCTTTTGGACAGTCGTTTTTACAGAAAATCTATCTCGGTAAACAGAACCAAATGACATTCCGTTTTATCGTTGAGTGATAATTGTCACTCAACGGTTTTATAATTGTCTAAAAAAAGAAATTTATGAGTGTAACGGAGACCCTAAAAAGAGAGATGCATATATACTGAGAAGAGGCGGTTTAAGTAAATTGCGGCGAAATTTTCGGCATCCAAAACTCCATACCGCTCGGCTACGAAGACATAATATTTTTTCAATTTAAAATTATTTGTATCATTTCTATACTTCGCATCTGCCCTTGTTCGCTGGATATATCAGCGTGAAAATAAATGAAAGCGATAAAAAGTGTTTTTGATTCCGAAAACCTTATGTTTAAAATTTTGACAGACGAGAAGTGCGGGTAAGCATTCCAACTCGATAAATAAGATGAATAAGTAGTTCGTGTTAATCTTGGCTTTATCGAAGGTTCTACAGATAGATTCAAACACAAACAGAACATAGGGATTTAATGTATTGTCCGATCTAAATAGTCCACCAACAAAACATTTCTATAAGTTCACTTCAATGAATATCAAGTATGGATTCAGAACCAATGTATGAAACCCCGCCCATTCTCCTTCCAAAATTTGTTAGTTATGTACGAACTGCGATTTAGTATTGAATAATTATTTGATGGGGGTAGTAAGCGTCGCTACATATTGAAACAATATGCTTACGTTTTATGTTGTTAAAATCGAAAATTAATTGTTAAATTCTCTTTAACAATTAATGTTTCGAGTTAAGATAATATGTTTTGATTTCTTTTGGCAAAATAAAAATAAATTCGTAAATAAAACAAAATAAGATTCTTTAAATTTGTACTCTACCTACCGACTGCTGTTTACTGACTGTCTGACGCTAATTAAGGACCGCCCACAGTTGAGAATACGGAGTGGTGGGAATTGTACGATATGTTATAGGTGTCCAAATAAACGATTGTAATAATCGTGTTTTTAATCTGTTGAAGCTGGATGTTGGTCGACTAGTTCAAAAGCAGTTCTGATACAATGCTTAAAATCCCTATGTTCCGTTTGTGTTTGAATGTATCTGTATATTCTCGCTACTGCAATCTGCAATTTGACCTTCACTTTTGATCACTATTTTTCTTCTAAATTGTTTTGTCAGCAATTCTCATTTACCAAACAAAATAATGAATGAATAAAAGTCGCTGAGTGACGAAAAGAAAACTGACTGCATAACCCGTCTGACCCAGAGATAACGCAATAAATAGTAATTGATTGTCGAAGCATTCTTAAAATTTCATATTGATCTAAACAATTTATTATCGAAATGTGACTAGAATCGAATTAAATGAACTCAACTTTCTAGGTGAACGTCCTACATTAGTGTTCATTCTTTAAAATCAAAAGTATAACCATAACGAAGAGTTTGTAAATAATTCCAATAATAAATAATACTAGTTAGGTACAGTCTGTTCATACGTATAGTGAAGTAAATAACTAGACTTCTGTGCAATGGTGAATTTGAAATATGACCGAACAGGTACATACCTTGCTTGGCACTTACTGATGGTCTCCCTAATAATTTCAGAGAATTCCATTCCTTTCAGTTTCGTATACACAGTATCGTAGATACGATGTTGCTGATTTTTTTCTGTATTCGTTCATTATTTGAGAGTGTGTATCTAAAATTTCAGCTTGAAATTCCCGTCATTATGGGCTCTACGATTTTTTGACTTTGCGCGTATATACTACACAAATACATGACACTTATTTCTTAACGGTTAAAATATTTACAAAATTTTGAAATAACGTAAGTAAACGCTAAATAATGTTATCTTAAGTTTATTTTAATCAATATAAAAATTGTTATTAGAAAATTGGCTGTTGAAACAACATTTAAAATCTACGAATATTTATATAGATAACCTTAGAACCGAAAACAGATACTTCGTCTGTAGAACGGGGGTCCTTCAATCTTATCAGCTAGAGAATCGGCTTGATTATTAGGTTATTACCAGTCAGGTGTGATGTAATTATTGCTTTTTAAAATTTAAGATTAAAACAAGTAGATTTTAATTATTTTATAGGAGTAATCAGATTATATATACAAATTAATATAATCGTTGCCTATATTAGATTTCCTATTGCATAGGAGCTCAAGAAAGAGTCGATGGCCATAAAGCGGCAATAAACCATTGGCGTTACATATATAAATTTAACATAATAAAAAAAACTGTAATACCCATCCCTACTCGGCAAAACCCTTAAACTGACTGCACGACACTGACCACCGGCTTATCATATTAAAGGATCCTTAACCGTTGTGCCGAATTTTACCACCCTATTGTATTTGAGGCGATACAGGACGTGTCGACCGACCTGTTTTATCATTTTATTCCACATAGAAAAAAGAAAGAGTCACCCTATATTTATAGTACTTTTGATTAAATAATGAGGCACTTTGCTCCTACGGAAAAAGAAATATAGTATAATTACTACGTATTCAATCTCAGGGTGGTCAAAAAATGAGGAATAACGATTGCCTTTTTGATGACCCTATTATTTAGTGATAATTAAAATATAGTACTTGGTACTATTAGATGGTCTATTAGATATTTACTTTCATTAAATTCCGTTATTGGTTATAATTACAGTGTGTTCAAAGATACAAGTGCTGATCGACATCACAATTATAGTCATAGTCAAGTCCGATTAGATTAGCTTTTTACAGAAACGGACTTAACCCGTTCGTGTTGAAAATATATATTTATTTACTTAATTACAGTTACCTGTAAATAATTGTCATATTAGTAAAGCGTGATCTAAAGACGTCAAAAAATAATAGTTCAATACAATTAAACGCTGTACAAAATTAGAAAAATTAATTTCCAAAGAGCAGACCGTCCACTAAGAAGCAACAACTACTTCTCGGGCTATATGCCCCGACAGATATTGAATTACACTTCTAAAGTAAACGGGGTTGGTATATCTGTTAAGATAGAACCAACCATTCTGGTTTGCGATTAGAAGGAATAACATCACTTGTGGACCGGTTTCGGCGTTTTTGCGCCTCATCAGCACAAGGTAGATGCTATTCGTCCAGAAGCTCTGAGAGCATAATCCTGGACTAGAGACTACGTTGATACCACACCAATACATTAGCCGGCGAAAATCCTTTGATGTTGGAGGGGCAAAAATAAATAACCTTGAAGGTGACAGCTAACTCTGGCATACACTGAGAACCATAATAAATGCTTACAGCCTTACTCGAATCACACTGAGAAAAAGTATTTTAGATATTTTTCCATCAGTAACAATTTCTACACTTTTCGTTGACAATATAGACGTGAAATAGATCATTTAAGAAAATAATTTCGACCTATTCTAATTTGGGTCTGAAAAGACCATAAGCAAGAGACCTACTTACATAATTACTTACTTAATTTAAAACATGGCGTCTGTGAACTCGTTTTTATCCGAAGTTTCGCTTCTTGTTATAACTATAATAGTAATTTTTTTTCTAGGATTCCAAAAATGTCACATCACGTATTGTCAGTATGTATTTTCTGCTTTATATGCGCCACACACACGCCTTGTGCATCGCATGCAGCTGTAAAACACCACTCCGTTCATCACAAGGAGTATAGCGATCCTATGAATTCATCCCTTATAGGTACGTATATTAATTATTTTGACAAAAATATTTTAGGTTAGAGATGAATATATGGACTCGCTCAGCTGCTGTCCTAAAATTTAAATATGCCGCGCAAATGTTTCTGAGGTTTCTCGATCTTTCTCTCTCTCTCTAGTGCCGTTCGAAGTTCTGACTATTCCAGAATATTCGGCATGGAAGATAGTTTTTCTCCGTTTAGTTAGCAAAGGAGGGTGCGTGGGTAGTGGATCGGGGAATATAGGAATCATAGAGGCTACATAAGGAGATCGAACTCATGGAAAAATTGACAAAACCTGTCCACAAAATCGTCTATCTAAGCATTTTGTTTTTTCACCGCTGCGTCGCCACTGCAAATCCAATACCATCTAACCTTAGTTTTTATAAATGAGAGTAGTCAAATTGTAAACATTACTTATAATGAATAATAAAAACTCTAAAGTAAGAACCAGGCAGCACTGAAATCTTTAGCATGTCCCCAGATCAGTCTGGGGACTACAAAAACTTTTAACCCTGGAAAACCATAATAGAGTAATTCTTAAGTGGGTCCCGGGGCACAAGGGTATTGTAGGAAATGAAAAGGCTGGCACCCTAGCAAAGCTAGGGTCTGAAACTGCATTCACTGGTCCTGAACCAGTATTTGAAATATCAAAACATACTGCACGTGGTTGTACATCTCAGTGGATTCAAACCAAGCATCAGACATGTGCTAAAACAGGAACACAGCAAACTCCTGGTCAAAAAAACCTCGGAGTCGCTGACTAACGAAATATTAAACCTCAGCAGGGGCCAGTTAAGGAAAGTGACGGGATTACTTACCAGTCACTGTACCCTAAGGAAGCACATGCCATACAATTGGCATATATAGGGATGAACCTATCTATCGGTTGTGCATGGAAGAGTAGGAAAAATCCACTCACATTATCTTCGAATGTGAAGCACTGTCTCATTGGAGATATAGACTCCTAGGACTAGAGTATCCAAGGGAGGATTTCTCCAAGGAGGACCTAGTGCCTGATAGCGATAAGGGCTACTGGTCTCTTCACATAAACTGTATAACCAAGATCACAAGAAGCCGTAAGGCTGAGGTACCGAGGTCTCTAAGCCTCTGACTGGTGGAGCCGAACCAATCACTCAATCAAGAACCAGAAAAATTGAAATTGTTTATAATTAAAAGTCCGGTCAAAACAACTGTCAAGGAAATCAAAACTGAGATTGTACAATACTATATTGAAACATACGATATTGTATAGTTGTGAGACATGGGTTTTAAACAAAAAATCAAAGAGAAAGTGTAATTAGATGGAAAAGGAAAATGTTAAGAAGAATTCTGGGAGGAAAAAAAGTAGAAGGGGTGTATATGAGAAGGACTAACGAAGAATTATATAACATTTATCGTGAACCCAAAATAGATGCAACTATTACATCAAGAAGACTTCAGAGGGTTAGGGCACATAGAAAGGATGGAAGGAGGAAGAATAGTGAAACAAATAGCATGGAGAGTTCCGGAAGGCAAGAAGAAAAGAGGCAGACCAAGGAAAAGATGGAGGGAGGTGGTACTAGAAGACCTGAATGAAAAGAATGTGAATCGATGGAGAGAAAAGGCCAAAGATAGAAAAGTATGGAGAGGAATTACAAAGCTATGGGCCTAAAAGGCCTGTTAAAAGCTATATATATATATATATAATTAAAAATGGACAGGGTTTGCCTTATTAAAAATTATTGCAAAAGTGGTTGGTAGTTGATTTAAAACGAAGACGTTAATAAAATTGAGGAAATCCAGAGTGTTTTCAGTTACCAAAGGCGATTAAAAATATTTAAAGATTAATTTACATTATTTAAAACCATTATTAACTGAAATAACTGAATTATTAATCTAACCGAATACAAAATTCACCTTCTGTCAAAAACCGCAGTTTATGTCATTTTAGTACGCACCTAAACATACTCAAGCACGCTGCCATCGTACATCAACTAACAACAAGTAAATTCACTTCGTCGATTCAGTGGTTACCGAAAATTTTCTTACCCCTTCTATCGTCTGCTGAGTTCTGGCGAGTTTAAATCGAGAAAGTGTTGAATACAGGGGTAGCGCGCAGTGTTAATGTGATGCTGATCGGAACTTCGGAAATATAATTAAAGCTTTTTGTTTTCGTTTTTGTGAGCAGATCATGGTTTTTGCGTGAATATTAAAATATTTATACATATTTTTATTATAATTTTGTATTTAGTATAAATATTATAGTGACTTATTTCATTACAAAATGCCTGGAGTGGTGTATTGTTCTGTTGATGGTTGTCGCAGTAAAGTGAAAGAGAGATCGTTTTTTAGATGCCCAAAAGACAAAATTAGGTAAGAGAAGAGGTAATTTAGTAGTATACAAGTAAACTTTTTTTATTTTCTATTTTATATTGCAGATGTGAAGCTTGGAAAAATGTTTTGGGTTTTAAAGGAAACCACCGATATGCCAATATAACGGTGGAACAATGTTATAATAGGATAAAAATTTGTAATTTGCATTTTACTGACAATAGTTTCACAAATGAATTGAAGAATCGAATTAACGGTCTCGCAATTCCTTCTTTATTATTACAAAGAACTGAAGGTGAGAAATTTTCTCTATGTGTTTATTGCTTTAATTTTAGTTACAAGTTGAACTAATTAATTATTGATTGAATTGGTTCTATTAAAATCTGAACATAAACGATGAAAGTGAAACTTTTGTTTTAGATAACGACGAATATATTGATGTTCCTATTAAAGCCTGCAGTGACGTTCCTATTAAAGTCTGCAGTGACGTTTCTATTCAAACAACTAGTGCTCAAATAGGTATGGTTAAATATATTTTTAAAAGACCTTAACAAAATGAATAAACTTACTTTATAGATATTGGAGTTCAGACGTGCCCAAAGCTTTCAGCTTCTACACCAAGGAAAAAGATATATAGAAAAAAAATTAGGAATCTCAAGAGAACCTCTGCCAGATTATCTAATTCCAAAAAGTCTCTAGAAACGAACATTAATTTTGAAGACGTTTTGCAATTCTTAAAAAAAACTATTCCAAAAAATCATACAACTTTCTAGAATGTCAGTTTAAGCTACTGAATAAAGCTCCAAAAGGAGCAAGATATACTGACGAATTTAAGCAATTTGCTTTGAGTGTTTACTTCTTAGGTCCGAAAGCTTACAGAAAAATGTCAACAGTTTGTACAATGCCTTCAATATCAACACTTCATCGTTTTCTTAGACGCTGGATTTTAAAACCGGGATTTAATGATTCAATTTTTAATTTAATGAAATCAAGATCCGAGCTGTTAGGTGAAAAGGAAAGAGATTGTGTTTTGTGTCTAGATGAAATGTCAATCAAATCCAATTTATTTTATAATATTTCTATTTACAAAATTGTTGGGTTTAAAGAAACTAACCAAAATAGTATGGACATCGCATCTAGTGTACTGGTAGTGATGGCTAGGTATAGCAACTAGCTGGAAACAGCCTGTTGCTTATTTTTTTTTATAAAAATTCGGCATCCGCCGATGATCTAAGAGACATATTATTTGAAAGTGTCAGAAAAATATCCAAAGCAGGATTAAAAGTTTTGGAAGTAATATCTGATCAAGGATCTAATTTTCAAAAACTGGTGAAAAGTTCGTTAAAGTTAACTGAGGACAATCCGGTATTTTTTGTGGATAGTATAAAAATTGTTTATTTATTTGACGTACCCCATCTTTTGAAATCGACAAGGAACAATTTCATAGTTAAAAATGGTGAAACCAACAAAGCCTATTTAGATACGATGTATAATTACGAGAAACAAAAAGAATTCAGATTGGCACCCAGACTTACTAATGAACATATCTACCCCAGCAGTTTTAAAAAGATGAAGGTAAAACTTGCTTCCCAAGTTTTTAGTCACTCTGTAGCCGTGGCATTGAGTACTTATATTGACTTTAAAATTCTACCAGCATCAGCCAGAACTACAGTTACTTTCATACAAAATATGAACGATCTCTTTGACATTCTAAACTCGTGTCATTTAAATAATTTCAATGCCTTTATGGGCACTGAAAAGCAAAACACTTTTCTTAGAGATATGCTCACAATGTTTAGCAACCTTCAAGTTTCCAGTTCTAACGGAAAAAATGTTACTAAACAACTTAAATTTATATTTGGGTGGAAGTTGACAATTAAAGCTATTTTTATTTTGTGGGAAATGTTACACCAAACAAAAAATTACACTTTCTTATTAACGAGAAACCTTAACCAGGATTGTCTGGAAAATTTTTTTGGGCAAATCAGAAATTGTTGTGGTAATGCAAGAAACCCTACGCCAATCCAATTCTGCAGAGCGTTTAAAAAAATTACTTCTCTTAAATATTTAGATTACTCCGAAGGAGCAAACTGCATGCAAGATTTAAATGAAATTTTGCTTAATACAAAATCTGAATTGCTTAAAAGTACAGTTAGTTCTACGACTACAAATAATATCTATACTCCTCTAAAAGTGTTTACGACTGATTATAGAAATATAAAAAGTGTCGATGGAAATGCACTGGTATACGTTACTGGATACCTACTTAAAAAGTGTTTATTGCAGCATTCGTGTAACACTTGCTTAGAATTTATTAAGATAGATAATCTAGAAGGAGACGCTACCGTTTTTATGAAATATAAAGATTATAGTGTTTCATCCAACATTTGTAATTTGGTTGTGCCTCCCAAAAATTTTGTGGAACTCGTTATAGAATTGGAAAACATATTTATAAATAAATTTAATAAAATAGCCTCTGAATATGGTGTCGGTATGAAGCTTAAAAATAGCTTTAAGAATGTTAAAATGTGGCATCCTTGTACAAATTTCCCAGTTGATTATTTTTATTCATTGTATACAAGATTACGTATTTATTATACATTAAAATTTGCTAATCGTAACATTAAAACAGAAAAATTACAGAAACAACACCCCAAACTAAGTATACTTAAACATTTGTAATAATTACTATGCTAAACATAACAATTTAATCAATAATATTCATTAGAAGCTTGTTCGATTACACCGTAGTTTGATTTAAAAGTTTTTAAATTTTATTTTAATATTCCTGTATTATAATGGTCACTGCAAATCAGTACATACACGTATTTAACCACACGTATGTCCCTCGTAATTGTTGTATTATGATAACGGGCGAGTATGGCGCCAGAGAGACGATGTGCCAAAAATTTCAAACGTTCCGACGCAAGTGAATCTACTTGTCGTTAGTTGATGTACGATGACGCTGCTAAATATTTAAAACTTCACTATAAAAAATGCGTCAGCATGATGCTTAATACGTTTATGATTAGGTTGTTGGTGATTTTTCTGCTGATCATATTTTACCACCAAATGATCACAATTTTCGATATTTTAGAAGACGAGGACAAAAACGGATTTCTTACTCACAAAATTTTCCATTTCTGTTTCCTAACCTCATTTACCTCACATACTGTCAAATGAGCTAGCAACCAATAATACACCATGAAGTTAATGCAAGGTTTATGATTGGCTGTTTTATTGTTCTGCAGTCAGATGTTTTTGGTATTGGATTTAAACTGGCGCCCTCTGCCATGAGCAGAAATTGGAATACATGAAGTCCGATCTCCTTATATAGCATCCATGATAGGAATCTTCAGGCATAGCTAATATGGATTTTATTTTGTATAACCATAAGCCTGACTTAAAACAAATCAAAAACCATACAATTCCTTTTATTAACATGTACAGTCTCTAGTTTATTTGTCTGGTCTATCGATTCGTCAATTTCCATTAGAAAGATGTTCGATAAAAAACTTTATCAATATTTTTGTAAGATTATGTACAAAAATTTGCGAAATAATTGTGTTTTTTTTATAGAAAAGTTCCACAATTCCTACCGCGACAATATATCTAAGCTCGGTAAAAACTCGAACAGTATTAGAGAAATAAACCATCGGAAAGTAAAACGCAGCAGTGACGACGGTAACAATAAAAGCGATAGTGTAAATAGTAGTGATAGTGATCATGATCACCTTAGAAAAATATTTTTAAAATACGGTGACGGCGATTTTATGACGAAAGAAGGGTTCAAAAAGTTCCTAGGTGATTTGAATTTATCACAGTTTGTGATGAAGGAGGAAAACCACCACCAACACGAGGACCACGTTAGCAATGAAACGCCGGATAAAGAAAAAAATACCACTGTAAGTTATTATTATTTTTTTTATCTACTAATTACAGCGTTTTAAATAATTACTATTTTTGGCAAATTATTATTAAGGGCTTTTCAAATTATTATTACAATTTACTGTCAAAAACTGATATGGACTCAAACATATAATTTTAATAAACTACCCACTTAGAAGCAAAAAATGAAGGCTTTGTAGACAGTCAAAATAGCGCTAGACAAAATAGTGCTAGGTTAAAATAGCGCTGGACAAAATAGTGCTAGGTTAAAATAGCACAGCACAAAAATAACGCAGAACAAAAACAGCGGCAGACAAAATAGCTTATTCCCTTCCCCTTTTTGGAAAACTTAATGTTTGTCTGCCGCTGTTTTCGTTCTGCGTTATTTTTGTGCTGCGCTACTTTCACTGACGCTATTCTGCTACAGAGCCAAAAATGAAATAGGTTCCTTTTCTGTTAAAGATGTTAAATGTTTTAAAATAAGAGTAACCCAAGAAAAATTTCAACTTAGATTACTACACTTTATTTCAAAATATACAGATTGTCTCGATGATTTAAATTTCTAAATATAACTCCAGTGTTCTACATATATTTTCGCCATAAGCTATTTTTAATTTTTTTGAATTCTTAGCTAATTACCAACGATTTTAAAATGTTGTGTCTGCTCGCTAGGGATTATAAAAGATGAATTGTTTTGAAAATTCACTAATGAATGAATATTTATTAATGATTTGTTGACTGGATAATAATTGTAGACCAGTATAGGTTCAAATATAAAAATTTTACTTTTCCTATAAAATTGAATGACTAACATTTTGTGAATGCTTGAAATAAATAATTTACTCCTCTTCTAACTAACCTAAATGGATGTCGACGTTTTTAAGGTTACAGTCTAAATTAAGTACTTAAATGTAAGTAATTGATTATTTCGACTGACTTTTTGTGACATTGGATGAAATGTAGGTGCATATTACACACTTAGGCCAAGCAATAGGTACACTTTTATGGCAAAAAGTAGTCCATCATGCCATCATGTAAAAGACATTTCGTAGCTTATTTTCAACTCGCAAATGTTGTTCACGAAATTGTTATACATTTGAAACGAAAAAAACGTCCTGTTTTTAGTTTTTTTGTTAATAACACGAAAGATTATTAAGTAATCGTAATGGTGTCAAAAGATGAATTGTAGATAATAAAAATACGAATATAACGCATTTTTCAGCGAAGAAAATTCGGAAAAATCTGGAAAATTCGTAATTTTTTCAAATATTCATATCTTCGTCGTTATTCAAGTTACAGCGTTGAAACTTCGTAGAAAACAAGTCCTTTGTATGCACTTTATGTGCGCCAAGAGCAAGTACCATGGGACAATTACTTTTGTCAAAAACTCACTATTTTGATGCTTGACCTAACTGGGAACCAAATAACAATCTGTAAACATTGATCCATAATGGGTTACCGTCATTAGGCAATAGATACGGGAACTTTTGCAAATTTTTTATACGGTAATTCAACTTATTCAAAAACTTTCTACATACCATTAAGAATCGAATGACACTTTGGTCATACTTTTTCGAGAAGGCTAAGTGGAATAATTTAGTCGAAAAACGTCCAATCGAAAACAATTCTTCAAATTTTAAGAGTATATCTTTTTAGGAAAATATATTTTCACCTTAAATTGTTTCAGTGTTTCGAGGTCCAACAAATTTCAACTCCAGTAGGATTAGAAACGTCAGAAGAAAAGATTAACGAAACTTTTTTCTATAAAATGTGTCCCGTTTTGTTGTACAATTTAGTAAATAAAGACTGTATTAAAATAGTCGATGACGACCATATTACCGATGAAGACAATGTTCCTCTTGTAAATAATGGTTTCGTATGGATGTGCTCGATACTTGCAATTGTAATTATAAGCGCTTGTGGAGTTCTTTCTTTGGCCATTATTCCTGTCATGCAGAAAAGGTAAGAATTTTCTAGATTTCTAATAAATTTTTTATATATCTCAAATCTCTTTTAAATATTTTTCTTTTAGAAACACTTTTTTGTCATTATTTCCTTGTGTCGTTTTTCTTCACTGTATGTTTTTTTTCAAAAACTGTATCATCATGAATATACTGCAAACAAATTAAACCAGCTTCTGGTATAAGTTTTTATTATTTTCAGGTTCTACAAACCCCTCATTCAGTTTCTCGTTGCTCTCGCAGTCGGCACGCTTGCAGGTGACGCCCTCCTCCACTTGCTTCCTCATGCAATGAGCACGTCCAGCGGTCGCGGTCATTCCCATACACATCATCACTCCCATTTGATCGAAGATAGCAGTCACGATGAAAATATCCAGAAAGGATGCGTAGCTATGTTGGGTCTAACGTTTTTCTTCGTAATGGAAAGGCTGATATCACTCAGCGTAAAATGGTGGAAAGGAAAACAGAAGAAACATTCTCACGTTACCGTCATCGATGATAGAAGAGAAAGTATCGATCAGAAAAACGAAACGCAATGTATGGATAAATATAATTCTTTTCCTTATTGTTATAAGGATATAATGGATAATCCACGTAAGTTTCTTTTTCAAATAATTTTCTTAATAAATGGTTCTAGTAGAATGTATGTATATTGGGGTGATATTCACTGAGACCTAAAAGATCTATTGTGCCCCTTTACTTCTACTTAGTTCCTGAGAAAAGTCTCAGAGACTAGTAGCTCATTTAGTCCTATGACCCTCTTCTATCCAGTAGAGAGTTGTGCCCTGGGATTCAGAATTGCTGTGCAATTCGCAAGTATGTGGATGGAGGTTAATTATTCCGTGCCACAGAATCTAATTTCTTCTTCCTTGACACTGAACACTGTTTACACTAACACTACACTATCTTACGCGCGTTTCGATAACCAAGTTATCTTCTTCAGAGACTGAAGGTAAACTGAGTTTACTTTTAGTCTCTGAAGGTAAACTGAGTTTACTTTTAGTCTCTGAAGATAACTTGGTTATCGAAACGCGCGTAAGATAGTATAAAGTGTTAATGTTGGTGTAGTGGTAGTGTAAACAGTGTTCAGTGTCAAGTATCGCCAACGGTTCCAGAATTCCCAACTTAGTTCTTCTTCCTTCACTATTTTCAGGTCTGTTATGACCTTCGAGAGGATTATCTCCCCTATTTGGGCTACTCCCAGGAAAATATGTTTCTACTAAGAGTCGCACTCTTTCCTCCTCATTTTCGGTTCTAGTAGGATAAATGGTTGCATATTTTACATAATTTCGTAGGCGTCCAATTGTTTTTAAGTATTTAATGCGAAGTAATTAAAATAAACGGTAATAAATTATTTTTTTTAGACAATAATTTCTGCGAATCGGACAAAACGGCTACAACAGTATTGGACCCCGGTTCAAAACCCGACTCGCAAAAAATCTCGAAATCATCTACCCTGGACAAATTGGAACCGAACAATCAAAACTTGGAGTGTCCCTCCGAGTTGAATATTTGTACTGAAGCTAACAAAATGTTAACTCCGGAACACAAAAACGACGATTATACTGTGATAGTAACGGAGCACAAAAGTGAACATCACGGACACTCCCATAAACATGGACACGTTCACGCGGCACCAAAGGATTTTTCATCAGTGGCGTGGATGGTTATTATGGGAGATGGGTATGTACTGGTGACGGTATATTTATATTTTAGGATCGCAAAATGAAATTTAAAAAGGTATTTAACCACTGAACAAGGCGCCTAACAACCTAAAGTTTGGTCAGAGAATAAATAATAGCAAAGAATATAGACGTACCGAAACGAGATACGATTGCTAGCGATTGTTTATTCTGTGGTTTTAACAAATATTATTCGTATTTTTTAAATTATTTTTATTAAAACAGTTTCCAACGAACAAAAATAAGTTCTCTACGATCAGAGTTAGTTTTGAACAAATTGCCACCTTATGTGTGTAGTAAAAAATAAATAACAAACACAGTAGTTGTTAATTCTATTCATAAGTAAGGGTTATAGTTGAAATAATTAATTTATTTTAGGTTACATAACTTTACCGACGGAATGGCAATAGGTGCGGCGTTTTCAGGAAGTTTAGCAGGCGGCTTCTCTACAACAGTTGCTGTTTTTTGTCACGAACTTCCCCATGAACTCGGAGACTTCGCTATGCTGTTGAAAGCTGGAATGACAATTAAGCAAGCTATGTTTTATAACATACTATCTAGTGTTCTGTGCATTTTTGGAAATGTTGCGGGACTTGTACTCGGTGAGTAATAAAAACAAACAATTGCTTAGTTTTTAAAATTTCGTCCAAGCTCGGCTAAATTCGTTGTCTGCACCGCTTTGTATCACTATATCTATTGCTCGTACAATATATTTGCTTTTTTGATTTAATTAAACGATAATTTCTCACAGGTAACACGGAATATGCCAGCTCGTGGGTATTTGCAGCAGCTGCGGGTATGTTCATATACATCGCTCTGGTAGATATGATCCCGGAACTTAGCTCCGCACACGAAGACGAGGGCAATGTGGGCCAAGCGATTTTACATTTGGGCGGCTTATTAAGCGGCTTGGGCATAATGGCACTAATTGCATTTTACGAACACGATTTAATGACTGTGTTCAGTGAAAATTAAATTCGCGTGATACATTTTTGGGTTTTCTACTTATTTTATAGGAATAAGAGCGAGTTTTAAAAATCATATTGGTTAGTTTTTAAAGATAGTTGAAATTTTAAAAAAATATATGTATTGTTTTAGTTTATAAATGTAGGAGTTTGACGTAAGAAATTTGTTATTAAATTGATTTGCGCCGTTTTAAATTTTCACAAATTGTCAACATTCATGGTGTCGACCTAATCAACGTATCTTGTGTTCAATTTACGTTACCGAACAAATGTCTAAAAGATCTGAGTACAGTAGTATTAGAACATTAAATATAATGATAAAAGTAATAAAATGTCGCAGTACCTCAAGTTTATAGCAAAGCGACAAGGTTAACGTTCGATTCTCACAAAACTTATGCAAAAGCATTGATAGGGGCTTAACTGAAAAAAGTTGTTCTGCAAAGAAGCATAACGGTACTTTTCTGTAGATGCTTAAATATCAAGACAAATATGTTTATTTGAAAGTTAATTTTTCACCTGTGCAACTTTGTTCCGAATATAAATGTTCCAAAGAGTTCAATAAAAAGGTTAAACATAATATATTATGGTAGTTTGACTTTGGGATCAATGACGTCACCTAACCAGAGTTTTTTTTGGTCAGCACAGAAATCTTCCCAACCCTTCTTTCAAGGGCGTCTTTAATTGCATTCTGTTCTTCCTTCAACAGATGCTGTATCCAACGAGAAACAAATTTTTTTACAGATAATTCTTAATGTAAAATTTTTTGAATTGTGATCTTTAAAATGCTCCAATTTCACGATATGTGGCATGGCGATCTTTATGGATCAGCTTACGTACAGCATCGACGTTTTCCTGGGTGAGTGCCGTTGTTGGTGGATCTGTTCTTGGATCGTCGCTAAGATTAATCCATCCACGTTTAAGTTCTCCATACCAATGAGAAATTGTCTACTGATTTGGTACTTCATTGCCGAAAGCAGAAACCAACTCGGCAAGACATTCTTGTTGAGACAACTGAAAATTTCCTCGGCTTAATTCCATTTTTCGACTGAATCATCAACTTTAAAAATTCGGTACAGGTACAGCTTTAAACGGAGCTGTCTCAAACTTTGGCGTTGATTTAACTAAACATGACAGTTGATTTTTGTTGTTGTATGAAACACTTAAAAGACGCTAAGTTGATTAACATGATCAATTAGATTGTACTACTAGACTAGAAGTTGCACCTGCATCTTTTACGCTCTCACTTCTAGCCACGCTCCTTCCAAGAAGGCGCAATTGAAAGCTGACACAGATCAATGCTTTGGCGATTGACATCTGCCACAGATACTTTGCTTTGACAATTAGAACTATTTTAATTTGTTTAAAAAAAGATTTTTCACATGCTTTTTGTGGTATCTACACCTTACGCTATATTTGTATCAGTTTTCAATTGTCAAAGCATTGTATAGCTGTGAATTGCGCCATTTTAGGAGGCACCGAGCAGCAATTTCTGTTCACTATATTTTCAGTTGTACTGTCTGATTTTTAGTTTGACATTATTTTTCTGTCTTCTTTCATTAATCCTGCCTAAATTCTAAAGACATTCCCAATATTTTCTCCAATGATTCCAAAAATTCTATTCAAAAATATTTTCCAGAAATATTGCCAAGATATTGGATCAGTTGAAGATCTTATCGAAAATAGTCTGTTACGTAAGTTCTCACCGATGTATTTATTCTTGTGACTGCCTTGTAAAAGTACCGTTATGTCAATAGATGGTCAGCCCGCCATGCTTATAATTAACTATATTTTGCTATTAAATAAATGTCTTGGAACTACATACATCTTTGACTTGTAATTAATTCGAGATTTTGCGACATCGTCGATCAATATTGTTTTTAGCGACAGTCCCGACTTTTGTTTTTATTGACTTAAATATAAAAATAATTTAGATACTGGTGTTTTCATTTTACATTTAACTATCTTTAAAAACAGTTTTTTTGTAACAATAATAGCTTGTGCATACGGTACTCCATCTCAGTATAATTTACTTTTTTTTCTAATACATTGCACTTAATAGGTGTTTTTAAGTTACGGACTGTATTTCTAGCATTAAGACTTTTTATACTAGCCATGTTGACTATTTCTAGGAAGGTTGTTGGTCTTCTTTTACCAACGTTATCAGTGTTGAAAGAAAGTTAATTTTTTTTTGAAATAGTTTTTAATGGATCTAATAAAAATATTGTGTATATAAGTAGTTTATTTTAATCATCCCAATTTTCCATATATTGAGTTTACATAAATTGACTGTTTTATGAATTATCTACAACCAATCCATCAATTTATACACATCTAAAAAATGGCAAACATACCATAGTGAAGAGGTGTCCGTTCTGTTAAGGGCCTGTCCAGACAAATGAGTCATAGCGCTACAAAGTCGCAATTGAAATTCATTAATTTGTACCAAGCCACAGAGTCTACAGATCTGAGATCCCCGTTATATAGCTCCATTTCGTAAGAGTTGCTAAAGACATGCTAGAATGAGTCAATTCAGACCCACAAAAGAAAATATTAGTGTGTATAGGTTTGGGTGGAAACTGATTTATTAGCCCTTCTACTGCTAAGCCTGAGTTTTCAGTCCTTCCCCGTAGGCGCTGCGTTTTTATACGTCTGGAGCAGTTAATCGTTAAACAACCCGATTTTACGGTTATGTTCAGAGCCGGATTTTTTTACTTTTTGCAGAGGTAGAATAAAACAATCGGTGGTTATTTGTTTACATATTATATTTGGTATAATAAAATGAAATATAACTTTTAGAGCTATTTGCGTATAGGCCACTTTCAGTAGAACAACCCGAATCGCTGGAATCAAATTGGTGTATATCCGGCCTTAGATCTTGTTCACGCCTGATAAAATCATTCGTATTTTTCTATGGGTTACCTCTAAGTCTTTTTCTAAAATTAAGTGGAATTTCTTCAACCGAATCCTCACTATCTGACGATCCAGGAGGCACATATGAAGGTTCTGGTGTGGGCATTTCATCTTACTCCTCAAGCACATCTGCAACCGATTCATTGTCACTATTTGCTAAAAGGTCATCCGATTCACTGTCACTCTCTGCTAAAATATCTTCCAGTTCTTTGTCAGTGTAATATTGAGTTTTATTATAACGCGCCATTACGAAGATACACAACTAAATAACACTACAGAGAGCCACGGACAAACAGAATAATTGCTGAATGCATACTGCATAAATTCGTCAACTCCGCCGCCAGTCTTAGCACAAAAAAACCTAAGACGGTCCAGATGCAAGGGTGGGGAATCCTCGGCGTATTTATACGTCTGGAGCAGACGAGCAGTAAACCGTTTTTTTTTTCATAAAATATGGCTGTCAGTCGACATTTTTTATGATAAAAATATAATATTGACAATGTAAAAGGTCCTAGTATCACTTTACACTAATTAAAATGTACCGCGTTTTTATATGTCTGGATCAGTTATTTGATTCGCGTATATATACGTTCAGAGCAGCTAAAAGGTTAAAATAAGTATTTATGTGGAAAAATGTTTATTATACATAAAAATACCAAAAATAATTAAATTAATCTTCATAGAACTTGGGTAATTCATTTCCTAAAATGACTCTTCTTTCTACTCCGCTTTCTGTAATGATTCCCAATCTGATTACACCTCCAGACGAACCATCTCTTGACATTGCAAGAGCCAAAGCTGAAAATACAACCATTCCTATTAGTATTATTCATCAAATATAAAACTGGGAAAACAAAATGTAAGACGATTGCATCTACTAGAGTTCTAGTAATATATTTAAACCTATCTTTATTAGTTACTTACTATTGGAAACAAATTTAACACATTCTTCTTTGCTCATATTTTTTTTGAAATTTGCATCTACGTAACCATAAACATAACTGGATCCAGATCCACCGATAGATACCTCTTGTCTAACACACATGCCACCAATTGGTATGGAATATACCTGACCACCTTTCTTTTTATCCCAACCAGCTACAAGTATTCCAGCCATTAGAGAGTCCCTATAGTTATAGCAAAGCTCTCTAAAAATAGCAGCACCTACTTCAACTTGAGGTTCTTCTCCTAACTCCATACTAGAATTAAGAAAATACTTCATCTAGAGGAATGTTTTTAAAATCCAAATTTTACGTACCCATGAAAGTTCAAGTGGTATGCAACAATATCTGCAATAGCTTGTGTATCTGCAGCTGAACCGGAACGGCAACAGTAAATACGGTCTGTAATTTTTGTAAGTTTATCAGCAACACGATTTGCAATGTATGCCCTATAAGTAATTAATAACATGAATCAATAAATTTGTTTTTGTAATAAGTTTTCTTCAACTTACCCAGTAGTTGTACGAGAGTCTGCTCCAATAACTACTCCACCATCAAATTCTGCTGCCATTATAGAAGTCTACAATTTACAATAAAATTAAATATTATTTTATGAATATGGGTTAAAACTTACTCCAGTACTGTGAGCAGCATCTCTCCAATCATCTGGGCTATTCATTGCAGAATATTCATTAAGAACCGGAGACATTTTTAAAATTGAATGCTTACAAAAACTACTTGTAATCGTCGAATTTGACAGAATGACATTTGAAATTTTGTAGCCCTTTTTGACAGACAAGATTCTTCTTTTTAATGGTGGGCTGGAAAGTTTCAAAAAAAGAGCGACAATTGTCATATCAATTTGGTATCATACTTGAATCTAAAATAGCTTACTAAATTCGCCTGAATGATAAGCATTTGAATCTACTCAATACGCACAACATCGAAACATTCCCTAAAAAATGTATATTTTGTGCAATGACCATAGATCTACAATAGTTCTATGCAACTACCTGTAATCGTCTATGGAACGCACCCATTGAGAAATGAAATGAACACAAGTGTAAAACTGGGTAAATTATCCCTGAGGATATAGCCATTATAGCCCAAATAAAGAAGAAGAAGATAAACATAACCTTATTTATTTCACGTTGTTTTGAAAGTTGTATTTGAAACTAAATTTAAAAAGCTCGAGTTTTTCCTCATTTATTTTCTATAAACTTCGTAATGGAAGATGAAAATTTTACAAAAAAGAAAGCTCATAGAGATCGGCATTCTGGTAAGTTTAAAATTTAATTTTAAATTTTCAGTATAAATTGTTTTATTTTAGGTAGAAAATCGGAAAAGAAAAAAGCAAAAAATAAGGAGGACAACGCTGAGGTAGATCCCAAACAGCGAAATCCCAAAGCCTTTAGTTTTAATTCTGCTATAAGGGCAGAACGTAGATTTCGAAGAAAAGAAGATATAAATACTAAAAAGCAACATATTCCTCTTGTTGATCGAACTCCAATTGAACCCCCACCCATAGTAGTCGCAATAGTAGGCCCTCCAAAAGTAGGAAAAAGTACAGTAATACAAAATTTAATTAAATTGTTTACTAAACTACCATTAACTGAAATTAAAGGTCCTGTTACAATTGTAACAGGCAAAAAAAGGAGAATTACCTTTTTTGAATGTAATAATGACATTAATTCAATGATAGATATTGCCAAAGTAGCTGATTTAGTACTCCTGCTATGTGATGCAAGTTTTGGATTTGAAATGGAAATATTTGAATTTTTAAACATATGTCAAGTACATGGAATGCCTAGAATAATGGGAGTATTAACTCATCTTGATTTAATTAAAAATAGTAAAACATTGAAGAATACAAAGAAAACTCTTAAGCATAGATTTTGGACTGAAGTTTACCCAGGTGCTAAACTATTTTACTTATCTGGTATAATTCATGAAGAATATTTGAGAAATGAAGTAAAAAATTTGGGCAGGTTTATTTCAGTTATGAAATTTAGGCCATTGCAATGGAGGACAACTCATAGTTATTTAATAGGAGATAGGTATGAAGATTTAACCAACCAAGAGTTGATGCGACAAAATCCAAAATGTGATAGGAATGTTGCATTATATGGATATATTAGAGGAGTTCCATTGAAAAAAGATAGTTATGTTCACGTTGCAGGTTTTGGAGATTTAAAAATTCATGATCTCTCTTTTCTCCCCGATCCTTGTCCTTTACCGGAAGAACTTAAAAAACGGGCTTTAATAGAGAAAGAAAAACTAATCTATGCTCCATTTTCTGGAGTTGGTGGAATAGTCTACGACAAGGATGCAGTGTATATGGAATTGGGTGGTTCACACAGTCATAATAAAAGAGAGGATGAAACAGATAACATTGTAACCAATTTAATAAGTGCAAAAGAAACTTTAGATGAAAAGTTGAAACATTCCGAACTTCAGATTTTTACTGGTGGTAAAAAACTTACAGCAGATGATATGGAAGACAGTGAAGACGATGAAAATAATATGGAGTTATTTGAAAAAAAGGACAAAAAAGATGGTATTTCAGAATTAGACAGTGAATTAAACATGTTGAGAAAAAAATATGTAGAAGTCGAGGTGGGGGGCAGAATAAGAAGAAGAGTGGTTTTTAACGATGATTTAGAGGATGTAAGGTAAAGATGGATTAAAATTGTTTTTCGTCACTTCAAATTGTTGTGATTATTATATATATTTTACAGTGATAGTGAAGGGAACGAATCCAACACAGATTTGGATGAGGAAAAAGATAATGGGGACATTTTTCCACCTTCTCATAACAAAGACAATGAAATACACTCAAAGGTTAAAGATATTTTGGGAAAAATAGAAGTTGGTCAAAAGAAAAAATTAGGACAAGAAAATATTGAAGATTCAGAAGATCAGAATGATGATATGGAAAATGACAGTGATGATGAAGACAATGACATTAAGTGGAAAGAAAATCTTATGGAAAAAGCGAAGGAATCTTTCTTAGAAAGGCAGAGTACAAATAAAAACTTGATGAGGCTTGTGTATGGTGAGTAGATCTGATCATTAAATACAATAAAGTTTAGAACAAAATTTTGTGTCATTGGATTAATTTTTTTTGTTTGAAGATTTTCAAGACGAAGCAGTGGCTGAAACAAATGATAATAATGAAGAAAATGATACAGAAGAGGAAATTGGTGGTCTCTTTAAAAAAGTTTCAAAAGAACAGCATAATTTAAAACAAAGTAAGGATGTTATGAACCTGACAGAAAGTTCATTAACATTGCCTTGGAATGCTGTTATGAAAGATTGGATACATCCAGATGTAAGTTAGTTATATAAGAGAATAACTAATGTCATTATCTTAATAAAAACACTTATTCTAGGTATATTTTTCATTTGAATAATTTCTTTATAGAATAAGAACCTCATAGCGAACTGCTTTATTACTGGAAAATGGAAAGAAAGCGAAGATGCAAGAGAACTACTTAAACTAGATGATGCTCCAGATTTAAGTGATGGAGATTCTGAAGTTTTTGGAGATTTTGAAGATTTAGAAACTGGAGAAAAGCATAAGGCTCAATTGCCACAATCTGTCACAACCGACAAAGGAGAAAAGCGAAAAAGAAATGAATCAGAACACGATAAAAACGAGGACATCAACGCTTTGTCCGAAAAGAAGAAAAAATTGAAGGAAAAGTTTGATGCAGAGTATGATTCTCAAGAAAAGTTGAGTTATTATGATGAACTTAAATTGTCAGCAGAAAAACAAGCTCAGTTGAATAAAACAGTGTTCGAGAATATGCCCGATGATGTTAGGGTGCAGATTGAAGGGTATAGACCTGGAATGTATGTTCGGATGGAGTTTCAAGGGGTGCCCTCAGAGTTTATTGAGAATTTTGATCCCACATATCCGATAGGTAAGTTATTTTTTAATAATATACCAATTTTTAATTATGTCTTATTTTAGTTATTGGTGCGTTAAACATGGGAGAAGAAAATGTTGGTTTTCTAAACGTTAAAATAAAAAAACATCGTTGGTATAATAAAATCCTTAAAACCAATGATCCTTTAATAATTTCTTTGGGTTGGCGACGATTTCAAACGATACCGTTATATTCAAAATTGGAAGATGATTTGAAGTTTAGATACTTAAAATATACCCCTGAACATTTGACATGTAATGCTCATTTTTGGGGTCCTATTACACCCCAAGGAACAGGCTTTTTGGCATTGCAAACCGTCGACTCTGAAAGTGGTGTAAGTATTATTTTATTCCTTAATGTTAATTTTAATTCTGGTTATAAGATGCGATTATGTTAACAAAATGTAGCAGTTTGTGTAACTTTAATCTTTACAAATGATTACAGATTATTAAAAAGATTGGATTCAGGATAGCAGCGACAGGTTCAGTATTAGAACTTGATAAAAACACGAGGATATTAAAGAAATTGAAACTTATAGGACATCCTTTAAAGATATATAAGAAAACTGCATTTATAAAAGGTAAATCTCAAAGAATTCATTTAATGTACGGTTAAAATACTTTTTCTGTCCTCCGGCTGGAAAGTGTCAACTTTCGGGCCGGAGGTAAACAAAGTTGCCGCTTTCCGGCTCCGTCGAACAGAAAAAAAAGGATACACACCTCGGCCAGTAAGTAAGAAATGTATCAGATCACATGTTATTGTCGGCCGAAGCGAAGCCGAGGTAATATACTATTTTTTTTTGAAGGAATGTTTAACAGTGCTTTAGAAGTAGCTAAATTCGAATCAGCCCGAATTAAAACGGTGTCTGGAATTAGAGGTCAGATTAAAAAAGCCGTTAATAAACCGGAAGGTTGCTTTAGAGCCACATTTGAAGATAAAATATTGTTAAGTGGTAAGTTTCAATTATATTTTATTCTTTTGTTGTATTACTGACTGACTTTATTTTTGTGATATATATAATATAATATATTATTATGGATTTTCTAACTCAAAATTTTTATAAATAAATAGATCTTAACAGATCAAATAATTTTAATCTGCTTTAAGAT
The DNA here is from genome assembly GCA_947563755.1 of Lochmaea crataegi. Taxonomy (NCBI): domain Eukaryota; kingdom Metazoa; phylum Arthropoda; class Insecta; order Coleoptera; family Chrysomelidae; genus Lochmaea; species Lochmaea crataegi. Next base: position 32,021,662 of record OX387435.1, read on the forward strand.
AAATTCAACTAATGAAATACATGTAACAATATAAATAAAATCTTTCAATATTTCTTTTTAGATATTGTATTCTGTAGAACTTGGTTTAAAGTAGATGTTCCTAAATATTATGCACCTGTTAATACATTATTACTTCCTGCTGATAAACGAAATTCTTGGCGAGGTGTAAGGACCACTGGGGAGATAAAACGAGAAAATGGAATACAAAACAATGCAAACAAGGACAGTCTTTACACTGTAAGTGTAACTTTATAATATTTATATATTCATATAAAAGGATAACCGACTGAGATATATCTACGCACATCCCACACTCTTGGGGCTGGTGATCTTGGTCAAATTATTGAATTTTTCGAGAAGGAGCAATTTAATCAAGCATCTTTTTTTCAGCCTATTGAAAGAGAAGTAAAACCTTTTAAACCTTTGGTTTTACCTAAAAAACTCCAACAGGCATTACCATATAGAGACAAACCAAAACATAATAAACCAACAGGAACAAATCCATTGGATAGAGTGGCCGTTATTGTTGAGCCTGAAGAACAAAAGGTAATTTTTATTTTTTATTTAATTTTATTGATTGTTGTTGTTTTTATTTAAAATTGGGAGTATGAAATCTTTGGTTAACTGGAATCTTATGCTGAAAGTTAAATAATAGCTAAACATGTTTGAAAAATATAATTTTATTGAAACAATGAGGAAAAACACATAACAATTCAAAATTACTTTATTATTATGTGTACATTTGATCACTATAAACGTTGGCCCTTCAAATTTGCGTTTTAAACAATACGCATCACACCAAATTTCTAAAGGTGATTCTTGAAATAGATAAAATCGGTGTAAAGAGAAAAATTTAATTGTAAAGTCTAATCTTTGGTTTTGAGTGTATTATTGATGCTAATAATTTATATATCTATTTATTTTCGAATAATTTACTAAATTCACTTTCCAACCTAAATACATTCAACTTTGAAGTTAAATGCCATGTCTCGTAACCATCTATTTCTATTTGTCTGTATGAACTTGAATAACTTATTAATTCTAAAGAATCATCAAAATCTAGATCAGCAATCAATATAGAATTTCCTTGATTTTTAAAATCCGGTTGGCAGTTATTATGCTGTGGTCCACTACATATTAAGTAAATATCTGTCAAACTAACATTTTCTATTTGTACATCATTTTCTTTGAGTAGAATTAGTAATATTCTTTCAGAAACTGTATTCAGATGATAAGTTTCGTTATGTACAGGTATGTTTTGATTGTATATTCTAGTGGCAGGTGAAAGTTTAACAGCTTCGTCTTGCCAATACCACATTTTCAATATAAATCCACTAATAAACCCTTTAGAAGAATATATATTAGGCTTTACAGCTGGAAATTTAAAAGAAACTGGTTTCATAACAACAGCATTGTCAAATGTTGAGGAATTAAGTTTGGTGTTATTAGAACTATAAAGTGTAATAGTACTTTGACATTTAGGACAGTGGTTCAAGTTTTGAACAGTCAATTTCTTATCACCTGCTTCATAAAATGTTTCAATATCTTCATTAATTCTAATGTTGAGATTAATGGTAGCACTAGAATTAAAATATTTAGATTTTATGTCACTAATAGAAACTTCGTAAGTTATTAAAGTTCCAGGCATTTGTATACATTTATACTTAATGGAAAGTGAATTACTTGACACTAAATTTATAGTTGAACACGTAGATGGTAATTTAATATTGGACAAAGCTTTACCGGTTTTTCCAGATATTATCAAAAATCCACTTTTTTTATATACTGCTAGTAGTTCATTTGTCCCATCTTTATCTAAATCATCTATTTTAACAGGCATATCTAATTCTGGTATGGATTTATCTTCTTGACTATGAGCATGCCATAATGCTTCCCCAGAAATAGTATCTACCACTTTCAATCCAGTATTATCTACCACCAGACAATCATTGTATCCATTGTTATCTACATCTATTACGCTACAGTTTATTTGTAATGGATAACTTCCTTGTTGAAAATCCCAAGCTACGGCACCAGTTGTTCCCATTATAGACAATATCCCATTTTTGTAAGCTTTTGGATCAGAAAAACTACCTTTATAAATTAAAGCGAGGTTCCAGTTCTTTTGAAAAACGCCTCTTACTAAATTAATGCTTCCTAATAATTCGATATTTTCATGTATGGATTCCCAGTTTGGTATTTTTAAAGAGCAGGTATTAAAATCATTGCATGGTAGTATCCAGAGAAAAGTAATTATAGGTAAAAAACAAAATATTATAGAAATTACTAGAGCAACTTTACGTTTGGTGGAGAATTTGTGATGCAAATTTTTGAATCTATCAATATCATCTTTGTAATCGCTCGTTATGTGACCATTTTTGGGTTGCGAAAAATTTACTTTGGGTTGATTTAAGCCGTTCGTTAAATAATGCGAATTATCTTCTGATCTTTCTTCTTTTTCGGAATCTGAATCACTTATAGATTGAGGTAAAGGAACATAAATACCTTGAGAGGAATGAGACATTTTCGTTTAAGATAAACCATTTATTGATTTTTATTTTTGGCATTCTGTATTTAGAAACTATTGATTTCATAGAAAAAATAGTTCATATGTCAACTGTAGATGGAGCTACATAATCCTGTCAAAATGTTAAGGTACGTTTTGTTGGTACGATCAAGTAGACAAAGTGCGTTATACGTTTCAGAACGCTCTCTAAGTTTTCAGCTCCTTTGTGAAAATTTGAGTATGAATATTCTAAACTATTAACAAATGGATTGTTTCAACCCCTATTACGTGGAATGTTTTCATTATTATCAAATAAAATCAATAAATAACAAATTCCACAACAGAAATATAACATATTACTCGACTGATAGAGTAACATTTGCTAAAATACTCGTTATCTTTTGCTAGATTTCTACAATGATGAAAATGTTAAGAGCTTCATACAATAAGAAACAAGAAAAGTTAAAACAAGAAACCAAAGAACGTTTGGAGAAACATCGTCAAGAAATTGAAGGCATAGAAGCTAATAAGTTGAAGAAATTAAAAGATACAAAGAAAAATGTACATAGAATGAGAAGTAAACAAGCCAATAGCAAGGGGCGCAAAAAATAGTTTTTTACTTTTTACATTTTTGTTAAATAAGTTAATAAAAGTATATTTAATACGAGTGTTTTTCAGTTCTATTCAAATAATTTGATAAGATATTCGTCACACTAGCATTATAGTTTAACAAACAATGGGGTGTTAAAAATTTGATGTTTTCTCAATGTTAATAGTTAGTGGTGGACAAAATCATAATGGGGAATCAATTACTTTTATTCTCACAAGATTTTTATGTCGATTTGCAAATTCAATTTTTGGATGATTTAAATAATGCGCCATTTATGCTGTGACGTACATTACCTAAAAGCGAAGTTAGCTATATAAGGGTTGACATATAGAACCACAGTTCTGTCGTCTTCTTTTTTAAAATTGTGTTGAAGTATAGGTTATGCTTATGTTATATTGCTTTTAAAGTGCTCTCCCGATGCATGCGACCGAGACCTCGGAGACCAGAGACATGTGACGCACAAGACACCGGTTTAGTGTAATCAAATGTAACCTCACCCAATGTGAGAGACATGTGTCTCGGTCTCGTATATTATTCAACAAGCATATAATGATGGCTATTATTCACGAAGGTGCGTTCATGTCGCGAGCCGCAGGCGAGTGACATAAATACCTATGTGAATATTAGCCATTATATGCGAGTAGAATACTATATTTCGTCCACCACTATTAATTTAATTACCTGTTTATAAATGAATTTATTTTTTCCCCTCCAGTTTAGGAAGGAATTATAGGCTTTCATATATAATTTTTTCGACTTTACTGGCAATAAATTTAAGGATACTATTCTGAACAGTAAAAAAAAGGTGAAATAAACATAGATAGTGGCTGGGGCTGGATGGTCAGATCGTTAAGGGCTATTCTAAATAAAAAGTAGAAGAATAATTTTGAACGACTACGTCTATTTTATAAAAATAAGTTCTGAAAAAAAGTCTCTACCTTTGTTGTTTTTTCTATATAACATGTTTACAGCCTAAGAATACAGAGGGAAGCTGGGACACGCGCTCGTAGGAGCATTCCCGATATATTATATAAACCTGCGCTGGCCATATGTCGTAACGGCGGAGGCCAAAAAACTAAAGGAAGAAGAAGATCTTTGTTTTGTTTTATGTTACCTATCTGAAATTCACAGCACACTCCCCTGTGTGCTGTGCCAAAGAATACCCAACTAACAAGAAGCGAAACTTCGGATAAAAACGAGTTCACAGACGCCATGTTTTAAATTAGTCATCATGTGTCATGCGATTACATTTAGGCCTCTTGCTTATGGTCTTTACAGACCCAAATTAGAATGGAGTTTACATGTAGGTTGAAATTATTGTCTTAAATGATCTATTTCACGTCTACAATGTCACGAAAAGTGCAGAAATAGTTACTGATGGAAAAATATACCTATATTAATACATTTGATAAAACACACTTTATGCTGAAATACTTTTTCTCAGTGTGATTCGAGTAAGCTGTAAGCATTTATTATGGTTCTCAGTGTATACCAAAGTTAGTTGTCACCTTCAAGGTTATTTATTTTTGCCCCTCAAACATCAAAGGATTTTCGCCGGGCTTCACTTCTTGTTGTTGTGTATTCTTTGGCTGTGCTGAAATTTGTGCCGAAACATGGAAGCTCTGATGGAAGTAAAACAAGAAACAGACGAGATTACCATCGAAGAACACAAGCTAGAGTATTTTATTCCGGATGAAAAAGACATAAAAAATGAATTCGATTCCATAAAACAGGAGAAGAATGATGATAAAATACAAACTGAACTGCAACCAACAATTATTAATGCTGAAAGTGAAGCAATTGATGATCCCGCCATAATGTGCAACTTGGCCGAAATAACTCATATCAAACAATCAAGAAAAGGTTTGTGAAAAATTCATACTTAAATCATAATAATTTAAGAAAAGTTTTTATGGTAAGTGAACCTCGCCCTCACTTTTAAATCGTTTGTAATTTCTAAATAATGGCAAAAACAAGCAAGAGATACTATCCTTCAAAACCTATTTTAATTCATGAATAACCATATTCGTTCAGTGTGCAGACAATATACCTTACTTTTTGTTTGACAATACTAAAGTATGACTAAAGAAAACATAGTAAATATTGAATAATAAAAACTAGAAAGATTAAAAATGGGCAAGTTGTGTTTAATTAAAAATTTAAATATTGGTTGTGTGTGTGTGATTTGGTTTCCCTTGGCTGCCAGCTTAATGAAATATTGGATGGTAGTGCAGCTTCTTTTAAAACTAAGACGTGAGTTGACTTTAAGAAAATGAGGAATTTTTCAGTTCCTACCAAAGGTAATTTAAAATATTCTAGGATAAAGTAGGAATAAAAATTTCATATAGGTTTGAAATTACATTACTTGTGAGAAGAACAAGTACATGTTTAAGAAAACTGAGAGTTCGGAGAGAACTAACATCTTAATAATAATGATTAGATTTGTCTATAATTTATTACAGATTTATGAGCTAGATACTACTGATCTATTTTCTGTTATCTCTCTAGTAACAGTTTGATTCAGAACAGAACAAAAAAGGCAAATAGAAACAACAATTAATATAATTATTATATTAGATATGGTAAAAGTGGAGTTGAATATTTAACAATAATACACAAAATATCATATACAACAACCGAAGCAATACAAAACTTATGAAATTAAATATTTATATATAAGCAATCGTTGCCCATCATGGCTGAAAGTTATTCCCTTTTTCGGTAGAAAATATAATCAACCGGTTAAAATATTCACAACCGATGGAAAATATTCCCCATCGGTGGAGGAAATCACAGACAAAACTAGAAAATGTGCCCCCCCCTGAAAGCTGGATGTTCTCTACCGGCTGCACTATGCCAGAGTTTATCGCTTTACTCTGGCAAAATGCAGATATATACATTTACAAACAAGATAAAATAAATGCAAACTTAGCAATTATATAATAAAAATATAAAAAAAGATATGTTTAATATCAATAAAATATTAACATTACATTTTTTTTATAAGCCAAAAAACTGAAACACGAATTACAACATAAAGATATTTTTACATACAATATTTTATAATTAAAATACCAATACCCCTAAATCTACACTACTTCACCACCCTCATGCACATTTTAAACCCATGCAGCTAAGAAAAAATCTTGCAAAGAAAAACTACCAAATATTAATGAAAATTCTGTAGCTGCAAAATGTAAAGTCGCCTTTGTAACCTAAAAAATCCTTTCCTAATAAGGATTCTAAAACAAAAAACAAAATTAATAAGAAAATTTTTAATGTAAGCCCTAGGACAAAAAAAAGTAAAATTATAAGATAGGCCTATCAGCAAGTTTAAATATAAGCATATATTCCAAATAAATCCATCCCTGCTTTTTCATCCAAGTACTGCTATTTTGAGATACCCTGTATAATGATTTATTATTATTTACAGGGACTCCTGTAAAACGAAACAATATGAAGCCATTGCTCTTACCTAGAGGTCACACCAGCGAGAAACCATTCCACTGTGAAATTTGTTCAAAATCATTTAGTGGAAAAGGTAATTTGAAGAGACACATGCGTTGTCACTCAGATGAAAATTCTTTCAAATGTGAAGTTTGTTCAAAAATATTTACATCAAACTATCAATTAAAGTTGCATATGCATTGTCACACAGGCGAAAAGCCATTCAAATGTAATATTTGCTCGAAAACTTTCACTCAAAAATGCACATTGAATGTACATATGCGTTGCCACACAGGCGAAAAGCCATTCCACTGTGAAATTTGTTTAAAATCGTTTAGTCAAAAAAGTAATTTGAAGAAACACATGCTTTGTCACTCAGATGAAAATTCTTTCAAATGTGAAGTTTGTTCGAGAACATTTATATCCAGTTATCGATTAAAGTTGCATATGCGTTGTCACACAGGCGAAAAGCCATTCAAATGTTATATTTGCTCGAAAACTTTCCTTCTAAAAGGCACATTGAATGTACATATGCGTTATCACACATGCGAAAAGCCATTCAAATGTAATATTTGCTTGAAAACTTTCACTCAAAAATGCACATTGAATGTACATATGCGTTGCCACACAGGCGAAAAGCCATTCCACTGTGAAATTTGTTCAAAATCGTTTAGTGAAAAAAGTAATTTGAAGAAACACATGATTTGTCACTCAGATGAAAATTCTTTCAAATGTGAAGTTTGTTCGAGAACATTTATATCAAACTATCAATTAAAGTTGCATATGCGTTGTCACACACGCGAAAAGCCATTCAAATGTTATATTTGCTCGAAAACTTTCACTCAAAAAGGCGCATTGAATGTACATATGCGTTATCACACAGGCGAAAAGCCGTTCAAATGTGATATCTGCTTGAAACATTTTACTAAAAAAAGCTCATTGAATTTACATATGCGTAGTCATACAGGCGAAAAGCCATTCCACTGTGAAATTTGTTCAAAATCGTTTAGTGATAAAAGTAATTTGAAGAAACACATGATTTGTCACTCGGCGAAAAGCCATTCAAATGTGATATTTGCTCGAAAACTTTCACTGAAAAAGGCGCATTGAATGTACATATGCGTTGCCACACAGGCGAAAAGCCATTCCACTGTGAAATTTGTTTAAAATCGTTTAGTGATAAAAGTAATTTGAAGAAACACATGATTTGTCACTCGGCGAAAAGCCATTCAAATGTGATATTTGCTCGAAAACTTTCACTGAAAAAGGCGCATTGAATGTACATATGCGTTGCCACACAGGCGAAAAGCCATTCCACTGTGAAATTTGTTTAAAATCGTTTAGTGATAAAAGTAATTTGAAGAAACACATGATTTGTCACTCGGCGAAAAGCCATTCAAATGTGATATTTGCTCGAAAACTTTCACTGAAAAAGGCGCATTGAATGTACATATGCGTAGTCATACAGGCGAAAAGCCATTCCACTGTGAAATTTGTTCAAAATCGTTTAGTGATAAAAGTAATTTGAAGAAACACATGATTTGTCACTCGGCGAAAAGCCATTCAAATGTGATATTTGCTCGAAAACTTTCACTGAAAAAGGCGCATTGAATGTACATATGCGTTGCCACACAGGCGAAAAGCCATTCCACTGTGAAATTTGTTTAAAATCGTTTAGTGATAAAAGTAATTTGAAGAAACACATGATTTGTCACTCGGCGAAAAGCCATTCAAATGTGATATTTGCTCGAAAACTTTCACTGAAAAAGGCGCATTGAATGTACATATGCGTAGTCATACAGGCGAAAAGCCATTCCACTGTGAAATTTGTTCAAAATCGTTGATATTCGCTCTCGTCTCTGCTCTTTTCTCACGGGAAAAATGATTTTTTTTGTATAGCGTTGAAGTTTTATTGTTTTGTTTTTTATGTATAATAACAATAAATATTTATAATTAAATGATATTTGCTTTAGAATTTTTATTTCAGCGTTGAATATTTAATTAATGGATTTCGATTATTCGCCGGTTCTATTGAGTTTACGATTTTTTTTTCCGCAGGTCTTTAGTATACAATAATTAATATTTGTGTGGTTTGGGACATTTTTAATTCTATTCCGGTTCTTTTATTCCTACTCTGTGTGTCGGAATTGGGAACTATTTTTTTTATTATTTCGTCGGAATAGTAGTTCATTTGAATCCAAAGAGTTACTCAAACTTGGAAGTGGCTTAGCCATAATTTGTTTGACTACCCAGCAGATTTAAAGGTTCATTTCTAACTTCGCTAAATAATATCTCCTCTAATTTTGTAATATTGGTTTATTGAAGTTTTTGGGTTTTTTTTATTTTAAATCCAAAGGGTTTCTCAAACTTGGAAGTGGCTTAGTTACAACTTGTTCGATCGCCCGACCGATTTGAACCGTATTTGATAACCTGACCGTTACGTCCGTTATAGTATCAGGTATATGTGATAAATACCATAATATAACAGAGAGCCATTATATCAGGAACTTCGTCAACCTTTTTTCTTTTAAACGCATCAAAGGGGGAGTTTAAATTATGTTTAGTTGTTTACTTACTTCTTAGTTAAATTAAATGTTCAAATTCATGAACACCCGCGTCCATGCAATAAAGATTTTGTTGCACATTCCGAAGAGTAGTGATTCGATTTGACGCAAATCTTCTAGAGGCTGGTTGTGTTTTGTAGATTTTACTTTTGAGGTATCCCCACAAAAAAAAAACAAGGGGCGACTAATCTGGTGACCGTGGATGCCATTCAACGCTACCTCTTCCAGTGCCGTGGAAAACGTTGGTCTAAATACTGATACGAACAATCAAAGCATAATGCGGAGGAGCACAATCCTGCTGAAACATTAAATGATCTTCACTATGCTGTTGGTCATTTTCAATATTATCGGTCAAGATAGGTCCAATACCCAATAAACACACTTTGTTCCTGGAATGTTCCTTTTAGGTTCCCAATTGCCGCCAATGTCCCCACCAGGAACGTTTTCAACATTGGAGCATACGCCTATAAGTGTTTGAATTCTGTTTTATAAGTATAAGATTTGATGTTTTTTTATTTCCTAGGAAATTCTGAAAATGAAGTAAATCAACGTTGTGCTATCAATCGTACAGCTAGGAGAGATATTGTCATGCAGCTTCAACAACTCTTACATGAACATAATCAGTTGATCCAATTGTTCAAAACAGCCTTAGAAATGAAAAAATAGTGGTCAGAGCAGACAAAAGACCTGTAGGAGAACATGAAAGATGCTTCAATGTACCAACATTAAACGAAGTTTCCATCGTGGTTGTTAGAGAGAATATGGAATCTTACGACATTGATGTAATTCAACGACGTGATGGTGGCAACCTTAAGCGTATTGGTGAAACACATCGTTGGTATGATGCATTACAATACCCCTTGATATTTTGCAGAGGAGAAGACGGATATCATTTTATGATCAAGATGATTAATCCAGTGAATGGCATGTGTGTATCTAGTTGGATATGTAAGCTAACTCTAAATTTTGTTAAACTATGCAAGCACAAAACAAGTAATGGTAAAGTGTGTGAAATTATTCATAAAATTCATTTAATTTATTGACAAATAAATGTATTCCAATTTTTCAATAAACAAATTAATATGATGAATATATACAGTCGTATTATTTTATTTTAACTTTATTTCAATATATGGTCCAATTAAAAATAGAAGTTTTTTTTATTTTGTCATAAAACAAATTCATTTTAGGAATTCAGAAAATATTGAAACGTCAAGCTCGTATAAATGTAAGCAAAAACAACACTCATATATATTATAGATTTTGACAGTTCTTCAAACTCGAACGGCCTTTTTGTAACTGGCTATTAGTTCATAAAACATCTAAATCAGAAAGTGGCTAGTTTCATCTTTAAGTATGTGACGTATTTGTAGTGAAAGTTGCAAACATTTAGGAATACAACTGGATGGAGAACAATGGTTTACATCTAATCATCTCAAATTAAATCGACAGAAAACACAAAAAATTATGTTTTTATCCAATCACAATTTAACTTCTCAGAAACAGGTCCAATTGTTGGGTACACTTTAGACGATAGACTCACCTGGGAACCACATTTTAACAATCTATACAAAAAACTTTCCACCCAACTATTTCTGATCTGACAATTGAAATTTGCAATTAGCTTTAATGTACTACTTCAAGCTTATTATTCTCTATTCTAAAGTCATTTGACATATGGTTTACTCTTATGGGGGAAATCTAATCATGCAGAAAGAGCATTCATTATGAAAAAGAAAGCAGTAAGTATTTTGGCTGGTGCTTCTTACAGAGATCATTGTTGTAGAATATTTAAGAAATTGGAAATATTACCGTTGCCTTGCCTATACATACTGCTGACTGTTCTAGAAATTCATAAAAATAAAGATTCGTATCAAACCAACTCTACTTTTCACAATTATCCTACTAGAATCGCCTCTCAATTAAGGCCACTGTTTATTAAATTAAGTCTGACAGATCGCAATACTGTGAATGTGCGCTTATATAACAAACTACCTAATGCATGTAGATCATTACCTTACAATTTTTTTAAGAAAAAGGTTAAATCTTACCTTTTAAGCCAGTGTTTTTATCAAATTACGGAATACCTGCAATGTGATGTCCTATTTGTATTTGCATATTATCTATTTTAAGTGTTTCCGTGTCAGTTTTAAATTCTGTAATTGTATATCTACCTATTTATCAATTTAATTGTACCTACCTATTTATTTGTAATTGTACCTGTTTTCTATGTGGACTTGTCACAAATGTAACTATTTACCTATAGTAATCAAATAAACTACTACTACTTCATTAAAAAAAATTTAAATCAATTTTTGCAAAGTAGAACTAATATACTTTAATAAAATGCCAAAAGCCTGATATCGGTTTAACACCCCGTTCTTTTATTTGTGTAGGAATCTTCTGACATAGAGGCGAAAGTTCTGCGAAGGAAAAAATATAGAGAACAACATGTAAAACACAATACTTTTAATATATATCACCTAGTACATTTAACAATATAAGTAACTGTAGAAGTTTAAGTTAATTTTTTTGTTAATAGTCTAAAACGGCTACAAAAAGGAAGTACATTAAAATGGAATGAACATCTATTAACAATTAAGTGATCAAAGTTTTAGAGCCTATTTATTTAATATTGCACAAATCAATTTACTGACGGTAGTTCTTATGAATCTCTGGCTTGATGTCATAGACCAACTTCAAAAATTCTTGAATCACCTGAAACACAAAAAGTAACAAATGATAATCAAAATTCCAAATTGGGTCACTTTCTTTAGACAAAACTATTAACTTATTCTGATTATTAATCCTACAAGTGCTATTTGCAAATTCTAATGTTTTAAAATACTATTATTTTATTTCTAAATTTGTAAAATACTTAAAACAAAACTGCTTAAATAATGAGGTAGCTGATCAATACATACAACCTTGACTCTATTTTACAATCATGTGACTGGATAATTTTATTGTAAGTAACTTACGGGCTGCTTCTGGTTCAGCACTGTTTTATTCATCTCTTCAACCCTGCGCTTAGTGTCTTGTTCAATTTTAGCAGCTACATCTTCTCTGGAACCCATATGTTTAGCCTCAAATTCACGGAACTGACGTTCGCGTTCTTTACGGTACTTCTCAATTTCATCTTGAGCTTCTTCTTTAGCTTGCTTTAGCCTCCTTGCTTTGCCTGAAACAGAAGACTTGTTAACATCTACTACTAACCATTTAACAAAATTACCTATTTCAAATTAAGTACTTATATTGATTTATTAATATTTCTAGATTTGTTAATATACGTTTAATGTAGAGGCAATCCCAAAACTTACAATTTTTTTGATGTCTCGTGACAGTGTCAACACCCTAAATTTATGTTTTTTTCCAATAAATTTTCACTTACGTTTTCGGGCCTCTGTAACCTTATCAGCGGCACGTTTTTCAGCTGCTAGAAGCTGTTGAACACCTTGGCTTTGATGACTAGCCATGTTTTTTAAACTATGTTACTAATATTTCAACTTATTCCAAAAGATGATAAAATGAACTACTGACGAACGAAGACGAAAGCGAGATTGTAATTGATTGTAGTCATATGATCAAAAGTCAATTCTCACAACTGCCAACTTAACCACAATAATCCAGTGCAGACACCTATTAATCCTTGCCATATACAATAAATGAAGGTATTTGTATTTATGAGTATATTATAGCAATAAATTCTCAATATGATATTAGAATTAATCATTTTTCATTCTTTATTATTGTGGATCTCGTTCCTTTTCCTTTAGAAATAATAATTTTTAATTTCTTGCTTTATGGTTGGCACTAGCGTATAGAATATAAATGAAGTTTCCTTTTTAGATACGTCAAAATCTAATACGTGTACAGTACAGGTTAGGTTATAATGTTTATGCTATGTATATACACTTCAAATAATGTATCTATTCCAATTGGTAAACATTTTTTAATTAAACAAAGTGTATATGAAATTTAGTTGCAGTAATGGGTACAGCTATAAGCAAAAATTTAGAACTATCAACAAATGAATATTGCGTTAAGTATGTGGGAATCGAACCCTTATCCAAACTTGATCCCTTTTGGAACACATTTTTAGCTTACAACTTGGTTCCCCCGACAACTGTGTAAGTGTTACCTATGTTAAGACATATCTTAATTAGTATTTGTTCACAATATAGTACTTATATGTGTTGTAATTTTATGGAATCTGAATTGTGGCAATTGTAGAATCTGTAGTGTATTCAGAATATAAAATGTAAATTTCAATTTTAGGAATGAACAGCTGGCGTTTGAATCAAGAATTGAGGCTTTGTTACAGGAACTATTGAAAAATAATCCAAGGACTGGAAATTTTGGTACATTAATTCAAATATTTATTGACAAAACTACTGAACTACTATCTGCTACAATTACAGAGACGTAAGTAGTTTTACAGTTTGATTTGTTATTAAATCTTTATTGGTTTAATTGTATTTCTGATATTATTTATGTATTTTGCATTTATTAAAATATAAATTTTTATGTAGGAACTTATTTAACTGGCAACTTTTCAATACATTATTCATAATAAGATGCACTTTGAAATTTTTAACGGAAACTCTAAGAGAGGAGGATTTATTGAAGCATATAGAATATAGAAACATTGGAAATATCATGGAAGCTTTCTTGGGATCATTAGTTGGCATAATAGTTGATGTACCTGTAGACGATTTAACATATATGATCCACTTGGAGTCGGCAACATGTCTTTTGATTTGCCTTTCAATACAATATCATTCTGGTGAGATAATTATTACTTTTATTTGTTATGTAATAATATTATTTTGTTTAGGAGGTAAGTCAGATCATAGCAGCATTTATAGACTTATGATGAAAGGAAAACATGTAATACATGCACCTATACTAGTCAAACGTTTGATGACTAATTTCATTGAACAACAGAAGATGCCTTCTGGTTATATGGGAAATAGTGGACAAAGTATTGTTTTAAGTAAGTTCCTAACCCTATATTAAAAAATAGTTTGTTTCTTCTACTTAGATTACTCTTTTTTCATAAAAATGTATTTTTTTCAGATTTAGCTTCCAATATCTGGTCAGTATTAACTTTCAATAAAAAGTCTAATGATGAAGTAAATGATGTTCATGAACATGCCTACCAAGAAGCTCCACTAGCCACCCAAAGTTTACTATTACTATTAGTTTTAGTTCATCATTGGACAACGCAGTCAAATCCATACAGAAATAGTTTATTTTCTTGTCTCGACAGTCAAGGTAAGTTAATATCCATATTTAAACTTCTGCAAGAGACCATTTTAACATGAATGCTAACAAATAGCCAACCCTTGGAAGGGTTATTTTGTGTTATCAGTTACATTCAAAACCTATTTTTAAAATATTCTAGATACCAACCCAGTACCACCATCCAATGTGGCTTCATTGTTTAAAATCGATTTTAATTTATTATACTTGGCACTTTGTAAAAAGGCCTCAGGAGATGCAGCTACTTTATTGTTGTATTTACTGCTACATCGAAATCAATCATTTAAATCATATATTCTCAATAGAGAAGATTTGGACCTTTTAGTAAGTTAATATTTGATGTATGTTTAAATATATATATATATAAGCACTTATTAATCATTGTAACAATATCTATTATATTTAGAGAAGAATAGTAAATGAAGGCGTCATCTGCAAATAAGTGAAATAAACATTTAGTCTGAATGTCTGCAATGTCATTGATATAAATTAAAAAAAGTAAGGGATCTAGGACACTTCCTTGTGGTACACCTCGTTTTATTCCCAACGCAGATACAACATTTTGACTTTTGACCTTTTACCTTAAATTTGTTAAATCGTTTGAAACCCATTGAAATTATTTGAAGTAGAATAAAGTGACCACATGAAGTTTAAGTTTTGATCTATTAAGTACCTTATTATTTATTTATTCTGTATATATTTTAGATTATACCGATACTGAAAAATTTATATAATGCACCCAATAGCAATTCTCATCACATTTATATGTCATTGATCATCATATTAATATTAAGCGAAGATGATGGTTTTAATGGAACTATCCACGATTTGGTAAATATTTACATACCTTTTCTTCTACAAAATATATACGTTTCTCGAAAATTTAAGAGATTAAGTTTCTCGTTAACCATTTAAATAGTTATTTTTCTTTTTAAGAAACTAAAAAGTGCTACTTGGTACATGGAACGAGCTTTAACGGATATATCTTTGGGAGGCTTATTGATACTTATAGTAATTCGTACTGTGCAGTATAATATGCTCAAAATGAGAGACAAATATTTACATACAAATTGTCTTGCTGCTCTTGCCAATATGTCGGCTCATTTTAGAAATCTTCATCCTTATGTAAGTCAAAGACTGGTGTCCCTATTTGAATCATTAGCTAAAAAATACAATAGATTGATATCAAGACTTAAGACTGAGAATGCACAGAAAGATAATGCAATAACTGTAGAGGTACGTAGAAATTTTCAGTAAAACAAGAAATACAACTTTTAGTTGTTTTACTGGTTAAAATGTTCACCTTTTTAGGCCGATCACGAATCAGAAGATGCAGAACAAGACGTGTCTGTTTTAGAAGAGGTTTTAAGAATGGTATTGGAAATATTGAATTCATGTTTGTCTACCCAACTTGGCAATAATCCCAATCTGATTTATACGATGCTGTACAACAAAAACATGTTTGAAATGTATAAGGATAATGTTGTTTTTCAAGATATAATTCACAATATCGATATTATCCTGAAATATTTTTCACAGCTGTTGCATGATAAATCATTAGAGCATGAAGTAGATGCGCACCAAGTATTGTTGATAATACAGCAGGGAGTTAGAGGATGGCCTAAGGACAGATTAACGGTAAGATAATTTAAAAAATTTAATTTAATTATATCTAAGTATTTTTTTAGAAATTTCCTGATCTTAAGTTCAAATATGTGGAAGAGGATCAACCTGAGGACTTTTTCATTCCATACATATGGGCCTTAGTGGGTCAACAGTCAATACTACATTGGATTAACGATAACTATCCAACAATCATGGTCGTTTGAATGCTTGGTGAATAGTTTGATGAACCATGTATAAAGTATATATTTAATTTAGTATTAATTAATATAATGTGTATTTATGTAAAAATTTGTAAGATTTGTTAATATATTTTATAAAATAAAATTTTATTTAAAATTGTCTATTATTGCTAAAAGTATAATACCGTAGAATGGGGTAACTTGAAATAAAATGATAGTGATAGTCGTAGTGTACAGTGGGTAACTCTTTAATATCAGGTTAACAAATTACGTAATTTTTTACCCTACATTCTTCTGTCTGTGCAATCAATTGTATTATTACGAGCATGCCCTAGTATTTTTTTCTGGCCGAGTACAAGATATTTGTCAATGTTTTGCACCGAAAATAATTTTTCAACCTACTGTTGAATGGTGGCGTGTCATTTTATTTTTACTTTTAGGGGTGACTTGAAATAATGCCTAGAAACTACAATAGGCGCTAGAAATTACTAAATAAAATTTTTATGTAATACGGAAACTACAACTTAATTAATTTATGTCAAATGGAATCAATTTAAAAAACAGCAATTTTTTTTCTGATTTTAGAAATAATACTTTTCTCTCAGAGTAACAAGTAGTGTGGAACATGCTCAAGGTCAAATATATATTAGTCCACCGAAAATCAAAGGTGCCGCCGATTCTGTCGCTTCTGTCTTTTTTACACTTCTGTGACAAGAGAGCATAATCACGGAACATAAAACAATTAGAGAGATATCGGTAAAATCAATAGCGTCTGTGAACGTAATTAACGTCCTGCGGTATTGGGTTTACGTCAAGCGGTATTTCAATTTTATTTAACAGTTATCGGAAGCAGTTACCCGCGCTATGCGCTATTCGAAAATGTCACTTAACCTAGCTTTATTGTTATTGTGTCTATTGTGTGTCTTATAAGTTTTTCATTAAATTTGTGTGTTTGTCTTAGCCATATTCAGTATTTTTTGTATTATTATTGTTCAAATAAAAGACGAACATTTATTTTTTGAGGTTCCTAATAGTGTATCTATAGATTCATTTTATCTACAATTATTTTTTCTTAACTTCCACTATAGAATCTTTGCAATGGATGAAGATCTTGAAGCGATAATTATTGGTGGTGGAAATGATCAAGACATTGAAGCCGCCATTTTGATGAATAACTTTATCATAGGAAAACTGCGCATGCCCGGCATGTTAATTATCAAGCGCTATTTCAAATACCGCCTGTCGTTAGGCTCCGTAAATTACGCTTGGCGGTAACGTTATTTAAGAATCGACTCGCGCATAGGTTAAATGTCAAAATAACATATGCGCTAATAGGGCCTGACGCTATTTGGGTTACCGATATCTCTCTATTGTTTTATGTTCCGTGGCACAATGCTCAACATTTGATGTTCCTACTACCGTTGTAAGCAGTACCATAGATAAGAGATATTTATGAACACGAGCAGTACTTTTCTAAAGTGCCCGATTGTGCGAGGCGTTGTTGTAACTGGAACATTCAATGTTGAGCATAGCTAACACATATACATGTTGAGCTTTAATGCGCCTTTGTACTATTTTTGACTAGAAAAACAGCCCGCTTGAATTTTCAAGAAAAAGAAGAAGTTTGGAAACCACAAATGGCACAAATCAGAAAAGTGCGGTTATGTTATAATTGTATAAGAATTTTTTGATATTTCATTTTTAATCTAAAAGATGGTATATAATGACTAATAAAGTAGCTACTAATACTTTCCGTAGCGTTTTTAAAACCATTGACAAAGAATTAGTAAGATGGTTTCCAGGTCATATGGATAAGGGTTTGAAACAAATGCAAAATAAAATAAGATCTGTAGATTGTTTGATAGAAGTACATGATGCTCGGATTCCCATATCTGGTAGAAACGCAGATTTTAAACATACAGTTAGTGGAATTAAACCTCACATTCTTGTTCTTAATAAAGTAGATTTAATAGATCCTCATTTTCAACATGTTATAGAAGATAGATTAAAAAACGAATATCAGCACATAATATTCACTCATAGTCGAAATCAAGATTGTCCTGGACTTAAGCAAATATTTCCTTTAGCAAGAAAGTTGATAAATCAATCGGACAGATTTAACAGAACTAGCGAAGAGGATTACAACATTATGATTATTGGAATTCCTAATGTAGGAAAATCTTCAGTAATAAATGCATTAAGAACGAAATATTTAGGCAAAGGCAAAGCTACAAGTGTTGGTGCTACTCCAGGAATAACAAGAAGTGTTCTCCATAAGATAAAATTGAATGAAAAGCCTTTGTTTTATATGTTAGACACACCAGGAATTTTGTCACCTACAGTTTCCAATATAGAAACTGGTTTAAAGTTAACTTTATGTGCTACTATGGAAGATCATTTTGTAGGAGAACGAATACTGTCAGATTATCTCCTTTATTGGTTAAATAAAAATAATCATTTCGATTATGTGACATATTTTGGTCTGAATGATGCAAACGATAATATTTTAGAAGTCTTAACTCATATTGCCAAGTCCAAAAAAAAGAATATAAGACTTAGGGATCATACAAACAGTTATATTATTAGACCAGATTTGGATTCGGCTGCACTGATTATGTTGAAAGCATTTAGGGTAGGAAATTTAGGAAAAATAATGTTGGATGAAGATTTGCTCGTGTAAAAAAATTTGTAATCTATATAACTGATTAGTTTTAGTGTTACTGAATTATAGGGACTGAAGATATTGCAGAAACTATGTACACTCAAATATAAAATATTCATATTATATGTTATTAAAAAATGTGTATTTATTTAAATTATGTGGTTACAAGTAGACAACCAAGCATACATATGTGTGGGCCACACAAAACAGTCCACCCTGATATTTGGCAGTATTCCTTAGATTTTAAGGAAATTAGGAAACACGTCGATTTTTATTCACACATTTTTACGATACAGGCATCTGTAATTTGTCAACCCCCTCCCTTCCACTTCACCAACCCCTTATTTTTAAATAGGGAATATACCATGTGCGGCACATCATTAGAAAGGCATTTAGATGGAGTAATCAGACATTCGTCCACGATTTTTTTTCGATATTTATACCATCTTTGCAAAAAAAGTCTTAATTAATTCACATACAACACCTCTTAAAAATGAAACGCAACGCCTATGGTTTGCTAATGTGTAATTTTTTCTGTCACATCAAAAGTAAATTAAAACAAATATTGCAAAAACAATATGATAATTAATTGTAATACTAGTTAAACAAACTGTCTTAGTGTCAAATTACTAATTTTTAAATTAATTAAGACTTTTTTTGCAAAGATGGTGTAAGTATCGAAAAAAATCCTGGGCGATCATGATGTCTGATTACTCCATCTAAATGCCTTTCTATAAGGAGTTGGTGAAGTGGAAGGGAGGGGGTTGACAAATTACAGATACTGCCAAATATCGGGGTGGACTGTTTTCTGTGGTCCACGCTGTATACGAGGTAAAGTCAATATAAGCTTTGTTCCAACAATAGTTTGGAGTAGTGGGAGACTGTAACACGGTTACCGTAGCTTCGGCTCTAGGGCCATAAGGACATCGAAAAAGCAGATAAAACGGCCACTCCAGGCTCGCCAATGACATTCGTTGGACCAGAGCCCTTGTGAAGCAGTGCAAGAATGATAATAAAAAGGGCTACAGGGAAGTGGGGACTCCACAAATCCATGGAACGGTGGATAAATTCACCAGGATAAGGAAAAACGAAACAGTTAATAATAGAACATTTGTCAAAGGTTTACGGCAGACTCAATGAATACTGTCAAAACTGTGGTGAGACTGTGAGCACTGTAAGCTCTGTATCTGTAGAGTGGGCAGGGTGAGTTTAGGCCCACAGCACTTAGGCCACATGTGACCCACTGTACATCCTGAGGAGTTGTCCTCGGAAATGAGTCAAGACCTGCATCTTCAATAACCAGAAGATGCGGATAAAATTTAATCTCAAATCATTTAGAGAATGTTTCAAGAAAGATCAGGATAATTTAATTTCTATTTTTGATTTGTCAGATTTTATTTTGGTAAAAAAATATTATTCGTTTTCCAGTTTTAGTGAAATTGTAACTGCCTGTATTACTCTTTTGACCATCCCTATTTCGGTTGCATCAGCTAAACGGTCAGCAAATATTTCGCACACAGGCCCGTGGCTACGTTAATGTTCCGCCACTGAGAGGACCATAATAGATCTGAAAAGGTCGTAGCCACCTCATAACATAATTTATAAAAAATGTAACTGAAAAGAGAGAGGAGTGATAGTAGACATGTTTTTAATATTAGACAATTATTTATTATTGATAGATCTGATTTCATGAATATCATAATTACAAAATGTGTATTATTCAAAATAAAATAATGTCACAATAAATACTTCTTGTGAAATAAATAAATGTTTTTAACTGCAGTTATTTAAATCTTGTTAGGTACCTCTACTTAAATAGTAAAATTGAATCCGTTTCTGTATTTGACGTTAGCTGCTACAACATACCATAGGAAATTGCATCAGCTGTTCAATAAGTAACATATATATTTAACACACCCATATTATGGACCAATGAGATTAGAGTACGAAGTCGAGCCCGTATCGATGACCTCGAATTTTACAATGATGAAATGAAGTGTTTACATTATGAACAATTTCCCAATATTCCAAAGTTTAACTCGATATCAAAATTGAACCCTGAATCTACTCTCGGAATTAGATTGTAATTTTCAACAGAAATATACAGTTTGATATTTTGTAACTTTCAGACTTTGCACTAGCGTACTAGGTATCATGTGAATATAATAAAACTAGCAAGACATTTAATGATGCAATAATCCACTTAATATTGTAGGACATTTAATGATAAAATAATCATATATCAAAGAATTAAATACGAAACTGAGACTTTTTTATTGACATACCTACAGAAACTGGGGCGTCACAATGAATTATGTTAGAAATTTTAGTTTTCATGGACAATACATGGTGGTTTGTATTGCTGGTACAATAACTGTAAATACGGTCGAAAAAAGCACTAGATCAAAATCAAATAACTATTAAGAACCACGTGTTGTGCAGAAAACGCTCGTTTATCTCTGGGCGACTGTCAGATAACTTAACGTGGACTTGACCTATTGAGTTTTTCTCTTTTTTAAATTTGTTCCAAGTTGATTGATTGATTAGTTTGGCACCACCAGTCAGCGGCTTAGAGACCTCGGCACCCCAGCCTTTAGGCTTTTTGTGCTCTTGGTTATACTGTTTATGTGAAGAGACCAATAGCCCTTATCAGGCTCAACAGTCTTATCACTAGATCCTTCTTGGAGAAATCCTCCCTTGGAATCCCTAGTCCTAGGAGTCTATATCTCCACTGAGACAGAGCTGTTTTGGCACGTGTCTCCAGTACGTCTGATGTTTAGGTTGAATCCATCGAGATGTACAACCACGTGCAGCAGATTTTGATATTCCAAATAGTGGTTCAGGACCAGTGAGTGCAGTTTCAGACCCTAGCTTTGATAGGGTGTCCGCTTTTCATTTCCTACAATACCCTTGTGCCCCGGGACCCACTTGAGAGTTTCTCTTTTATGGTTCGCCAGGGTTAAAAGTTTTTGTGGTCTAGATCTGATATGGGGACATGCTAAAGATTTCAGTGCTGCCTAACTTTCTGAGAGTATGAGGATCTTTTGGCCTCTATACCCCCTTTCGATGTTCATTTGCAAACACGTGTCGATAGCGTAGATTTCTGCCTGGAATACAGATGCAAACTTCTCCAACGATGCGTGGACATTGCATCTGGGTCTGGCATCATGGACTCCATCTCCTGTTCCTATGTCAGTTTTAGTTCCGTGTGTGTACCACACCAACGTTCCTTCCTGACTTCATGCTTCCAGCCCATCCCAGTTTAGCTGGACATGTTATCACTTCTCATTTTGAGAAGCGAGTTTGTGATAACATCTGTGATTCTGGAATGACTATGGGAGTTGGTTCCTTCGTGCCAATTCCCATTGCATTCCAGCCTGTATGCAGCCATTATCGCTTCCTCCTTAACATGCAGAGCCAGAGGCGAAAGATTGAGAATGGCTTCCATTGCCGCAGTCGGGCTGCTTCTCATCGCACCCGTTATGCACAGACATGCAGGCAAGCCTCTGAAGTTTTGATAGCTCCAGTTCGGCTTTCTTCTGATCTGTTTTTGGTCACCAAACTAAGGCTCCATAGGTAACCATGGGTCTCACCACAGTTGTGTACAGCCAGAGAATGATCCGTGGATTTAGTACCCATTTATTTCCTATCGCCCGTTTGGCAGCCATTAGTGCCATTTTCCCTTTATTGGTTTTGTCATGTAGGTGTGAATTTCAGGTTAGTTTTGCCCAGATACTTGACCTCCTGGCTAAGTAACAGCCGTTGAAGAGGCTTGGCAGTTTTAGTCTCTCAAGCTTCCTTTTTCTAGTGAAGGGAATGAGCGCAGTTTTTGCAGGGTTCACCCTTAGGCATCCTCTCCTACACCATATCCCCTTCCTGTTGAATTCCTCCAGGAGTTCGTCTATGACAAAGTCCCACAGCAAAGGTGATATGACTCCTCCCTGTAGGCATCCCTTCATTATCGATACCTCCATGTTATCTCCAAATAAGGATGTCTTTAATTGTAGCCAACATGTTATCACTTCTCATTTCAAGAAGCGAGTTTGTGATAACATCTGTGATTCTGGAATGACTATGCAGATCAAGAGGCGGAAGATTGAGAATGGCTTCCATTGCCGCAGTCGGGCTGCTTCTCATCGCACCCGTTATGCATAGATAGGCAAGCCTCTGAAGTTTTTCCAAGTTAGTTTTCTAATATTATTTTAATAATTCTCAAGAATCATATTTTTGAAATGTTCTTAAGGCAATACAAATTGTTTATTGTCATATAATTTACATCACCTCATTCATTATTGACTATAATTTCTTTTGAACCTGGTTATCGAGATTACCTACATCTACAAAATAAACACGTGGATACTCTTTTTCCTGTAAAAGTAGGTTTATACCTTCTTCCAAATTCCGATTTGTATTGTGTTAAAATTGGTAAGTTTAGTCGATTCTATTTATATTTACTTAGTATTTACATTAATAGATTTCTTGGTAAACATCAGAGAATATTTTAATTAAAAACATTTTGGCAATCAAAAAACGTAACGATCTTATTTCTCAATTTTGCTATGGTTACCATGATGTTTGTCAGTATTTTCGCAATGTATTTTACGTAAACTTTTAATATTTCATAAATTGTGTATCTGTAAACAATAGATATTATTGTAAGAGATAAAAATGCCAGTTACTAAGGTAGGGTGTTATTTTGCATCAGAATCAAAATAATTTCCTAATTAAAATTAAACGCAAATATTACCAATATGATTAAAAACTACCAAGAATTTGTAAAACAAGTGTGTTATTTATATTCCAATATTTATACACTTCTAAATACTCAACTTTATTTTATGTCACGTTCTGGTCAGTTTTATTTTTTTGGTACTCACATTTAACTGAAGTACTTATCGAATTACTTCAGACTTTTTAAACACCTTGTATATGTTAACAAACATAAACATAGGCATAATATTACACATAATTTTCTGCATAAAATAATCACATAATCATATTTCTGAGCTGTTTTTGAGACTAGAATATTTATTGTAAATCTCAGTCGACTTAGGATTTTCCACTCATTTTTACATAACCAAATGTTTGTTTTCGAAATTTTTGTCAAATGTTCTAAGATCAAGGTGACATACATCTTAGATTGGTTTAAATATTACTTAATACGTATTTAAAAAGATCAATGTATGTGTTTCAAGGTCGAACAATTTTTGCATAATCATAAATAAAACAAAAAAAACTTCCTCGTATATGTCACAAGAGAAAACGTGTTCTCTATTAGAGAACAAAGAAATATTTATGAACTACAAATGCCAGTGGTGGAGAACAACTTCTTAAAGATATTTCAATAAGACTTCGAATGGGATCAAATACCATTATAAGACTTGGATAGAATGCCAATCTGAGGAGTACCGATGACTCTTGGCCAATAGAATAGACTGGGATGTGAGTGTATGGGTCAGGAACCAAATAACCGAGTTTTTAGGAAAAAAGTAAGTTTAAGGACATGTGTTGGCAAATGAACATCGAAAGGGGGTATAGAGGCCAAAAGATCCTCATACTGTCAGATAGAATGGCAGCACTGAAATCATTAGCATGTCCCCAGATCAGAACAAGACTGGTCTGGGACTGCCTACAAAAACTTTTAACCCTGGCAAACCATAAAAGAGTAATTCTTAAGTGGGTCCCGGGCACAAGGGTATTGTAGGCAATGAAAAGGCAGACACCCCAGCAAAGCTAGGGTATGAATTGCATTCACTGGTCCTGAACCAGTATTTGGAATATCAAAATCTGCTGCATGTGGTTGTACATCTCAGAGGATTCAAACTAAACATCAGACCTACTGAGGATTCGTGCCAAAACAGGAACACATCAAACTCCTGGTCAAGAGACACTGACGAAATATTAAACCTCTGCAGGGGCCAGATAAGGAAAGTGACGGGACTACTCACAGGTCACTGTACCCTAAGGAAGCACATGCATATAATTGGCATATATAGGGAGGAACCATCTGTCGGTTGTGCATGGAAGAGGAGGAAACAGCCTCTCACATTATCTTCGAATGTGAAGCGCTGTCTTATTGAAGATATAGACTCCTAGAAGAATAGAGTATCCAAATGAGGATTTCTCCAAAAAGGACCTAGTGAAAAGACTTTTGAGCCTAATAAGAGCTACAGGTCTCTTCACATAAACGGTATAACCAAGAGCACAAAAAGCCTAAAGGCTGAGGTGCCGAGGTCTCTAAGCCTCTGACTGGAGGTGCCGAACCAATCAATATTCAAGGCTTCATCCTTGAAGATACAAAATTTAGTGATTTACAACCAGATTACGTCTGTTGTGTCCTTTTCTGTACACGTTAAAGCAAACTCCCTAATCCCTATTCCTTCTATGAAATGAAGGATGTATCGGTGTTTAAAGGAGGAAGTTTCTCCTTCTTTTATTTGAAGTTTTTCTTGGTGGGGAGGTCTCTTCAGTGAGAAAGGGTCGCTACTTTGCGGATTGCAAAGCTGGGAAAAAAGCAATAATTAATGGAACAAAACTAATTAGGTATTACTGTTATCCGATTTTTATAAAATATAGACAGTGTAGTTAAACATTAGATTAATATTTCCCATAAACAAGTGTACAGTCCAATTTTTGCTATCTCTGCAATTATGAATAAACAAGATAAAAAAAATTGTGTGTTGCGTCTCACCCCACCTCTTCGCCGCGCCACTGGAAGTCCCCACCAAAATGGAAAGAACATTTTCCCATATAAATAAAGATTGTCGGCGAATTGTTGCAATATATCAATCGCATTTTGAACTTTTGATCAACGTACCTAAATAATTTAATTTTCATTTTCAATTAAGTGTAGTAACAATAATTCTGGCTAAGTTTAGAAAAATTATTGCAAAATACCACAGGCGAGACTGTTTCGTGTCTAAGACTGGTAAAATATACCTAAAGTATATTTTTGGGTACTATTCTATGTACCACAAGTCTTATACTTAATTATTGTTCATCAAGTTTTTATTGTAATTTTTTTAAATTGAAAATGCCTGCTTTATATCCAAAAGCTGCAACTAATGGGTAAGTAGATTTTATAATTTTATATAAAAATTTCTATATGAATGATTTTTTTCAAATTTGGTGTGAAGTTTAATTGATTTTGAAAACACTATTCCAAAATTAAAGTATGTCGAAGAAAAAACTTTTTCAAGGTAAAATTTTTCAGTTGCGACACAAAATTTTTTGATAAAATATAAACATTTCCTATGAAACTGAATTTGAGGATATGTAGAAAATGCAATTGTAGGTTTAAATTCTTCTTTATTTACAAACAGAAGTTTTGTTATCGAAAAATACCATAATATTGTACTGTAATGTATGTAAAACTTAATGTAAAAATATTCTGAAAATAAGATTTTACTTGAAAACTTTAATTATTAACATGAAAGAACAAGTCAAACATCAATGAGTCAGAAATAAAAATAGAGTTGTCAACAGTGTACAGGGCGAGACTTTTGACTGATGTCGATTGGAATAAATAGTTATCTACTATAGAAAGCGACCGGTAGAATTCTATAGTGTGTACTGTAATGATACCAAATATCACACAAGATGGAGGAGTACGACCAAAGAAACATAATGAAATAGAGGAGGAGCTTGAAGGAGAAAATATAATAGGATGGATAAATCACAGTGGCTTCAATGGCAGGACATATAAAATTCTGTAGAAATTGTCAAGAAGATAACAGACTAGAAAGAGATGAAGACTGAGAAAACGCTAGAAAGATGCTATAGAAGAGAAGACGCAAAAGTAATGCAAATGAAGAGTGGAGTGGATGTGAGGATAGGATAGAGTGGAAAAAGCTAACAAGACTATCCGGGACTTACGCCAGATTGTAAAATGAGAAAAGTAGAAGGCTGATCCACCTCAAATAATGGATCAAAATGAAAGGGTTGATGATGATGATAAATATTTTTATATTTTTTCCAATTATTTGTTACAAATATTAGAAAATGTTTGTTTCAGAATTAATTCTAGTATTAATTAGAACGTTATCATACATGTGTGATTTATTATTTATATTAGTAAATTTGTGTATTGTATTAAAAATAATACTTAATTACTGCATTCAGTTAGAGTTTTGACATTCAACACCGCAAAAAAATCTTGTTTGTATTAATTATTCTAAGAAATACCGGAATCTAGAATTGATGATGACGAATTTACAATTTTTGATAAATTAATATTTATTCAGTAGTAATCAGTAACATTCAGTAAATCAACAGAACTTTGTTCAGTTTTTTTAACCTCTTTTTGATCTCTTGCTCATCCTGCCTAGAAATTCCTGAACTTTCGACTGTTTATTTGAATTTGGTGTTCGTTCATCTCGTTTGATATCTCTTGACCTGGATTTAATTTTTCCACACATAAATCTAACATTTTGACCTTAAGACAGTTTGCATTATTTTTAAAATATTTAACAGTACTTAGGGTATGTGGTAGGTATAGTCGAAAATTTACGTATAACATTTTGTCAAGAGAAAATTTGTGCCCAACTCTTCTGTAAGATAGTAAAAGTGGACAATGGAACATGCAGATTCTGCGATTATCTGGAAGTGCAGGGCAATTGTTCTTAAATACCTGGAACAGGTCTAGCTAGCGCCTGATCAGGCTACATACCTAGCATCAAAACGGATTGTAGCCTAAATATTTTAGAGTAAAACAAAGATGTGCCAGTCGACCCCTTTATAATTTACAATCTACACTATACCGAGTGTCCAGGAAGTTAATTTCAAATATTCGGAAGTAAAAATACACATTTTGGAGAAAAGTGTCATTAATTGTCAATAATTATTGAAAATCCTTCATAGTAATATTAAAACAACACAATTATTCATAAATAGTGACAATTAATGATAGTTTTCTCCAAAATGTGTATTTTTACAAAATATGGCGAAGGGGGATCCTCTACAAACATTCCGATCTAAAAATTCAAATATCTTCGAAACCGTTCATTTTATCGACTTAAAACAAGAGTACGTTTTTATTAGTAAATCGTCCCTGTAAAAATTACGGATTGTTAACCACTGGGCACAATCCGCCCCTGGATTTCTGTGCGTGATGCAAATTCATTTATACCGTCAAACACAGTACATGGATGTACGTAATCAATCACCAAAATTTTATAGTGTTGCAATGTATAGTTTAGAAATTATGTATAAACATAAGTTTTTATTTTTAAACTTTAGAGACCCATATCTCCGAAACGAAGGCTCGTATTAAAAAAATTATTTTTACCTCAACTTCATGGTATACAATCATATTTTTCTTCATAATATATTTTTCGAAGACTTAAATTTTATTACAATATAGTATTTTTTTTGAGATAGGGTATCGAGGTATCTGGTCATTAGCCCATACAATAGTATTATTAATTTTTAAACTATTCTACAGTAAAATTATTATATTTAACCTTGTTTCCAGCATTATCTGTTAAAAATTTCCAAGCTAGATACATACTGACATTTTTGTTGATCAGTGAATGTATAGAGACAGTTTTGTAACTTTTCCACTTTGCTGTAGGATCTTTTTTAAATAATATAGAGATTAATTATTTATACACTTACTTATTTATAATCATTGTTATCTAATTTTTATGTATACCCTCAACCGGTACATACACATGCTTTTCTTAAACCTCAAATGTATTGTTTAGAAATTACTTGACGTATTTTCTAAGCTCTTTCGATAGTTATTACAAAATTATGAACTGATAAACCAATATTTTCCGTAATTTGGTATTTACATATCTGTTTATTTCGATTGCACACTATACTATGTTGTAATTATCATTGTTTATCCAATATAAGAGGTCTTTGTGTCGCATTTTGAATCATAGTGAAAACATTGTTGAGACGAGATCATGCCGTTATTAGCGTTATTAACGAGGGGACATTTAACTTTTTACAGATTCTCCAAAGAGCTTGGAGGATTGACGAAAAATGGATTTGGAACACCGGAAGTGTCTGTTTTCGGAAAACAAATTAGAGGAGTTAGTGTCGCGCATGGGGATCTTCAGGATTTACCAGAAAAAGTAAGTAATTTAATTTTTTTAATAATATTTTAATAAATCAGTATTAGATATGAACAAAAACATTTATCCTAGTGTATATAAGGATGAAGTCCTCAGCAAAAATTTTTACAATAAATATTACAAAATAACTTTAGGTATAGGAAATGCTTAATAAAAATTAAAGTTACTTAACCGAAGATTCTCTGGGTGCTATAAAATACAGGGTGTTCCATTTGAAAGAAGAAATAAAATGTAAGGTTCGAGTTTCAGTTCCCCTGTATCCAAAAGAGAAAATAATTAAAATTTTATTGAATACGGAGATATTACGAAACTCTGTAAGGAAAAATAAATTTTTTTCTTCAACGTACAGTAAGCTACAGAGAATTGATTTACTTACGATTTTCTCATAAAAGTGTCCTTACCTTTTAAAGGACTCTGTATATCGTAGCAAAACCTTATATCAGAAGCTTCAAAAAAATGTGAGCAATCCGAATTCGGTATAATATACAGGCGTCGAATCGAAAAAACGTTGATTTTAAACTTATTTCGCTATGTACAGGGTGGCCCATTAAGCGAGGTAACCGCGGCTGTATCTCGGAAAGTATTTGTCCCAGGTTGTGGGGAAAAATATTGATAGTAAAAGTGGCCAAGAGAAATTGCTGGAAATTATTTTCAACCTCAAAATTTCACCACTAGGGGGCGTTACTGCTATGTTCAAATCTAAAATTATTATTATCTCAGAAAATCGCAGAATTTAATACCAGATAATTTTCTATAATGACATTTTTTTGTATCTGTCATAATAAGCGAGAAGTAAGTCCATCTATTTTTCAGTGTTTAAATTTTAATATTTCGTTAACTATTCAACCTAACCGACTGTTTCTGGACTCATATGAAAGAGAATTGTGTGAATGGATGGATGGAGTGGATGGATCATAACGTGTACAATGTTATTGAAAGTGTGAAAGTAAATCCTTTAATTATTACATAATGTAGATAGTTCTAACACAAGTGATAGTGAATCAAGTACAAGTGACACTGATAACGATGACGACCAGTAACTTTCTGCTTATATTGTGTGTAATTGTAAAATATTTGATCAATTTTGAGTACAACTCTGTAATATCCGATAAACACCTGTTAGTTTGGGGATTATCGCACTCCAATACTCTATGTACTTGTTGAAATAAACTATAGAGAGTAAAACAACAAATGGTTACGAATTTACCAGCCAAAGGGACGACAGATGGGAATAATTAGTGTATCTTTCATTTTTTTGTCGATATTTCTTCTATGGCTATTAATATTTGTTTCAAAATGCAACTTTATCTTCTTTTGAGTTTTTTGGGAATATTTTTTAATGTCATTATAATAATATGGTAGTAATTAGGAAAATTTAGAGGCACATCCCTTTAAAATGATCAATGTCAGTCATTTCCAGAAAATAACAAGTTGGCAGTGACATCTCCAACTGTTGAAGTTGAACTTTTGACTTTATTAATTTTCGTACTTTCTTCATGTTCTCAAAAACATTATTGTTTAGGTATTTACTTAACTTGCCTCATCTGGGTTGTCAGTAATTTTCTTCTCCCCAAAATACTCAAATTCTCAAATTAGTCACTCGCACTATTATGTCTACTTCCCAGTGGTGTAGTCTGAGATTACAGGCGGGGTGGGGGGGAGGCGTATACGTAATCTTCTTTACATGTGCGGAATTTATCAGTACTAAAACTAAACTGAACTTTTTGAACTATTAACTTTTTGTTTTTGAATATTTATCACATATGATGTCTGTAACCTAAAAATATAAAATACTATATGTTTTGATTAAAGTGTTTTAAAAAGAAAGATTAAATTGTTATTATTGTCTGTAATTTTATAACGTAAGACGCAAGGAATTCCATTTTAATCAATTGATATTTCAAACAGGAAACATGGTTGATGCACAGTTTAATAGTCTAATATCATAAGTTTGTTTTTAACTTTACTACACCTTGTTTCAGGTAAAATCATACGTTGAAGAGAATGTCAAACTTTGCAAACCAGACAAACTTCACGTTTGTGATGGATCCGATGCCGAAAATCAAAAGTTGATTAATATAATGCTCAATCAAGGAACAATTCAACCTCTACCAAAATATGATAATTGGTAAGTAATTAATTCCAAATAAATAAAAATGTATTTGAATCACGTTCAAATGCAAAGTGTATTTTATTTCGTTGTTCATAAATTGAAATAATTTTTTCTTTCGTATTTTTTTTAACATGTGTATTTTATAACAAAGAAGTTTGTTCTCAAACGAATAATGCAATACACCTTAAAAGGACTAGCAGGAAGAAGTTGAAAAGTTTGCACATTACAAAACATGTGAAGCGACATATAAAGTAAAAGCAAATAAACAGATTCTTCGAATAATCGAATTGAATCTACAATAAACACTTTTCCAAATACAAATAATAGATATTTGAGACTCGTGCAAAACCATAGTCGTACCACCGTACAGTTAGTGTACGGTGGTCGTACTAAGAATAATATAATTGCTACAATAGTTACAGATCCCTAAATATAGGTAGTTTGCAGCTATTAAAATAGAATTTTGAACCGAATCTTAAATACATTCTCCAAAATGAATATATTGAGGACTGGCGACCACGGTGGTACTATAAGTTTGTTCCACCTGGCATTTGGGAACCGTTCTGGAATCCTATCGAGTACAGTATAGTGCACAAACTCGAATTAGGGATGGACACATCAACTTTATCACCCCTTTCCAGAAGGTAGTTTTTGTACCGTCCCAAGAACGATAGGGGAAAGTGTCCTAAAATCACATAGCTGCTAAAATGACACATTTGCTCTATATAGGAAACTAAAAGAGGCATATCTTATTCGGTAACTGTATTAAGTAACAAACACTCTATTAAAATATACCTACTATAAGTTTAAAGATCTCTCCAGGTTTATTTAACGGTTTTATTGTGTAGGTTATGTTTCAGTGGCAAGAAAGTTTTGTATGCGTGGATTTATCTAAATTTCTATGTAAAAAAATTGTGTAAGTGGATTACATTAAACACTTTTCGTATTTTACCTCAACATTATATGTCAGCATTATGAAAATTTCGAATCAATAGCTCTTCAAATGAAGGATGTACTTACTTATGCATTTTAATGTTTACAATCTAAAAAAAAGTAGAGATAAATGTAGAAAATTTTCCATTTACGTATAGGTAGAACATACCTAAGCGATCCTACTTTCTTTCAGTTCATTATTTATTTTTCCGTCGACTGTGCGTTTTTGACTAGATTAATGTACACAAAATCATTCATTTATGACCCCTATTAATAAACGATTTACTATTAGGGTATAGGCAACCAAACATACAATTATATTTTCAAAAAAATGCGTTAAACTGACTTCTAGTACGCAAGAACTGATGAGGCGCAAATACGCCGAAACCGGTTTGCAAGTTATTGTCACTTCAAATTGCAAACCAGAATGGTTGGTTAAATCTTGTAGATCATACCTACTTAATTCATTGACTGTCGGGGCATTTAGCCCGGGAAGTAGTTGTTGCCTTTTAAGTAGAACGGTCACTATTTTTGAAAAATATTTTCAAAACTTTGTTGTAAAGCGTTAGAATAATATATTTATTCTTCGATATCTACCAACTATTAATCTGTTTATTGAACATATTTATTAAGCAGAAGACTTGTAAGTATTTTAAACATTTGTCTGTAAATATATTTTTTTTATTTCAGTTGGTTGGCAAAAACCAATCCAGCTGATACGGCAAGAGTGGAATCTAAGACTTTCATTTGTACTGAAAAAAAGTCAGAAGCTATCCCAACACCTAAAAATGGCGTCGTCGGAAGCCTAGGCAATTGGATGTCGCCTAACGATATGGATCTAGCAGTAAAAGAAAGATTTAGCTCTTGTATGACCGGAAGAACTATGTACATAGTACCTTTCTCTATGGGACCTATTGGATCTCCCTTATCGAAAATAGGTAATTGATTTTGTTTTGACCACTCGAGATCTTTTAGGAAACAAGTTGTGTATTTTAGGAATTGAGTTGACGGATTCTCCTTACGTAGTAGCTTCGATGCGAATAATGACCAGGATGGGTTCTAAGGTTTTGGAACAAGTTAGAGACGGACAAACCTTCGTAAAATGTCTACATTCCGTTGGAACTCCTAGTAATGGAATAATAGAGAATCCCAGCTGGCCATGTGATCCCCAAAGGACTATTATTTTACACAAACCACAAAATAACGAAATCGTATCCTATGGAAGTGGCTACGGAGGCAATTCGCTTTTGGGGAAAAAGTGTTTTGCTTTAAGAATTGGATCAACAATTGCGAAAAAAGAAGGATGGTTGGCTGAACATATGTTGGTGAGTAAAGTATGAAGTTTCAGACGTGCTTATATATTTTTTCAAATTTAAATTGACTGCTTATATTTGCATAGTAACAATGTCATTTCTTCAGATTTTGGGCATCACCAATCCCAAAGGCAAAAAGCGATACATCGCAGCTGCATTTCCCTCTGCATGCGGAAAAACAAACCTAGCCATGCTGACACCTTCCTTACCTGGATACAAAGTTGAATGCGTAGGCGATGACATAGCATGGATGAGATTTGACAAGAATGGACAGCTTAGAGCTATTAATCCAGAGAACGGTTTCTTTGGAGTTGCTCCAGGTGAGCTTTTTTATTTTTTTAAATCATTTTTTGTGTATTAATCTAGTTTTTAAAATTTAAGGTACGTCACGTAGTAGTAATCCAATTGCAATGGATACAATTTTCAAAAATACCATATTTACAAATGTAGCGTCAACAAGTGACGGTGGAATATATTGGGAAGGTATGGAAAAGGAAATTTCAAATAACGTTGTTATAACCGATTGGAGAGGAAACCCCTGGTCGAAGGAACAAAAAGTACTTGCAGCTCACCCGAATTCCAGGTAAATATAGAAAAATTAAATTTATTTAACTTAATCTACTAAAACACGGATATTTATCGTAGATTTTGCACTCCTGCTGAGCAATGTCCTATAATTGATCCAGCATGGGAAAACCCAGAAGGAGTTCCAATTTCAGCCATCTTGTTTGGAGGAAGGAGACCTGCAGGCGTTCCATTAGTGTATGAAGCAAGAGATTGGAAACATGGTGTCTTTATTGGAGCTTCTATGAGATCTGAAGCTACGGCAGCAGCGGAACATAAGAGCAAAGTAATAATGCACGATCCTTTTGCAATGAGGCCTTTCTTCGGTTATAATTTCGGAGACTATTTGGATCATTGGTTGTCGATGGAAAATAAATCATCCAATCTACCTAAAATCTTTCACGTAAATTGGTTTAGAAAAGATGCCAATGGAAAATTCTTGTGGCCAGGTTTTGGTGATAATTCCAGAGTATTAGATTGGATTTTGAGAAGAGTAGATGGAGATGATGTTGCTGAAGAAACACCCATCGGACTTGTTCCTAAGAAGAACTGTTTGAATTTAAAAGGTAGGTTTAAAAATATACAAAATTAACTTAAATTTATTGTCGTATTGGTTTTTTTTGTTTTAGGCATAGAAGAAAATGTTAATTTGGACGAGCTTTTCAGTCTGCCGCGAGATTTTTGGGTACAGGAAATTAAAGATGTTGAAAAATATTTAAATGATCAAGTTGGCGATGATTTGCCGAAAGAAATATGGAACCAATTAGAAGAATTGAAAAAACGATTAACAAAAACAAAATGAAAATTTATCAGTATTATCAAATATATTATAATTTTAAGTCAAAAGAATATTTTTAACAATCCGTTATTGCATTTCAAGTTCATATTTGATATGAAAAATATGTAACGATTTGATGTTTAGTTATTAAGACAGATTATTTGAAAATTTTAAATTATATTAAAACTGCTTTATTTCTTTATTTAGACAATAAAATGCTTTCAAATATTTATATTCTAAGCTTATATTTTTTGTGATTTGTATGTGATGTAAATTATATTATAAAAATAAATTGAAAAATAATTTATTGTTACTTATTATTTTCCCATGAAGTAATCTAATCAGATACTTAGGTTTAATATTCGATGAAACATTAAGTTGGAAACTTCACATTAGACAACTAGTTATAGCATGTCAACAGGGATTAAACCTCTTAAAATGTCTAGCGAACAAGCGATGAGGTGCAGATGGAAATATTCTACTTTTATTATACAAAGTAATGGTACGCTCAAAAATGGACAGTAAATTGCTCTGGAATATTAAAAATAAATTTGATATGTTATCTCGGGTTTTGTATTTTTTTACTGGTTTATTATTTTATTATTCGGGGCCCCTGGAACTCGGGGTCCCTGGGCTGGAGCCCATTAAGCCCATACGTAGATCCGGCGCTGGATAAACACATCACATAACCTTTAAATTTATTTTACAAATATAAATCGCCTACAATGGAAAACCTTATAAATTACTTAATCTTGGAAGAACTTGCGGATGAAGCAGTATTGGGGAATGAAGTTTCAATAGATAGTACTCTGAGTACAAGACAATTGGACATTGCGACAGGTGTGTCACTAAAGACCTCGAGGTAGGTTTGTAAATTAATTTGTGTTTGATTTAATGTTTTTTCCACTAAATATAGTTGTCCCACTATGTAGGTGGGATGGGCCGAATAAAGATTAATAATATTTTTTTCTTATTAATCTATGGCTATGACTATAAATTTAGTAAAAAGGCTAGGAAAGGAAATATTGTTAATAATAAAACAGCTATATTTTATTTAAAATAAAAAGAATAAATTTTATTGTTTATAAACGATTTTTCAAAAAATAATATAATAGGACTTATATCAAATGTTCTTTTTTATAAGGTACCTAAGAAAAATCACACGAACAACGAACACACAAGGCAATTTATATTCAAGAAATGTGCTATGTAAGAATTCACCATTTAATGCCGAGACTTAATTGCCTTAATTTTATAGCGGTTCCAAACACTTTATCCCAGATTGTACTGCTAATACCAAAGCCTAAAAAATGCAAAATAAGTGAACATTAAAAATAACTTGTTGATAAAAAGCTTACTTTTTATGAAAAATTGTACTGGTAAAAAACTGCAAGGAATCCCTTCACAGGCTGGCAAGAGACAACAGAGTATCTCTACTAATGAGGGGATTGCAGGTAATGAAATGGCGGACCAGATAGCTAAAGAAGTCTCTAAAGGAGACTTCATAGTTCCGGAACCGTTTTGTGGAATCGCAAAAGATTGCATAAGAGGGGAAATCGGGAACTGGCTAGATTGGGAACACCAACTCAAATGGAGGTTAACACAAGGGCACCTCCATACAAAGAGTTTACTGAAAAAGGTACACAAGGAACTCTCAAACAGGATATTCAAACTGGGTAAGAGACTTATGAAGACAGTCACCGATCTGAGGAAACATCTGCACAAAATGGGCAAAGTTAGTGAACCTATGTGCAGAAAATGTGAACTTGATGATGAAACACCTACATAGACGGAAGCACTTCGAAGAGGAATTAATACAACCATTACAACTACTGAAAATCCCTCCAGCCAAACTAGTGGCCTTTATAGAAGACACGAAGCTTCTGGAATGAAAGTAGATAGCAAGGGAAATGGTACAAAGATTCAGTTAAAGTACCTGGAGCTGTTGAGCACAACCCAAACGAATGAATGAATTAATAAATGAGCGTGCGCAAAGTATACTTAGGCACTCGTACAAAAAACATTGTTCCTAACACTTACAAAGTGTCTTTCACGAAATTAAAACTGCTTTTGCGATAGGGAGAGTATCACTTTGCGCACTGGTTGGGAAAATAACCTTTTTATCTTTTTTTGATGTTAAAAACTTACCGTTGTCATGGTGAGCAAAATGATGCTGGTTGTGATATCGTTTTAAGTGATAAAAATAACTGTTTTCTTGTGGTGTACCATGGTGGAGGTAGAAATGGATCATATCATAAGTTACGTAACCTGAAAAGAAAAAAAGTTCATTTCATTGACATCAAGTCAAAAAAGTCAATTACAAAGTAAAATTCCTGATTATCAAATAATGTTTTGAAAATGGACGAAGATATACTTGATTTGACATACGCTTCGGTTGACAGAATGAAACTGAAAAATCTGGTTGTATTCAGGACACAAAAACCGGTAAAAGTACGAAACGAAAATATAACTTTAAATATATTCCCAAAAGCACCCCGGATTATGTATTTTGTTGTTTGTTAGTTCAAAAAACAGTTTTTGGAATTATTGAGTTGTTTTTAAACATAGACAATTGGGCTGCTTTTGTATTTCAGCACCTTCTTTTGTCAAGTTCTGATGAAGAGTCTTCAGATGATGAATACAGGGCTGCAAGGGGTATTCAAGGTAAGCCCTAGCTATAATTTTTTTAGGGCCGGTTCTACGATTTGAGTATAAACCTGGTATTTGCTATACGTAGGATAACGAGTCACTATTGCGTTCTACATTAGAGGTATATCTTTATTCCAAGTATAAACCAGAGTATAAGTTATCTATTCCAATTTGAGGGTATATCCGAGGAATAAACTTATTCTGCATTTCTATTGGTTGGTTTTGCGTGAAAATACCAACATTAATAGCTGTAATGTCTCGGGTCAGAAGATAAGGAAATTGAAGATATAAAACTATACTTATCCTACAGTATTTAAAGTTGGGTAAAGTATAGCATAAGTTGAATGAAGTTTCTAATTTGAAAAATTTGTTATCAGACAGAATTATTTTGAAGAATATGATGAACTGGAATTTCTTATGTGCTTTTGGCTGCAGAAACAGACATGCCGTCTGCAGGCCTTAATCTTCCCTAGTATTAATAACTGTGTCAGTTTTTTGCATTCTGAAATAAATTCAATGATATGAAAGTTAAATACCTACTTCAAAAATTCAACCTCTTCACCTCTTCCATTAAGTAAAATAGCACATCAATTTTATTGATTAACTTCCTTTTTATTTATAACCAAAATAAGAAAAATAAACTAACATTCTGAAATCAGTGAATTCTCTTCCACTCTCTAATTTATCAAGACAATCCAAGAAATTTGAATTATGGTTAGTTAATATATCAGAATTTCCCACTTTTCAAAGCGTCAAACGTCAAAATGTTGGTTCATTGGAACTACCTGCGAGATATTCTCGGAATAACTGTACCTGTCATAGGAATCCATTGTAGAACCGACATCCAGCTATTCTCGGTATAAATCTAGGTATAAAATATCGAAGGAATAACTATACTGACTTTTATACTGGCATTGTAGAATCGGCCCTTAATCGATAATTACTTATTTTTTTTCTTTAGTCTTAAGGACAAGAATTCAGAATTTTGTCACCAAACCTGGTAATTATGAAAACAAAAAACTTTATTTTTATTTTACGAAAACATAGGCGTAGTAAGATAAAATACGCTTATTTGAACTGTCACATGTCACAGTGTCAAATTTCAATGATGTGTCACACTTAGTACTTTCCCTATTTAAATTTTATTGGTAATAGTGACAGAGGGGAGGGGAGGGGAGGGATGTAGGATAGTTGAGGATATGATCGAAAGATCTCCCCCTTGAAATAAAAATCGACCTTTTTTGCATTTTCTCCCAAAAAAATTTGTCTTCAAGATATGCGATCTGTTTCGTTTTCGGTGCCGCACCCTGTATAATGAACTGCATTAGTTATTGGGAATTTTTAATTGAAATTCTTTCTTGTTATTCAGTTAATTTCGGTTGAATTTTTAAAAAGTCAATGGAAAAACCTTCTCACAAACCTGCTATTCCGCCGGAAAGTATCAAAAGGTGTTTCGATTCTGGAATAAATAGTTCAATGATTTTATACAGAATATACACAATGACAGCGGCAGGAAATGGCGGAAAAACTAATCGTCTTGAATCAAATGGAACCTGTAACAAAAATATCATAACTTACAAAATTTTAATTCAAAGAAACAACAATTTTATGTCAAATCGGAGACATTTTGTATTGTATGTCGGTAATGCAGAGTTCCACAGGGACTAATGGAAGCCCGGCTCCTGACGGAATACTCTACTTACGGAAACTACAGTATTCACTGGGATGAGCTTTATTGTATACTTAACTATTTACACTAGTTTTACATA
The DNA here is from genome assembly GCA_947563755.1 of Lochmaea crataegi. Taxonomy (NCBI): domain Eukaryota; kingdom Metazoa; phylum Arthropoda; class Insecta; order Coleoptera; family Chrysomelidae; genus Lochmaea; species Lochmaea crataegi. The sequence goes on from OX387435.1 coordinate 32,060,722, forward strand.
GGTGTTACTTAAGATGATCATGTTACTGGTATAACATAGTTTTAGATCTAATATCGATGAACTACATTTAATATAACTAAATGTATCTGAATGTATGTGAATAGATCGGAATGTCTCTGACTGTTTCTGAATGTTTCTTATGAATTATGAATTATTCGGAATTGTTCGCTTATCTACTTCATCAGCATATATACGTACTGCCCTAGGTCAACTATCCAGTTACGTGATAGTTCTCTGGCCTTTCACTGGCACGTTCGTGATTGTTTTTATAAACATAAATACCTTACATGAATTAATTAATAATAGATAATTTCAATGAATTTAATTCTTTATGTAATGCCCAAAATACATCACAATTTATCTATTTCGTTGGCGCTAACCACAGAACTACTTGTACGTCATGTGACAGTCGCCTTGATGAGTCTGATGATAAATAAGCGTTCTTTGCACAACACGTGGTTCTTAATAGTTATTTTGATCGTGTTCATTTAATTTCGACATTGTTTTAATGTTGGGTGAGGGGAGGCATGTAAAGGTGCGTTCACACCAACCGAGCGAGCGTTCGTTAATGTTTTTCTTTTTTCTTGTTTGCTTGCTCAAACAACTGTACATACCGGAAAATCATTTGAGTTAATCTTGTGTTCGCAGAAAGATCCAGAATCTTGAAGCAGGAAATGGCTGATTCAAATGAGTTGCTTTATTTTGCGAGTGCTGCTTTTATTGTTCTTCAAGATTTACGTAAAAAAAAGAAAAAGGTGAATAGAAAACTTCTATTAGCTTAATTACAATATCATTTGACCGTTCCATGGTGTAAACTACAGAAAAGAACTCAACGCTTCTGCTCGTAAAATAAAATAAAAAGAACATTCGTTCTCCGTCCATACCAAACAAACATAAACGCGATTTTTCTTTGATGTACCGACAGCTGACGGATCACGAGCGAGCGAACATTTGCACTCGAGCTCGTGTTCGCTAATCAGTCCACACCGAAAAATTGTATAAGAGAATTCGTGTTTGTTCTTGCTCGCTCTCGCTCGCTCGGTTGGTCTGTACGCACCTTAAGGTTAAATAAATATAACAGAATATGGCGATATATAAAAAATATCAAATATTCACGCTAATGATTCCTATCAGTGTATCGAATCACATTAGTGAGAACAGTTCTAAATTATACACCAATATACACCTCACCTATTATAAAATATTTAAGTTGTTGATATCAAATGGTTTGTATTGTCCAAACAATCGACGGAACATTTGTTTCAAATTGAAAAATAATTAGTGGCACGTTATATTTAAATTATTGTAAACGGAGTGTAATTGGATTATTAAAAAAATAATAATAGCACTTTTCTAAATTATAATTCCGAAATTGTGACATTACATGAAAAATATTCAGTATTTCTTAAATATTTTAACAATAGAAAAACATATGGGTGGTTCATTTGAGATAGCAAAGTTCATTATATTTCCAGAAAAACGGAAGATCTGACAACAATGTAAAGACTTTCATAAAATCGGCCATTAGACCCCAAATGATGTAGAAAATGACAATACTTACTTTATGATGTAGTCCATGTATTGTAAAATGAAAATAAATCATGGCTTTCGAATGTCCAGAAGGCTCTATATGGAACACCCATCTATGCAGGCTATATTCAATCAGGGTCCACAATAAAACACCCTGTGCAAAAGCAAATGCTACCGGCACACTTGGACTAGGATCTGAAAGAAAATGATGTACATTAAATTACTTATTTTATCCACAATCACATTATAATTGGAGTTTTATCCACACTTATGAAGCTGGAGGAACAAGAAATTGGCCCTACTCGTATTCTTCGACGTCGGGAACGCGTTCAACAGTGTCAGCAAACGGGCAGTGTTGAGCGCGTTACTGAGGCTTGGAGTGGGGCAGGGGTTGGTTAACTTGGTGGAGGACTACCTAACGGGGCGTGTGATAGTAGACTCTAGAGGGAGGAGGTATGAGACGGAGGCTGGGGTGCCCCAGGGCTCGGTTCTTGGACCAACGCTCTTCTGGAAGTGTGTGTTTGATGAGGTTTGTGGGACAGTATGTGAAGAGGGATGGTTGATTACGGTGTATGCGGACGATGTGTATCTGGTATGTACGGCAAAGGGAGAGGGGGAGATAGAAAGAAAGGCGGAGAGAATGAGTAGGAAGATTGTGGAGAAGATAGAGCGGTGCGGACTGGAAGTGGCGGAAGATAAGACGGTGGGGTTGCTAGTGAAGGGATGGAGCAAGACGAGGGAAGTGGGGGTGATGGTGAAGGGAAGGAAATAGGTATGGAGGAGTCTGTGAAATACCTAGGGGTGTGGTTGGATAGCCAATTATCCTTCAAAACTCATATGTTAAAGGCGGCAGAGAAGGGGAAAGTGAGGGCAGCATGGCTGAGGAGATTGATTGTAATGTGAAAGGGCCGGGAGAGTGGAAGAGGTGTGGGATGAAAGAGCGGGGGTGAATGCGGGTTAGGTCACTCTTGCGGGTGCAGAGTGGGATACTGCTGAGGGTGGTGCAGGGGTACCGGTGGACTGGCAGCAGCGGTGCTGGCAAGGTCCTACCCATTGGACGTGATGGCTAGAGCCAGGAACAAACGCTGGAGGGGTGCGACAAGAGAGGAAGTACAGGAATGGATGGAGGAGGAAATGGAGAGAGGGTGGGAGGAGTATGAGAGCGCGCTAAAAGGAGCGATTGGGAATAGGAGAGATTGGATGGACCGGAAATTCGGGGAGGAGAACTACTTCTTGACACAGGTGACATGGTGGAGGGTACCTCCACAAGATTGGGAAAAGAGAGACTGAAGTGTGAGAGAGGTGTGAAGTGGAGGATGATGTGGTGCATGTGTTTAGATGCTGGAGGAATGAGGAAGTGCTGAAGAAGTTGGAGAGGAAACTAGTGGAGGCGGTGTACTGTGAGAGCATGGTGGAGATAAAGTTGAAGGGGGAGGAGGAATGGATGGAGGTGAGTGGCTTAGTAGAGAGCATCGTTAGGGGGAGAGAAGGACTCGATATGGCATAAGAGGTGTAGGAGTGATAGTAGGGAGAAGACGACGATGTGAGCGGAGAGTGTGCGAGGGACCGCCGCCTGTCTCAATGTATGCTAGGGTAGTGATTCCTAGGCAGGGGTAACGGCGAGTTTGAGGAGGGTTTGGTTGGTAGGCATCCCCTTGGGGATGAGTTCAACACTGTTTGGGTCATGGACCCATTCGAAAATGAGTTTCCATATAAAGTACCACTTTATCCACTAGTGTAATAATGAAAAAATCGAAACTAAATAGCAACCATTCAACACCTCCAAAATTTTTTTAAATTAATTTTAATAATTTTTTACTATTACGCGACTAATACCCGATTGCACCATGTTTTGCTTAATAAAGGTGGTGCAATCGGGCATAAAGGGACTAGCGAGAATTTTGTTCATCTCGTGGTGGAAAGTAAATGTAATTGAGGGCGCTGTAATATCATTCTTAATGACAATATTTTGATTAATGTTTGCCGAATTGGAGAAAAGAAGTCAAGTTTCTAGCCAGGTATGACTAAGGGTAGTAAACATCTGTGGAACAAAAAATACTAAACTTAAATACACATTAACACCGATAAAAATGTTTTGTTATATAAAAACATAAAAATTGCTTATAACACCTACCTAATAATTAATATTTTATCCATACCTTTAGTAATAAGTGCGTACTTTTCTGCTCCTTTTAAGGTTATATATATACAAATCGGTACCCAAACTATAGGTACTAGGTACCAAGGAGTGATAGTCATATATTCCAAAATCGGATTACTAAATAACTGGAGATTTCTGTCTACCGGTGACGTAACCCATTCATAATATTTTGTACCTAATTTTCCAACTTGACTAAACATGGGTTTGTCCCAATTTACCAGCCTCTGAAACCAAAGATATTTTTGTATAGTTTTCTGTACAACAAGTGGTTCTTAATAGGATTAATAAATCAATACAAAACAACCAAATTACAAATATAAAATCTATCCAAATAATTTTGCTTATCCTCAGAGCGACTGTCATCAGTGTCAACTTATCAGTTAGTGGACATGTCCTATTGCTATGAGTTGATTATATACAATGCAAACCAATTCCGAACCAGTTCGGAATCAATTTCAAATTGTCTAGAGCGCATGCCTAGTAGCGAACTATCAAATAATTTGATTATACCGCGAACGGTATCAGAACGACAGATCACCTCTCAGAACCTGAACGAAAACAAAACAAGTGACTCTAACTTTTTTGATATTTGCTTACACTGCTACAACACAAAAAAATAAACAACTGACATATTGATCATTTGCGCATGAGCAGTGGAACCGAACTTTCAGTCCTTACCAAAATCAGAGAACCGCTAGGACTGATTCCGAATCGATAACGAACCAATCCCATATGATCCGCGAACAACGAACTGTTATTTAAAATACAGAACTACATAACCGCGAACGCCACTTTTTAGAATGCGCATGCGAATAGTCCCTGAACTGGTTCTGAATTGCACCCGCGAACAAACCTAATAACTCGGTAGACCCTAAAATTTAGATAATTATTTATTTATAGAAATACAGTATGTCTGAAAAAGTTGGCAACATATGAGAAACTTTTTTATTTGTAATGTTACGAAAAAAAGTTATTCTTTATAAAAAATTCTGCATGACCCATAAAGTAAAACGCGAATGTCAGATATCAATTTTTTAAATCGTATACGAGGTTTGTCAAAAAATATGGATTTGATACAAGAGTAATGTACCTTTATTTTTTACAATATCGAAAACTTTAATTATGAAAAGTTGTTCGAAATAGAAAACTATATTTTAATATGCAATTAGATCATACTAATTAAAAAATTACCGTTTCTCTCTAAGCATTTAATTGTTCTTTTAGAAAATGCTTTTATTACATTTTTAATAACAGCCGGAGTAATATCGTCACATGCTTCATAAATTGTTCTTTTCAAAGGATCAATATTGTCGAATAGTTTTTTGAAGTACACTTTTTGCTTTAGGTATCCCCACAAAAAGAAGTCTAGTGGGTTCAGGTCTGGAGATCCTGCAGGCCAAGCAAATTCCACAAATCTTCCTAATACTCGTCCATTAAAACTTTGCAGTAGATATTCTGGTACTATGACATGGTGCCCCATCATGTTGGTACCTTATGCGTATTTCTATTATTGGTAGGTTATCAATAAAATCAGAAATTTTATCATTCAAAAATTCAAGTAGCGTTCAGAATCCATAGTATTCTAGCTATTATTATTATTTATTTATTACTGATTTAAGTTCATTGCTAAAATATTTCAAATCAACAAATAATTTGAGGTGTGTTGACTTGTTAAATAAAATAAAGGTTGACGTGTTTCACAACAAAAATTTGCAAAATTTAAGTTTAAATAGAAGTGGTCAAAATATTCCTATTAATCTTTTGCAATTTGTGGACACCCTGTACATCTAATGTCAAATGTGAATACCTGTATATTATTATTTTCGAAAGTAAAGATTTTCATAAAGAATAACTTTTTTTCGTAAAACTTACAATAAAAAAGTTTCCCATATGTTACCAACTTTTTCAGACATACTGTATATTAACCATGATTTATGGACGGGATAATTTTTTAAATTCTCTTGAATAAGATGCCGTACATTTTGCAATGATCTTATATTTTACCTCTAAATCATCTTCTGATCCTCCACTTTTCCTCCTTCCCCCTTTTTTATATTCTTCTAAAAGATAATAGGCAGCTTTTGAATGATCATATAAACTCATAGGTTTAGAAACGTCTTTTTCTTTGTAAGGTTTAACATAATTAATGCCTCCTGGATGATTATTTAAAAATTCGTATATATTGTAAGACTGCTCGTTGTACTTCACGTCAAAGTTTTCATCTTTATTCATTTTATATCTGAAACAAAAAATACAATAGTTTTACTGTCAAGATAGTATTTATACAACCCAACTTATTGGTGAAAAATTAATATCGCCGAAAAAGAATAGCACGAGATCGCCTTTTTTGGGTGCACCCCCATTAATCAGAGAGGAGAGAGGAGGGTCTTGCTTCGACCAAGGTTATTAAAACTTCAGCATCAATATCATCCATTCTTAATTGCACTTAAAACAATAAACTTCGGCGAACACGGCTGTTGCACGACACGGCACCGGCATTTAACCGTAGCCGTATAATGTGAAAGACCCCATACCTTTCTCCATTTCAACAGCGGTACGGTTTTTAACCGCACGATTAAAACCGTGTAATGTGAAAGAGGCTTAAGTTGTTCTTTGGGTTGAGATATACCAAATTTCGCTAAGAATAAAGGGTGTATTTTAACGAATACGTTTTGATATAAATAAAAGTAATGTAACAAAAAAGTAGGACAAAATAAATTTCATAAAAAAAAGAAAAGTATACCTAATCGAACGATTTTATAAACTGAAAATGCATTCAAAGCATTTTTTGGAAAGTATATCAACATTTTAAAATCATGTATTATCTAACAAGGAATAATGAAAACCTTGAAATAATTTTTTATACTGCTTTTATACCTCCTCAAAGGTTCAGATTAGATACATAATAACATACTTTTTATAATGTGCCGTATACTGTGTGTTTGTACGGTATAAACATTACGACTTGATAACGTTATGACTAATAACTATATGTGGATTATTTGAACATAGATTACACAATATTAAAGATAGGTAAATTGGTAAGTATTTTTTCTACAACTGCTATGAAAAGTGACGTATTTCTCATACCTTACTTGATTTCAAAACCAAATATTGCTCATACTGTGAGAAATAATATTTCTCACGGCACTTTGCCCATGCCACACATACATTTATATGGAGAATCAAATAAAATCGACAAAAACTTAGTAGGATACTGTCATCTTTAAATACCTACTTAGTTGTCACAAAACTGTCAGATTATATTAGAGAATATGTTAAAAATTTTAAAAAATTGTCAAAAATTTTTAAATGTGGTCAAAAATTTGGAAAAATGGTCAATAATTGTCAAAAATTGTCAAAAACTGTCAAAGTTTTGAAAAAATGGTTAATAATTGCCAAATATTTTCAAAAATTGTCAAAATTTTGAAAAAATGGTCAAAAATGTCAAAAATGGTCAATAATTGTTAAAAATTGTCAAAAATGGTCAATAATTGTCAGAATCTGTCAAAAATTGTCAAATATTTTCAAAAATGGTCAAAAATAATCAATAATTGTTAAAATTTTGAAAAATGATCAAAAACTGTCAAAATTTTTGAAAATTGTCAAAAATGGTCAATAATTGTCAGAAACTGTCAAAAATGGTCAATAATTGTTAAAATTTTGAAAAATGGTCGAAAATTGTTAAAATTTTGAAAAAGTTGTCAATAATTATAAAAAAATGTCAAAAATGGTCAATAATTGTTGAAAATTGTCAAAGATTTGGAAAAATTGTCAAAAATGGTCAATAATTGTCAGAATCTGTCAAAAATTGTCAAATATTTTAAAAAATGGTCAAAAATAGTCAATAATTGTAAAAATTTTGAAAAATGATCAAAAACTGTCAAAATTTTTGAAAATTGTCAAAAATGGTCAATAATTGTCAGAAACTGTCAAAAATGGTCAATAATTGTTAAAATTTTGAAAAATGGTCGAAAATTGTTAAAATTTTGAAAAAATTGTCAATAATTATAAAAAAATTTCAAAAATGGTCAATAATTGTTGAAAATTGTCAAAATTTTTGTAAAGTTGTCAAAAATGGTCAATAATTGTCAGAACCTGTCAAAAATGCTCAAAAATTGGCAAAAATGGTCAAAAATTGTTAACATTTGGAAAAATGGTCTAAAATGGTCAAAATTTTTGAAAAATTGTCAAAATTGATCAATAATTGTCAATAATGGTCAATAATTGTTAAAATTTGAAAAAATGGTCAATTGTCAAAAATTGTCAAAATTTCCGAAAAATTGTCAAAAATTGTCAAAATTTTGAAAAAATGGTCCATAATTATAAAAAACTGTCAAAATGGTCAATAATTGTTAAAAATAATTAAATAATCAATAATTTTTGAAAAATTGTCAAAAATGGTCAATAATTGTCAGAACCTGTCAAAAATGCTCAAAATTTGTCAAAAGTGGTCAATAATTGTTAAAATTTGGAAAAATGGTCAAAAATTGTCAAAATTTTGAAAAAATGGTCCATAATTATAAAAAACTGTCAAAATGGTCAATAATTGTTAAAAATAATTAAATAATCAATAATTTTTGAAAAATTGTCAAAAATGGTCAATAATTGTCAGAACCTGTCAAAAATGCTCAAAATTTGTCAAAAATGGTCAATAATTGTTAAAATTTGGAAAAATTGTCAAAATTTTTGAAAAATTGTCAAAAATGATCAATAATTGTCAAAACTGTCAAAATTGGTCAATAATTGTTAAAAATTGTCATAAATTTTGAAAAAATGGTCAATAATTGTCAAAAATTGTCAAAATTGTCGAAAAATTGTCAAAAATGGTCAATAATTGTCAGAACCTGTCAAAAATGCTCAAAATTTGTCAAAAATGGTCAATAATTGTTAAAATTTGGAAAAATGGTCAAAATTTTTGAAAAATTGTCAAAAATTGTCAAAAATGGTCAATAATTGTTAAAATTTGAAAAAATAGTCAAAAATTGTCAAAAATTTTGAAAAAATGGTCAATAATTTATCAAAATTTTTGAAAAATGTACGAAAAATGGTCAAAAATGGTCATTCTATTGTGCATAAGAAGCAAGCTTCTATCGGCGGTCCGACGACCGCTCACCTTTTCTTTTTGTTTTACTAACCATAAAAATAAATATTAAGTTACTTCACATGTATTCTTTAAATTTGTGCAGTTGTAGAAAAAGTATAGTGTGCAACATGTGGGGAAAGTACTTTTCTCACTCGTGTGTTTGCGGCACTCGCCCTTTGGGCTCGTGCCACAAACTTCCACACTCGTGAGAAAAGTTGAACTTTCCCCACTTGTTGCACAATATACTATTTTCTGCAGAATCTTATATACGTCATCAGCGAGATGTGTTAACTATATTTATTTTCTACCCTTCTTTGATTAAAAAAAAATACTTGTTATTCTCCTTTATATGAAATAACCTTGGAAACAGTAACATTTCAAATGTTGTGAAGGAAGACAAGGATATAATTAACAAAATATGGTAAAAACTGTTCAGTGCAATTTAGGACAAATGGAGATAGAACATGAAATAAAAATAAAGATGTTGATTAAGTTTTTGTGAGTGTTCTTTTCAGAACCGTCCATAGTTGGAATAATGTACTTGAAAGTCAGTTGTTGTGAATATTTTTAGTAGACATTTCACATTAATGTCCTTCTAACTTGACAGTCCAGTGCCATCAAGAGTTTTCTGGATAAACATTCAAAGAATCTAGAATAACAAGCATTAAAAGAGGATACATACAGGGTGTCAATTTGAAAACGAACGGCATTTAATATTGCATACACTAATGACAGTATCAAAATTTGGCGAAACACGTCAATTTACATATCAAGGGGGACAACTGTTGAGGCGTTTGTTGTGGTATTACTTTCAACTCCCTGACCCTCAGGGCACCTACCGCTAAAATTTTAAATGCAAAATCCCTATTTCCCCAATTCAAATGGAGGGTGACACAAGGGCACCTTCATACCAAGAGTTTACTGAACAAGGTAGACAAGGAACTCTCAACCAGGCTACTGAAACTGGGTAAGAGACATTTGAAGACAGTTACCGACCTGGTGACTGGACACTGCACCCTGAGGAAACATCTGTATAAAATGGGCAAAGTTAGTGAACCTTTGTGCAGAAAGTGTGATCTTGATGATGAAACACCTACCCACATACTCTGCTTCTGTGAGGACTTACAAGAACTTGACGGAAGCACTTTGGAGAGGAATTTATACAACCATCACAACTACTGAAAATCCCTCCAGTCAAACTAGTGGCCTTTATAGAAGACACGAAGCTTCTGGAATGGAAGTAGATAACATGGGAAATGGTTCAAAGATTCAGTTCAAGTGCCTGGGCTGATGAGCACAACCCAAATATATGAATGAATGAATGAATGACCCTTATTTCTTCTGCCATTTTTGAGTTCTTTATGTAATTCTTAGATAAATTAAATTTTTTTAAATTGAAGTTCTTGACCTCACGAATGTGTGGAATCAATGAGGCCGCTCAGATTGAGGTTCTTGGTCATGTTGCTATAGCTCCTACTTCGTCACTTCGTGAAGTTGCGCAACAAACTAGACTGTCGCATGAATCAGTGAGGAAAGTAAAGTATTGAAGCTTCACAAATTTCACTCATACAAACCACAAATTACCCAAGAATTAGGGGATGATGACCCGGACAGACGCATTGAGTTTTGCGAAATTATGACCAACAGGATTATTGCTCAGCCCCTGTTAATAAAAAATATCTGTTTCAGTGATGAATGCACTTCTTACATAAATGGTAAGGTCAATAAACAAAACTGCCGCTATTGGAGCGACTTCAATCCTCATATTATTAGAGAGGGGCATACACAATATCCTCAAAAATTAAATGTTTGGGCAGGTATATTAGGCAATACTATCATTGGTCCTCTCTTCATAGATGGAAATCTGAATGGTGAAATGTATGCCGAAATATTAGACAGAGGTATAGAGCCTCTTATGATTTATGAGCAGGAAAATCAAAGGGACGCCAATGGAAACCTTGCTCTAGATGAACATTTACTGCATTTCCAGAAGGACGGAGCACCTCCTCATTATGTACGCTCATTATCCGGAGCAGTGGATTGGTACGAGAGTACCCATTGAATGGCCACCTAGGTCCCCAGATCTGACACCGCTCGATTTCTTCCTATGGGATCACTTGAAATCGGTTGTATTCAAAACCCAACCAGACTCTATTGAACAACTGCAACAAAGAATTGTACAGGAATGTAGGGCTATTTCCCCCGAGACTCTTCAAAAGGTCCGCGAACAGTTTGAATATCGACTGTACTTGTGTTTAGAAAACAATGGAACCCATTTTGAAAAATTCATAAAGTAATTATAAATGTAAAAGTTGCATTACTTCAATTTAAAAATACATTCCACACATTCGTGAGGTCAAGTACTTCAATTTAAAAAAAAATTATGAAATTTATCTAAGAATTACATAAGGAACTCAAAAATGGCAAAATAAATAGGGGTTGCCATTTAAAATTTCAGGGGTGGGTGCCCTAGTGGTCAGGGGGTTGAAAGTAATACGTCAAAAAATGCCTCAACAGTTATCCCCCTTGATATGTAAAAAATGACAAGGAGGAATGACAAGAAAAGAAGGAGTGAGGGAGAGGGAGAGGGAGAGGGAGAGGGAGAGGGAGAGGGAGAGGGAGAGGGAGAGGGAGAGGGAGAGGGAGAGGGAGAGGGAGAGGGAGAGGGAGAGGGAGAGGGAGAGGGAGAGGGAGAGGGAGAGGGAGAGGGAGAGGGAGAGGGAGAGGGAGAGGGAGAGGGAGAGGGAGAGGGAGAGGGAGAGGGAGAGGGAGAGGGAGAGGGAGAGGGAGAGGGAGAGGGAGAGGGAGAGGGAGAGGGAGAGGGAGAGGGAGAGGGAGAGGGAGAGGGAGAGGGAGAGGGAGAGGGAGAGGGAGAGGGAGAGGGAGAGGGAGAGGGAGAGGGAGAGGGAGAGGGAGAGGGAGAGGGAGAGGGAGAGGTCTATTTCTGCAACTGAGGCCGGGAGCACTCTACCCCTAACCGGACATTTTTCCGAATACACTAGTATTGTTCCAACCAGTGGTAGGGATCTTTATCGAGCCCAGCACTCGGGACCTCGGTTTTGCGTCTCATCCGAAAGATGGCATATCTACATTATACCTCGTGTTCATTGGTATAATGCCTGCGAGCTGTGATATGGCTACTGACCCTAGTTCTCTAGTAATCTAAGCTGTTTCGCTGCAGGCTGTACAGGCTCTACGACGGTGTTTCCCCAGTGGTTTCACAGTACCTACTAACCGCGCTCGACTTTGCTTGACTATAATTATCGCATCAGAGGCGTTCCACTACAGAGCTGGGTCGACGCCCTTTTAATACATTAATATGCTGTAAAATAACTTAGAATGTTATCTGTATGGAAACACAGATTTTAATTATTTACCTAGATAAGAAGTGAATTATTCTTGTCAAAGAAATACCAACACACATATTAATAGAATACAACCACGATTATTTTTTATCAATATTTACGTTTTTTGAGTATCTTCTAAATTAGGTTAGGTTTGTGGTGAGTGGGTTTACTGTTGGAGGTATCATGTCAGGGGTCATGCCCACAATACTGTGACTTTCAATGTCCAACAGGAATCTGCTAGGTTATATCCAAAGATTGGACCTACTACCTTTGAACGCTAATAAAGTATTTAAGCATTTCGCCGTCACTGTGTTTTCAGCGTAGGTACCGAATGGAGTGATTTCAAGAAAGTGACGCGCATACTTCTTACACGAACTCTCTAACTTTATAGAAATAGAAAAGAATAAGCAAAAAATAGTTATTTATGTTCCAAGGACGAAAAACTGTCTATTATAGTCGAGTCTACAAATTGATAGTCGAGGCGTAGCAAGCATGTGAGCAATAAACAGTGATTCGACGAGGTGCATACATATTACATTTTTTCGTCGATCTTTACAAAAAATTACTAATTTCCGAATAAAAAATCGACTATTTTTGAAGGCAAGTATTTTTCATCCCGAAAATTAGTACGTAAAATGTCATTTTTCGTAAAGATCGACGAAAAATGTAATTTTTTGTATAGGTCGACGAAAAAAGAAATTACTATCGACTAAAGGTCGAAACACACCTATCAGCACTTCATAGGAACAGCAACTGATCATCACCAGCAGATTTTATTTCTTATGTGTTTTTAAATGTAAACGCGCATACCTAGCAGCATCAGCACAGCACCAACAAGGAACGTCAACGCCTCAACCACAACACATTTTTCAGAGAGAATATTTTGTGAACGGCGTGCCAATACTATGAGGAGCTGATAGGTGTTTTTCGATCTTAATGCTACCCTCTATGACTTTTTCTAGAAATCTTCGGGCGAGATCGGATAGAAAGAAACGAATACTACCTACCTAACTTGAAATTATTTTTATATCTTGTGATCTTTTTGACATTTTGTTGCCAGGAATATCTTGAAAGTTGAACAAAATGAAAAAAATATACCTATCCATTTTTAAATGAAAATAAACAATATACAGAACTTACTCAATATCAACGCAAATATTGGCTAAACGGGGTAAGAATGCTTATAGAAACATTCTTCTATCTTCCGGATATTCACTACTCGAAAATCCCCGAATAGACATACCTAACCTTATAAGAAATTTCCTAATATGGAAATAAATTTCCTTTCTGTTGGCCAATGTATATTTACGATAATCCCTAGGTTTTTATTTTCCTAACGCAATTTTCCAAATAGAAATTTTAGTGCAATCGATAAAAAGTTGCGTGTGTGTTTTAGAATATTAATCCGTAAATAAATTGTTTCGGTCGAAAAGTTTTTTCTCTCATAGATACCCTACATATTTTTAGTCCTGAATATAAATCCCAAACGTTATCAGTTTAAAAGCCTGCTGTACCTTAGGAAAAGATTACAAAATATATATAAGATAGTTCACTTGAAGGCGGTCTGATTCTTCTTAGTGTTTTAAACGATCGCCGCACTCATAAATCATATTTACGGCTCCCTTTTGTTGTAAATAACGACACCGCTAGGTACCAGGGAATTAGAAGAGTATATTTTATTCCAAGCTATACAGGGGTAACTTGAGAAATATATATACAAATAGGATGATTTATTAAAGGTTTTTTTTATATAATGTTTTTAAATGTTAATTATTTCGAAAAAAGTTCAGGATATGAATTTGAAAAGGAAAGTTTAGGTATAAGTAAAAAATACATTAAAATTTTTAAAATGAATCAATTGACAGATTTTATTCAACATTTTAGTAATAGATGATCTAGTGGTTATTTATACAGAATATCACAAATTCAATTATATATACTCACTAAACAATTTTGATCTGTAAATTGGACACCCCGTATTTTTTGGATTCACAAGGTTAAAACATATTATGCAGCTGCAGGATATATTTATTAATAAATTAGATATGTGAATTTTCAAATTTCTATGAATACCCAGTATCTATAAGTACCAAATAACTAACTAATTTATTATTATCAAATATCTTTGTTACAATAGTTTAAAAAGTTGAATTCCGTATTTGATAATAACTAATTTAATACCCACCTCTCAACGTCTTTGGGACAACGATAAAAGGATATTTCTGGTTTTCCCACCATGCTGGAACAACCGATCACAGCACAACACACAGGCATTTTAAAACCACAATTATAATATTATTAATGTTACTTTTGGAAGACAGGAGTTAAAATAATGCGAACAAGAAATTTTACTTCCGGAACGTTTCCCGAAAAAGTAATGAAATACTTCTACAAAGTTTCTAGAGATTGTAGGCACATTTCTGGCCCTTAATTGCTTCTCTATATTTTTATCATTGTTTACATTATAAGTACTTAAAATCAAGACTGCTTTCAGAATTCGTGGGAAAGTGATAAACTACCATTTATTATGTATACAACTAAGACTATTAACAAATATCACAAAATATTTATTTTATAAGTTTTGCTATTGAAGAGGAAAATATGAATATTATTTTTTCCCTATTGCAATAATTAATTAATAAATTTAAAATATCTATAAAACATAAACACGAACAACGAATTCTAAAATACCAGCGCTCGATAGGCGACAACCCGTATAATATGTAAAATTAAATGCAAGTAAGGATTTAGCGACATACTGTAGCATGGCGCCAACCGATAAGTCACCAGACAGTAACCAGCGGTATGAATCCTTTGATCGATAGAATTCGTACGAGTGAACAATCTTATATATTTTTTGTAATCTTTGGTATAAGTGAGATTTCATATTACATACTGGCGTCGAGTATACGAGAACGCCTACATTCATTTTACGAGGAAGCGCGAATTTTAACGAAAAAATGTGAACAAAGTTTTATAAGCAAAGTCTAGCTCAAAAGCTACTCTATTTAAGAGTCAATGCGCTCTAATTTATTCGCGAAGGATTATAAAGCTTGGAAATTTGATGGAAAACAGACTCTGATTCAAATCCAAGCATTAGGATTCAGTAGGTACGTAAAACGTGACATTAAAGCGAGGATTTTTGTACACCAATTAGTCGGCTGTAATATTATAGTAGGAGAGCCCACAATACTAAATGGGGATTTACTCGAGCGTCATAGAGACCTATTGGGTTGCGAAGCTTAGATGATAGAAAGAAATTTTTTTTAGATAATGCATGTTGCATGAACATAGATATTAATATAATCCATGTCCCACGTATTTTTAAAAATGTACGTATGCTTATCTGATAGTTTGCTTGTTGGGGGTGGTCGTACGTAAGGGTTGAAAATGAGGAGAAAAAAATTTAATCGAGCGCGTCAGATTTTCTAAGAGGATGTTAAATGAACCTAAATTCAATAATCTAAAGATTTGGATGTGACGCAAAATCACGGCAATTATTAGAATTTGCAAAAAAATTCGCCATTTTGAAATAAATACTCAAGCGCGTCAGATTAAGATATATATGGTTCATCTTTATGTCCTAGACGTGCTGTTCCATAATCTGACGATTATCTGGAGGGATTCGCCTAATCTGACAATAATTTTTTTTTAAATCAATTGAACTTAATTAATTGAAAAGCTCAGGAAATAGCATGCATATAAAAAAGTGTACGTCTTTTAAGTATAATACATGTATTTAAAGAAAATAATTATAAAAAATTAAATTTTTTTAAGCATTTTTTTTTCAATCATCATCTTCATATGTAGAATCATCTTCCTCTTCTGGCTCGATTTTATCCTCACCTGCAAACCAGATCATTTCTAAATTTCCGTCGACAACTTTCCATCCATAGTCCGTTGGTTAAATATCAATAATTCTTGCATTATGGCATTACTCCTCAAGCATGCAATGAATCTTGTGCGTAACACTTGCTGGAGTAACTACGATTAACAGGGTGGCAAGTTGCACGCATCGAAATTCCCTACCCTAATCCAATGCGCTCGAGATTTTCTGATGATCAATTTTTTTAATAACCTGATCCTGATGGGCGGCTCATATTTGGTGGAGGTTCTTAACCAGGTACAAGGTATCCCCCTGTATGTTAATCTGCCGCGCTTTAGTAAATCCCGAGATCCCCGCTTGGGCTCCCCTACTATCTTTAACTACAATGTAGAATGCAACATTTAATGTACAGTCAGTCAAACTATGGAGGGTAGAAGGAAGGAGCACCATCTGAATGTATTAAAAAGTGTCCATCGAAAGGAAGCAAATTAAGGTGGCGCCATAGTAGCAAGTGGAAAGATTTTAAAAACAGCGCCATGAATTATTAGAGTAAGATACAAAATTAAAAAAGGAAATACTACGTAAATAATTGAGATTTTGAATACTGTATATTTCTCAATTACACAAGTCACGAAAAATACTAGATTTTTCAACCCAGTACTCTTCACTCGGTTTATAACCCTAAATTCACATCATTTCCATTAGCTACACGAGCGCCATTTCGGTGAATCTTCGAATTATAATTTGCTGTTTACAGGTGGACACTTTTTCAACTTGTCCCCAATACAAGATGGTGCTCCTTCCTTCTACCCTCCATAAGTCAAACTTAACTCGGCACCAGCCACTAATTTTTTTAGGCGTGGGCTGTATTTTTATTATCTGTTCAAAAATTATTCAACCTATAATGACGTGGTTTTCATTTTGTACTCTTTTGTAATTTTAGTATTTATTCTTATCGTTATCAATATGTGTCAAGAATTATTGACAAATTTATTTGTAAATATTTATATATAAATTTTCTGTAGAAAACCATGTATACGGATATTTCTTTTTAACCTAGTTCAGTGAAAGGACTCAATGTATTGTTTGACCATTTCCACCGGTTTCTCTTTTGAGTAAATCGATAACACTTTTAGTATTGCATGAGGGTAGTTCGCCAGGATATCATGCCATACAAACATCATTTTATTTGTAAGAATTAGAATGACAACTGAGGTAACAAATCAATACATCGAATACATACCAAGTGGTTCGTTAAAAAATAGTTATTTATGTACAAGTCGAGGCGTAGCCGAGACTAGCGATACAATAAACAGTTATTCGCCGAGGTGCATATTACATTTTTTCGTCGATCTTCACTAAAAAATTACTAATTTCCGAATGAAAAATCGACCATTTTTGAAGTACGAAAAGTGTTGGTGGACGAAAAGTCTAAAATAGACGATTTTTCTTCCGGAAATTAGTACGTAAAATGTCATGTTTTGTAAAGGTCGACGAAATAGTATATTGTGTTACAAGGGCAGAAAATGAGTTTTATCATCACGAGACTATCAGTGTAGCGAAGCGAGGGCAGATGATAGTTAAGGGCTTCTGAAGCGTTTCCTGCATGTGTGACACACAACTATTTTTCGCCTACCGAATAAACCAAAAAATAGGAAAATATAACAAAAAACTTTGACATTCACTTCAAAAATCGTGGCGTTAAGAATTTTCCGTCCTTGTGCTGCTATTATACTTTCCGCCCTATTTTTGGTGTTCATATGGGCGAAAAATTAATTTAACTTTACGTGTCACTCGTGACAGGTAATAACTTTACTCTGGTAGATATTTGAGGTCGATCCAATTTGGTAACATTAGCTTTATTGGATTAAAAATGTCTGATATTTCTGAAATATTCCAATAAATACGAGAAATTTAGTATCGGTTATGGTACATTACTGAAATAAGATAAGCACCTATTGTTAAATGTAGAAAATGGGAGATTTAAAAATATTCTAATGAGATTAATCTTCGTTACGAAGAATTCCGGTAGATGGCATGCCATTTGGAATAAATACTAAATAATATCTTTCAATTATCAAACTTAATAGTTATTTATGCAACAAGTGCAAAAAGTGTTTATTGCAGCACGCGATGTGAACACGTTGAGTGCAATAATCACTTTTTGCACGAGTTGCATACAACATTTTTTCTACGTGCATGCAAAAACCAAAAAATGTCTTATTTAGGTTGCTCTAAATGGACTAAAAATTGCGTCGATTTGAATGTTTATGTTTGTCATGATTACAAAACACTAAGTAGAATGACAGATGAGTGCAATAAAATTTTTATTGCACTAGAGCAATAAAGAACTGTTTTTTTCCCTAAATAGAGTTCAATAAAGTTTTGTTTTTTGCATGAACGTAGAAAAAGTTAATTAATAAATGCCGTTACAAATTGTAACTTACAATCCTCTTTATTCTATTTCGATTTTCTTTCAGAAATGTAAATACCTTAATCTTTTCCTAATATATTTTTTGATATGCCCGCGCTTCCGCTTTTTGTGATATCACGTCTTCCTATTTACTGCTGATTTAAGGAATACAATTTAATAGTAAACAAAGAAAATATAAAACGCCGAGGAAATTATAAACAATAAAGGGATTCCAAAAATAGAACTGGGAAACAAAGTAAAAACAGTACCAAGGAAATATTTTGCTGATGGCGAATTTCCTGAACGAAAAAAACAAAAACAAAATTATTGCGTTGAAAACTGGGCGGGTATTGAATAAAAACTTGAGAATAGTTTACAGGGTGTAATAAAAGAAAATTTAGTATTTTAGCTCGAAGTAAAAACTTTGTAATAATAAATAGAAATAAAATATAAATAATTAAAATTGATCTGGTTAATTGTTTTTGTTAAAGTCATATAACTAAATGAAAAAAAAGAGGAGTAGCAGGTGTAAGTAACATTGAAAGATTGAGGAAGAAAAAAAATATGAGAAGCCATAAAAATTTTAAAAAAAGGAACTGGAATAACAACTTAGTTGCATATTTTTGTATTAGTTTAAAAATTATTTATCTTATTAATTTATAACTACTACCAGAAACAAAAAATCATAAAAATGAATATTATGTAAATACTTACCTACCTCTTTTTTGTTACATTATTATGTGCTAAATATTAACAGCGAAATTTTCAATCTAACTTCTTAAACTCTAAGACCACTATCGCTTTTAATTATAATAGAAAAGGAAGTCTTGGCGATATGGAAAAGATAATAAATATAATTTAAGTTTGATTATATAATGTGAATTGTATGCACATGTACCTGAGATTTTTTGAGTTGGCTTTTCCGAAGAATGAAAACAACTCGAAAAAATAAATAGAAGCTTAAGTATAAAGTTCTAGTACTGTGATTATGCTGATGTAGTAATTATATTTTTAAGAAAATATCCCTCCAAACACTATGTGATTCTATGTTTATCTAACTTGATTCATCTTTATCCAAAAGTTTCTACTAAGGGAGCTCTTTGAAAATGAAAAATCCGGTAAAGTTCGACAGGAGATCTAAGAAGGTCGTAAATCAATATAAACCGACGACCCTCATTATTACCTATTGTTCGAAATATAGATTAGCAATAAAAGTGTGTGTCCCTTAAGAGATTTCCAGGACCGGATTAAAATATCTCATGAAATAGTTGCCCATTTTAATAATAGTAGGCTCTCCATTATTTTTGGCAACAACTTAAATATTATAAACTTTATGAGCTATAATCGCATTAATTATCGTGATGTTTATAAATGTTTTTGTGTTATATATCATATATGTATTAATAGGAATTTTTGTTCAAATTTATTACATTTTTTTAAATATTTTACCTATTTTCCTTGGAAATGAATACAATAGTTATTCGAAAGCTCGGAAATAAATTCTTAAAAGATGTACTATTGCCACATCTCCACTAAAATTCCTATTATACAAATAGTTGGTAAATATTTCTTCTTAAATATCATATATTATATATACGGGTGTCCCAGGAATGAGAGGCCAAAACTTGGGAATGAGTAGGCGGTGTTAAAATAATGTCAGTACTTCATATAATTTTTTTTTCTAAGGACCTCCTTTGTTGAGTTATAGGGGTTATTGGAAAAAAAATTATATGAAGTACTGACATTATTTTAACACCACCTACTCATTCCCAAGTTTTGGCCTCTCATTCCTGGGACACCCTGTATATTCATAAACAATTCTCAATTATAATCAAGCGATTTTTCTTAATAATTATCTTAACCCAATATCATCATCATAAAACAAAATTTAATGGCTAGGGCAGGTACAACTCTGCGTAAAATCGACCGCCTGGTGATAACTCAAGTGGTTGGTGATTTAAGACCTCATTATATTTCTGGTCGTACTTTACCTACAAACTTCAAACTTGGTACATTGTAAAACCCTGCAATGATAAATAGTTTGCTACAAACCCGCGTGGGAGGGGCCACGGGTAAATTTGGTTAAATTTTTTGTGTAACAGAATTTCGACAAATTTTACATTAAATTCAAAAACTCTAAGGTATTATGGAATAAACAAATGAAAAAAAAGGCATAGTCTAGACAATACACTGTCATTTATATTCGTTCTAGTCACCTTAGTTATTTAAATGTTATAAATGAGCTTATTAGTATGCAAGAAAATTATTTTTAATAACATTACCTTCAGTATAACATTACCAACTTGTGAACAATGTATTTAACAAACATATAGAATATCGCAGCAACAATAATTAGGCACAATATTTATTATAACTTGCACTTTTTCGAATACCAAACATGAACACCGAAGAACATGGTTATGTTTATAACTTGTCCTTAGTAAATATACACTTGGTTGACTAGTAGGTATCTACTCCAATTAAAACTACCGCGTTACAAAAATATATTATGTGTAGTCGACGATGTACTAAATTCCACGACATCACATTCGTTTTTAAAAAATGGTAAGTAGGTATTAATAGTATTCAAGGTACGACCCATTCAACGTAAGCTATTATCAATTTAATTGAGTAATTATTAATTACCCATTTTGAGTGAAAAATTTAACATATTTTTCAATTTTTGACTCCACAAAATGGTCAATGACATCCTTAGCTGCAATAAGCTTTAAAATTGTAGATCGGGAAAGTCTGGTCAGTTCAATTATCCTGTTGAGAATATATTTAGGATAATCCTTTGAATTTGCATGTGAAAGTCCTTGACAGAGAACCGCTGGTCGCTGAAGGGATGGATGGCCGTGGGTTATTTGGCCACGAGACCACTAACCTCGGGGCACCTGGCGCACCCCGTTGCATTTAGCCTTGTACCTGCATAAGGAGCTCTGCAGGTACTGAACTCCTTTCTCCTATACTCGTGGGAACAAAGAGAAACCAATACCTATTACGGAGCCTATAGAGACTCCTAGTAAAAGGGATTTGGAAGATCCGGCAGCAATGGAGACAGAAGTGTCTCCAACGTAGCCAGATACTTCCGGAGCCCAAGAGCAAAACATGCCACCAGGAGACGTTATAGCGAATCCTGTGGTAAGAAAAGCTTCGTTCGGGAAACTTTCAGGTGCCCAACGTAATAAGCTGATCCCTCAAAGGGATCAAGGCAGATGTGGTCCCAAAAAACTTCCCAGAGACAGTTGTCCCTGAAGATCAGGTGGGGTCTATCAAAGAGAACCTAACTGACATGATCGACGAGGTGCAGAAGGCGCCTAGGTTTGAAGCCAGTCGATACATGGACGGCTACTACGGGCTAATCTGTGACTTGTATGAAATATCGTTTGTACCTAATCGTAGTGGAAGTTTAAATGTAATAGGAAACAAAAAAATGATGAATTCACGAAATGGCACAAACGCTTTGGATATATCAACAATGAATATGTGCGATGAGGAGTCCTTCATTATAATGAGGGACTATTTGTCATAAAAAACCAACTGGAAGCTCATCAAGAGTGATGAATTACCAAAGCAGCAACGAGTCCTCGCCCTACTTCCCGAGACTAAAAAAGAGGATCTGAAAGTGGGGTTGAGAAGGCTCGAGAAACAGAATCCAGGGCTGAAGGTTGATCGCTGGATGATCCTCGGCTCCAACTCATCCGACAGGGGACTGCATGTGAGTCTCCGGATTGACGAGGAGTCCATGAAAGGACTGGTGCGGGCTCAATGGAGACCGTACTATCTATTCCAGCGGGCCAGTTTTAAAACCCTGGAAAACTCGACCGAGGAGGAAACAGGGACTGATCGAGAACCTGTACCATCAATCTCTAAGGACCTTCAAGGTGCTACAAGTTAACTTGCAGCACAAAAAGACAGCCACCGCTGTCCTACAACAAAGAGTGGTGGCTGAAAACATAGACATCGTTCTAATTCAAGAACCTTGGATAAACAAAGGTAAGATACTGGGGCTTAATATTAGGGGAATGGGACTGATCGTACTAAAATAAGAACTTGTATTTGCTATAGATCCGAATACAACTTGATGCCGATTATGGAACTATGCACAGGTGACATGGTGACAGCAAAGATTATACTCGAAAAAGATGGGGTAGTACTAGAGACAATAATAGTGTCTCTGGATCTTCCCATCGATTCAGAAGAACCATTACCGGGGACTAACATGGAGAACCTGATGGAATACTCAAAGAGACATAATCTGGATGTCATTGTAGGGGCTGATACCAACGCACACCATAGCTTTTGGGGCAGCAAAGATAACAACACCAGAGGTGAGAAACTATTTGACTATCTATGTACTACCAGGGCGACTAGGCTTTTCTGGCAATGCAGAAGAGTTATGGGCAAAACCTGGGGAATACGACCTGAGGTGGTTCACTGGCTCTACACAACTGTGATAAGGCCAACGATCATCTATGGTTCCCGGAATCCCGTCCGACTACGGATCTGCTGTTCCGTGACGTGCCTACATTTGTTTTCATGGATTGTATCCCTTCCGTATTTTGACGTGCTATGCTGTGGCAAGGCAGGTAGGTGAGCGACAACCTTTTAACTTCAAAATATTATCAATGATCGTTGCAGTTGTCAGAAAGAGACAAATTTAAAAAAATATATAATTATTCTTGATAACGTTAACATCTTTACTCATAACGAATACTACGAACATAGTTTTTATAAACAACAAATTAAAATACTATTAGATAGGGTCTCATAATTACATAATAATTAGGTAGGTAAAAGATAAAGAGAAATATTAATTTTTAATAAATTTATACAATTAAGTTGAATAGTCAAATACTTGAAACTCAATAAATTTATTAATTGATATGTTATACTCTCCAAAAAAACAATTGTTTTGATTTTAATTAGGTATATTAATTTTTAATTAGTCTCAACTTAATTCTAGAAGTATGTAAAATAATAATATTAAATTTTAGTTTGTAAAGTGTGTACACAATGGAAATCATTTTAAACAATTCACTTTCAATAGTTTGTTAACCGGTCTATAGGTGATTCCGTAACAAGTTTGGTAGTATAAATTATTTTTGAAGTTTGCTATATTTAGCACGATCCACGTAAAATTAGGTTCTTTTTGCTCTCGCAACCGTGAAAACACTGACTTTTCAGTAAATTTTAAATTACTATTATCACCGGCATACCTATTTCATAATATATTGTTTAGTATACAGTGATGGTCGAATGTATGGAATCGAGTAAGTTAATGCAACAAAATTAACGAAAAGAAAATGAAAAGTAATATCGGTAAGGTTTGCGACCCTCGGAATTTGGCAACGATTTTTTTATTAGAAAGTCCTATTGCTATAGAACATTTTAAAAGAAAAAAATTCTTGGATCATGCACTTTTGAAAGAGAAAATTGCAATTAAAAGTACTAAAAATCCGCCATTTTTTTTTCAATTTTTGACAATTATGTCACAGAAAAATGTGTGGTACATTCAGAATTTATAGAGAAAAATCCAAAAAAACAATATTTTTTCACCACGACCACTATTTGGACAGATATTTTATTTAAAAAATAGTTAAATACTTTATATTCAACATGAATTTTTCCGAGATGAGGAATAAATATGTATGTATAAATGTAGACATAAATATCAAATAATTTGTATTCCACATGAAGTTTTCCAAAAAAAGGGAAGGGTTACCCTTCTTCTTGATATTTTTCGAGAAGGGGAAGGTAATATACCAAGTTTCACATATTTCCTTCCACCCGTCGAACCAATTATAACCTGACTAACAGTCACAAATATTTGTAGTGAAATTATAATGGAATTTCTTATTGTCGAATTAGCATAATTAGGAATAACATATCTTTTACAAATAATAATCATAACAATAGTTTTCATAATTCAATTCATCATCGCTTCCCGACCAATTAACACAGATCAAAATGTAACTGGAACCAAAACCTAACCTAACTTACATTAACCAAATGAAACTCAACAATGTAATAAACTAGACAGGTTACGCTCCGAAGTATCATTTCATTTGTTCAAAGTAATAATATATATGAAGAAAACTTTGTGGTCCAGCAGGTCAGGTATAAAGCAAATCTCTGATAAACATTATATTCTAAGGATGTATCATTTCAATTTTTAAGATTATAAACGCAAATCATTTTATATTTTTATATATTCATGTAATCTATTACAATGCTAAATTAATTCAAGTAAAAGAAAATAAACACCATTTGACAACGCCGCTAAAACTATCACCTGATCACACAACAATCTTAATTTGTGAACGTGGGGTATCTAGATATAAGATTTTAGTGAGTAATTTTATAACCTATAAGTGTCGAGTGAAAATAATTATGCTGAAAATTGACAAAATTTAAGTACCTTATACCGGTTTTTTTTGTGAAACAGACTTACATTTAGTTAAAGATAATAACCTTTGCAGTTTACAGTGAAAATATTCATCGTAAAATAGCATTAAATAGTGTTGAAAAAGTATAATTTTTTGAACTAAATTCGTTATTTTTAAAGTAATTTCTGAATGATCCAACGAAATTTTTGTTCTAAGCTGCTTTATTTAAGGTGAGCTATCAAACAAATTTAAAATTAACATAAAATTCCGAGGGTCGCGAAGTCTACCAAAACCGCAAAGTGTTTTTATCTGTAGAAATTGAGGAGCCATCCAAGTACTAACCTCGCTCCACTCTGCTTGACTGTAATTATCGCATCGACGTCGACGCCCTAGGTTGGACTTTGACAACCCTGCATTAAATATTGCATTAAATCTCTTCCACAAAAACTAGTGATTCGGAAAAAAAAATTCATTAGTAATATTTTTAAGAAAAAGTGTGATATTTTTTTAGAGCAAATGGTAGGTACTTTACATTTTTTGTTACATGTATTAAGAAAACTGACTCATTGATAACAAAATAATTTAGGTTAAGTCATTAACAGCTGAAAGTGTTATTAATTTTATCTGTGCATAATCAACTTTCAACAGAAAACAATCATTTTTGCGAAGCTTCTAATCAGTTAATATACAGTAATTAAATTAGTGCTTGAGCTTTGAACATTTCACCACACGTTATTTATTACGTTTAAAATGACTCACAAACTAATTAAAACAAAATGTATCGTCCAGCCAAAACACCAACAAGAGGATTTTTACTATTTCACTCTGACCGTAATCAGTCGTTTTAATGGCTATAAATTGATGAAATACAAGAAACAAAGTTTTTTTCCTACGATCACTACCCAAAGTAGGCTTTTGCATACTCAAATCTAACCACAAAGTTGAGCGAGCTGTCATAATTTGACATTATTGGCGCTCTTGAGCAGAAAGTAACTTTGGCGCACGCCTAATTTTATTTATAGATAAAAGAGAGCTAGTAGTTATTTTAATATAAACTGTAGAATAAATAAATATTTTAGTTGATTTTCTAATATGTTGAAGCATCCAACAGAATTTTCCGTAATAATTTAATGAGAAATAGGGAAATCTAAAAAATATCTGACATTAATATAATAAGTGTTGCCTACGTACATAGGTACACGAAACTGCAATCTGGAAACTGCTAAGTACAAACAATGGTAATAGGTAGGCAACACAACATACTTGCAAATAACTTACGGATTATAAGAATCAAGTATGTCTATGTCAAAGAAAGAACCTAGTGCATTGTCACTGAAATATTTTTTGAGATAGTTCTGTGCTGTGTAATTGTATTAATATTTTACTATAAGTCAGTAAGTACTTAAAAAACAAGAAAAATGGATACAAGTGATACTGATTTTTCAAATACACCGCCAGATATTGTCGAGGCAGCCAAAAAAGTCACTTTAAATCTACTTCCGGAGAAATCCAAATTAAAGTACAAAAATGAATATAGTCTATTTATAAGTTGGTGCAGATCCAAAAAAATTAAAAGATATTCAGAAAATGTGTTCTAACATATTTTGGGGAAAAAGCAGCAACATTAAAATCATCAACCCTGTGGTCCAAGTATTCAATGCTAAGACAAACATTGAAAATAAAAAACGACATTGACATTAGTCAATATGCTTTTATTTTGGTGTGATCGTAGAAAAAATCTTGTGTGTATTTCGAGCACAAAGTCCTTTGGTAGTCTCGACAGATTGCCGCGCTCCGCTGACGCAGAAGAAGATAACAATGCTTGGACCAGACATAACAAGAGTTGGAGAAAGAAGATTAAAAAGAAACATAGAAATAGAAAAGGAAGCAGGTAGAGAAAATATAGTCCGATGTATAAAAGCAAGGAGACTGGAATGGATGGGACACATTATGAGAAGAGCACCAACAGAAATATTAAAAAGAATAACAACATGGGTTCCATTGAAGACGGGAACAAGAGGAAGACCACGAAGCAGATGGTGGGATCAAGTAGAGGAAGATATGAAAGCATTGAAAATCAAAGACTGGAAAACAAAATGCAAAGACAAAAGAAAATGGAGAACTAAAACAAATGAGGCCAGGACAGATAAAAGATTATAGTCGCACTGAGCTAGCCATAATCCCTCGGGATTGAACGGCCATGATGATGATGATGATGATATAAATTTTTAATATCTGACAACTGACTTTCATTCTGACAATCTCTATCTCTATATGTTTGTATATTGGGGTGACATTCACTGAGACCTAAAAGATCTATTGTACCCCCTTACTTCTACTTAGTTCCTGAGGAAAGTCTCAGAGACTAGTAGCTCCTTTAGTCCTATTTTCCGGAGGAATTTTAGGATATCTGCAGGCTCTTCTATCCAGTAGTAGATAAATATAGTTGATATTTTGAAATACGTAAGGTTAGGTTGTAGGTACATGTCACATGATTGTGTCAATAGAAAGATTAAGATAGAGTTAACCAAATAAAAAAGGAGATTAGTAATCTAGATGTAATATTGATACTAATAATAGAAAATAATCATAATATCAAACATTCTTTTTTTAAACTGGCACCACTGTTCTCAATACTAACGAAGAGTTTGTCTACCATTTATCTTTAGTTTGGTAATAGTGCTTCATTTTGTCAGTTTTTTCGATTTTTACAATGGACAAAAAATGTCCAGAATGAGTCAAAAATTTTGCATTACAAATGGAATTTCGTGTACCGAAGCACTGAAAATGTTACATGAGGTTTATGGTGAACCGAAAACAGGTACTATAAGGACCAGTTGTAGATGCGCAGTTCAACGCAGGTTCAAGTTGAACCAAGTTCAACTGTCTCATTTGCTATGACAAATTTACAGTTGAACTAGGTTCAACATGAACCTGCGTTGAACTGCGCATCTACAACCGGCCCTAACTGGCACAGTGCATTCAAAAACGCTCGAGTGGTGGTGGACGATTTGCATCGGTTTGGCCGGACATCTATGTCTTCAACAGAACATAAAATCACCAAAATAAAGAAAATTATGTCTAAAATTATCGTCGTGTAGGTCAGAGAGAGGTAGCCGTTGAAATTTATATATCTCACGAAACTTTTCTGTTCGGTTGAGAGGCAATTGTTTAGTTTAATGCAAAAATGTTTCACATCACATCAAGTGTGTTTTATGTTATATTATCTGCGAATTTGTAAAATGGCTTAAATAGTAGTAGATGAAGGATATTCATTAAATACCAATCAGTGTAATATTTGTTAAATTAGAACTTACCTAATTTTTTTCTATTAATATTAACCAATCACAGCAATAATTTACACAGGTTACATAAACTGTTTTCATCAAATATCGACAACTTACTCTATACCGGCATAATAATAATTCCTTATCAGAGAAACACGAATTTACAAATACTGTTATCTTTTTATCTAATGCTAGGAATTTGTATCTTTCCGTATAAGGTAACCTATGATAAAACGAATGACATGATCCGCCCAAACTACTTGAAAAAGTTTATACCAGAGCGAAGGGAAAAATAAATCTATGACATAAATGGGGTTTCCCCCTAGTGTAACAGTTAATTTATACAGTATGTCCGGGTGACCCTGGGAAGCTGCGTCGAAGAAATATTTGGCGATGACCAGGAAAAACCTACGTTTAACAGTAGGATTTCTGACTGGCCACTGCCAGCTAAGGAAACACCTCCATACAATGGGGCTAGTGGACACACCTCTATGCAGGATATGAGCACAGGAAGACTAAGCTGTCAGAGTGTTGCGGAGTTATCGTCAATGAGAGAGTGTGTGTTTTTGGTGAGTGACCTAGTGACCTGTCCACCTTCCTGGAAATGACAGGATGGACAATGACCTAGGAGAACAACTACTCGGGAGGACGTACAATGGGTCACATGTGACCTGAGTGCTGTGGGCCTAAACTCACCCTCCCTACTCTTCAGATACAGTATGTTCTAGAAGAAAGGCATACAATTTTAAAAACAATTTAACATACATTTTAAAAGGAATGATTTATTTTCACAAGATATCGGTTAGTAACCATTATTCGGCACATAAATGAAAATGGAGATTTATTTTATTTCGTTTAGTTCTCGCGAAATGGGTCCCCGACAATTAGAGGCAGTCAACTTGGCGGCGAACTCAATATGGAACAGAGAACTGGTCGCTCAATAATCTTTTCCGGGTGAGTTGAGATGTTTTATAACCCAAACTTTTAAAAATATGTGATGGTATAATTAAGATATAACTATTCATATTTAGTTAAACGTACAGAAAGAGGAATTATAATATAAAGCACAAAAAAGCGACCATTAATGAAAAAGAAAATAGTAGTTTTAGGTGTGCGTGCACTGTTGCCAGCTTTTTTTACACGTGTCTATACGTGTCGTTTACCTTTAACTTGACAATGTGCATTATAATACACTTGTCATTCAAAACGTATTTTTGACACTAACAATTTAAAAATCCCGCTTAAAATGTAAACTGAATTCAGATAGACGCTTCTCTCACTGATTTAGATGTCTAGGCTCTCTATACAAATGTTCTACTTACTTCAGTAAACTCTTAGTTCGTGATGTTCTTAGAAAGCTAGTTTGGAAATATTTAAAAATATATACATAATATAAATTTATTAGTAAGCAATAAAATAAGTCGCTTAAAATTGCTGGAAAAAGAATAATTAATTAAAAAGAACTTCATGTATGTTACTATATTTAAGAAAATTTTGAATAGCTGGCAACGTAGTAGCATCCAGTTCAGTATTTGGCATAATATAGCGAAGTAACCGGACAGTTTTAACTCGGCCAACTGGAAAATGCAAGTGTTGAACATCTGGCCTGACCTGAGACGGCACTTACCTTCAAAGGGATTAAAAATTTGGGTCACTACATTATGCCTAGAAGAACTATATTAATTAAACATATGTAGTTCAAAATAATTTTTAATTCGCGTATTTCTTCTCTCGCCAAATTAAGGGTTAATTAACTACAATTGATACAATTATCGATAACTATTTATTGGCGAGTACACCTATAACAAAAGTATATTAGAATAAAAACTTTCGATGCGCTTGTAACCTTTAAACTCATCAAATTAACACATACAATGTGTAAATCAACGAAGGTCAATTGATGTGTTGCATTTTAAACGTTAGACAGGAATTTGAAATAGTTATTAAGTCAATATAATGTTTATGGGTGTTTTTCCGAGCACTCGCGCGAATAAAGCGTGAAGAAAAAAGGAAAAATGGATCGAAAACTTGAAATTAAAACAAATATAGGGAGTCCCACTATAAAGTAACACATTGTTGGATCTGGTAACACTTCAGCCTAAATTGAACCTAATAATGTCAGACGAAGCCACATTTAATATTAATGGAAGAGTTAATAAGGATAACTGCAGGATTTGGGGAGATGAAAATCCAAGAGCGTTCAACGAATTTGAAAGGGACGTTCCTAAATTAAATGTCTGGCGTGGTTTATTTTAAACTAAATCTACGGGCTCTTTTTTTTCATGAAGCAACAGTTAACGGAAACACTTACACCGACATGCTGGAGGAGTCTTTGTATCCCCAATTACAACAAGATGAAATTATATATCAACAAGACGGCGCGCCTCTTCATTAAACCATTTCGGCAATTCATGGATAGGTCGCGCTGGTCCCATCGAGTGGGCTCAGTGGCGGATCCAGGGAGGGGTAAAGGGGGTAATTACCAGGAAGGCTTACATGCAGGAACCCATGCCTCGTTTCGGTCTTCGTTCGTGAATAGTCGGGAATAGTCGATTAATGAGGTTAAGTGTTTGTTTTCGTTTTATATATTTTTTGCTCTTACTTTTTCAAGAAGGGCAAGGAAAAATAACCATTTCATTAACCTTTTCCCTTGAAGGTTCATTAAGGAGAAGGGTGTATGAGAATGGTTATTTTTCCTTGCCCTTCTTGAAAAAGTAAGAGCTAAAATATATAAAACGAAAACAAACACTTAACCTCATTAATCGACTATTCACGAACGAAGACCGAAACGAGGCATGGGTTCCTGCATTTAAGCCTTCCTGTAATTACCCCCCCATGCCCACGAATGATTTCGATCTTTTGTCGATGAATCTTAAGTCGGAATTAACTTTTTGGTCGAAATATTGGAAACAGAAACCAACAAAAGTTCCCGATTGCGCTCTTTCAGCTCCCAAGGAGAAATTTATCCCACTATAAATATACTTCTACAGATACTATGTACCTACAATTCCAGTAACGGTCGCATCAGCGGATTTTTATTATTATCCTGATTGTGAGCAGTGAGACTGCTAAACATTTTTATTTACTTTTCTTTTCAATAAACAGAATGTCTTCTGTTTTGATTACTTATTCAGAAATTTAGACTGATTTCCTTTTATTTTTGTGATATAGGGTACGTAGTTTTCACTATAATTTTTACCTTTTGGGAATGCTTTATTTGATTTTTTGTTTGTTATTTGTTTTATTTATTAGTGATATGATGACTGAAAATATATTATGATCTCATTTTTATGACATATATAGAACTTTATTGTTTCTTTTTATTATTTTATATGTCTATTGCTATTGGAAATATATTCGTATT
This sequence comes from Lochmaea crataegi, assembly GCA_947563755.1. Taxonomy (NCBI): domain Eukaryota; kingdom Metazoa; phylum Arthropoda; class Insecta; order Coleoptera; family Chrysomelidae; genus Lochmaea; species Lochmaea crataegi. The sequence continues at coordinate 32,092,128 of OX387435.1, forward strand.
TTACTTTTCTTATATGAGAATATTTATATTCATTACTCCCCCTAACCAGTACCCTGGATCCGTCACTGTGTGGGCCTCGTATTCCCCGGACTTAACCATACCAGACTTCTTCATATGGAGTCATGTAAAGGAGATATGCTATAACCCAATCCCTATAAATCTTCAGTAGTTAAGAAATAACATAGTATTTAATACCATAACACCAGAAATGGTGCAAAATGCGTTCAGTAATTTCAGTAATACTCATAACTCGACTAATAGGAAAGATAGAAAGTTCTAGTCTTCACCAATCGATAGAGGGAACAATTTTACACATTTTAGTGAATTTTGAGTCGATATTGCCAAAGGATTAAGGGAGTTAGAAAAAAGCAATTTGTTTCTCAAAATATTTCCATACCTACCCCTTTGTTCCAAATTTTCGACAAAAAAAAATAAAAAATGCTTAAAATTCGTAAAGAGGGGTTTTTTGGGCCGGAAAATCGACTGGCACAATCAGTTTTTTGATAAAATCATTATTTCGCCTTCAAATAGAGTCATGAAATTTTCGAAAATCCACTTTTCAAAACAAAAAATACTCATAACTCGACTAATAGGAAAGATAGAAAGTGCTAGTCTTCACCAATCGATAGAGGGGACAATTTTACACATTTTAGTGAATTTTGAGTCGATATTGCCAAGGATTAAGGGAGTTAGAAAAAAGCAATTTGTTTCGCAAAATATTTCCATACCTACCCCTTTGTTCCAAATTTTCGACAAAAAAAAATAAAAAATGCTTAAAATTCGTAAAGAGGGGTTTTTTGGGCCGGAAAATCGACTGGCACAATCAGTTTTTTGATAAAATCATTATTTCGCCTTCAAATAGAGTCATGAAATTTTCGAAAATCCACTTTTCAAAACAAAAAATACTCATAACTCGACTAATAGGAAAGATAGAAAGTGCTAGTTTTCACCAATCGATAGAGGGGACAATTTTACACATTTTAGTGAATTTTGAGTCGATATTGCCAAGGATTAAGGGAGTTAGAAAAAAGCAATTTGTTTCGCAAAATATTTCCATACCAACCCCTTTGTTCTAAATTTTCGACAAAAAAAATAAAGAATGCTTAAAATTCGTAAAGAGGGGTTTTTTGGGCCGGAAAATCGACTGGCACAATCAGTTTTTTGATAAAATCATTATTTCGCCTTCAAATAGAGTCATGAAATTTTCGAAAATCCACTTTTCAAAACAAAAAATACTCATAACTCGACTAATAGGAAAGATAGAAAGTGCTAGTTTTCACCAATCGATAGAGGGGACAATTTTACACATTTTAGTGAATTTTGAGTCGATATTGCCAAGGATTAAGGGAGTTAGAAAAAAGCAATTTGTTTCGCAAAATATTTCCATACCTACCCCTTTGTTCTAAATTTTCGACAAAAAAAAATAAAAAATGCTTAAAATTCGTAAAGAGGGGTTTTTTGGGCCGGAAAATCGACTGACACAATCAGTTTTTTGATAAAATCATTATTTCGCCTTCAAATAGAGTCATGAAATTTTCGAAAATCCACTTTTCAAAACAAAAATTACTCATAACTCGACTAATAGGAAAGATAGAACGTTCTAGTCTTCACCAATCGATAGAGGGAACAATTTGACATATTTTAGTGAATTTTGAGTCGATATTGCCAAAGCATTAAGGGAGTTAGAAAAAAGCAATTTGTTTCGCAAAATATTTCCATACCTACCCCTTTGTTCCAAATTTTCGACAAAAAAAAATAAAAAATGCTTAAAATTCGTAAAGAGGGGTTTTTTGGGCCGGAAAATCGACTGGCACAATCAGTTTTTTGATAAAATCATTATTTCGCCTTCAAATAGAGTCATGAAATTTTCGAAAATCCACTTTTCAAAACAAAAAATACTCATAACTCGACTAATAGGAAAGATAGAAAGTGCTAGTTTTCACCAATCGATAGAGGGGACAATTTTACACATTTTAGTGAATTTTGAGTCGATATTGCCAAGGATTAAGGGAGTTAGAAAAAAGCAATTTGTTTCGCAAAATATTTCCATACCAACCCCTTTGTTCTAAATTTTCGACAAAAAAAATAAAGAATGCTTAAAATTCGTAAAGAGGGGTTTTTTGGGCCGGAAAATCGAATGGCACAATCAGTTTTTTGATAAAATCATTATTTCGCCTTCAAATAGAGTCATGAAATTTTCGAAAATCCACACATAGATTTTCGTGTATAGGTGGATTTCTGTCTAAAATGGCTCTGAATCCTCTCCTGGTCACTTCTATTAGTTTTTTCTCAGCATATGTAATACGACGCACCGCGCTTTTTCTATCAAAGTAAACATTTTTGATTAATAAATTTGAGCATGTTCGTTCTTATACTTCCCATAAATAACTTATTTGACGTTTCTTAATGTCAGATATATTTTTACTAAAGCACATTTTCGTAAAAAAATTCATTTCTATGAATTTCAGTGCAAGCCGCTCATTAATCCCTTGTCTCATTTTCGAGTTATAATGTTTCCAATCTGTTAAAAATGTGATAGATAATATACGTTTGGAAGTTCTTGACATGGTTTCATCAAAAATTAAATATTTCCTAAAAAACTTGAGTATATGCCGATAATATATACCTACATTTTTGGAAAGAGGAAGCAAGGGACTTTCAGATGGTATTAAAATTAATTCTTAAGGTTTTTGGCTTTTCATCTTTTTCAAACTGGTTCATGTTATACTTAATTTGTTAGCTAAATTTCTCTGTTTGAAGCTGTAGTTGTTAGAACATTCATTTAAGATACCTTTTACATTACCTTTGTGAAGGTCATGTAGCCAAATAAGGGCACCAGCCTCAGCGCCAAATATGGACAGTGCCCATATTAGGCACCGATAAGTTATTTCTACCACATTTTTTTTTCTTAATTTTAGGAAATGGCACTAACTAAAAGGGCAAAATGGAGCCAGGCCGACTTAAGCAGGTCCATGGAGGCCGCCCAAGATTTGTATATCCCACGTAGTACCTTGCAACGTCATGTTCATGCAGGAAATGCCGAGAAACGTTTAGGGAGACACTCCATTCTTAGTGCGGCGCAAGAACAAGAGCTTTGCAGCCGCATTTTTAGATTTGCCGAAATCTGTATGCCATTAACCTCGAACGTTTTGCGAAGAACCGTTTACACATTCTGCGTTGAAAATAATGTAACACTACCACCAAGCAGAAAACCATCCTTACTAATTGGGCGTAAATGGCTTAAACTGTTTCTTCAGCGTCATCCAGATGTAGCCCAAATGAAATCAGAAACAGTTAATCCAGCTCGAGCGGCAAAATTAAATAAAGATATTGTATTGCATTACTTCCAGACATTAGCAAATGTAATGACTGAACTGGGTTTTATGAATCAACCGCAGTTAATATTTAGCATGGATGAAATGGGATGTCAACTTACGCTTCATAAAGAGCCAAAGGTCTTAACCCGAAAAGGAATTAAAAGAGTTCCTATGGTAGCACCAGAACATGGAGAAAATGTGACTGTAGTGTCATATGGAAATGCTTTAGGGCAGGTTATACCTCCTGAAATATTATTCAAGGGACAAAGGAATAAACCCGAATATTCGGACAACTTACCGCCTGGTGCCAAAGTGTTCATGACCCCAAAGGGAAGCATGACTACTGAAACTTTCGTCAACTGGGTAGATCACTTTTCACAATACAAGCCACCGGGAAAAGTTTTGCTGATATTCGATGGGGCGAAATCCCACTTGGATGCAAATATCGTCGCTACGGCTGACCGTTACGAAATAACTCTATTGTGTTTGCCAAGTAATTGCACCCACGAACTTCAACCCATGGATAAGTCGGTGTTCCGGGCGTTTGAGTACCACTGGGATGATGAAGTTCAGCGCTTTTGGGGGCACCAAGTTGATAGAAGACTGATCAAAACAAGTTTTGGTATAGTGTTCTCAAAGGTTTGGCCCAAGGCAGCAACACCCACAAATGTGGCAAATGGATTTCGAACTACAGGAATATATCCGTATGACCCAACCACAGAAGAAGTTCAACAGCCGGATCTGATTCAAGATCCAAATTTAACAGATCAAAATCAACAAAGAGTGGGTCCACCCATCGTAGCTTTGGATCGTGATAGTTCAAACAGAAGTCCGCAACCAGGCCCTTCTAAGAAAGCTTCTGTGACTAAGAAGCCGCGACGTAAGCGTGCTGCTTCATCTGACAGTGATACGTGCAGTGAGGACAGTTAATATGCTACCCCATAATCGCACAGTTCAGAGGATGCTGGATTCGTTCCAGATGAGTCCAGTTCAGAAGAAGATACTGGTGAACACTCATTGTCGTTTACTGATCTTTTGCCTACTCCAGAGAAGAAGAGTGAAACCAATACTAACCAAACACAAACACGAAAGAAGGCTTTGAACTACAGAGCCATTAAATTAGACACTTCAATGTTCACTCAAAATGTTGTGGCGAAAAGTGCAGCTTCAAAAACCCGCAAAAATCAAAGAATCGTTAGTCACAGCCAAGAAAGTACGCACTAAAGCAACCGAAAATTGGTACTGTCCCCTGTGCAAAACCTACCGAAAGTTGTCCAGTGCTCTTACTGGAAAAGGTGGGTTCACGAGGAATGCGTGGGACTGACTGAAGAGGATGAACTGCAGATTTTTAAATGTCCACTTTGTGACTGATGACTTGCTTATGTCGTTATTTGTTATGACGTTTTCATTTTTTTTAATGAATTGTTAAGTTTTGATCTTCAAGAATGAGGTTTTATTTTTTCATGTTCATACAAACTTTAGAATAAAGTGTTTTTTTTTCAATTCCTCATTTCAATTAATCTTGAGTATTACTACAGGACTATTGTTGTCATACTAGAATCTAGTGCCCATATTATGAACATGGTGTACCTAATATGGGCACCAAAAAGCGAAAACCTTTTTTTGTGTACTTTAAGCTTACGTTGCTAAATACAGTATTTACTGGGTTTGGCGAGTCCTATATGTGTGTTAGAACATACCCAATTTTTTAAAATAAATAATTGGGAAAAATGTGGGTTTTCCAGTGACTTTTTCTTAAGGGTGCCCGTATTTGGTCACTTTACCTTAGATAACGTGGGAAATGGTACAAAGATTCAGTTCAAGTGTCTGAGCTGTTGAGCACAACCCAAACGAATGAATGAATGAGCGAAATAGTCACTTCAATAAATAGGTTAGTCACCGGAGAATGATGCTAGAAGTGGCAAAATGAAAGATAAAAAGAAGTAAAAACAATCATTTATGGAAATTAGTATAGACTTTTATGTTTTTATTTTTGAGTATCTGCATTGCATGTAAACTATATACGATTGAATATTCATGTAGGCAATTATTTTTTTTGCTACTAAAAATTTCAGACCTCGTTAAAATGTTAACGACTGTTTATGAAATGTAAAAATAGTTCTTTCTATATATACTTGTCTAAAAGATGAAAAAAAATTCCAGTATTTTTAATAAAAAAATATCTTATTCCACGGAAAGAATTGAATTATTAAATTGAAAAGAACTAAAGTTCGGAATATTTAACTAGACAATGGTTTTAATTGAAACTTCTCAATGTTCCTCTATTGGACGGTAGGCGAAGTCTTCTCATACCGTAGGAAATGTGTATATTGCACATAGTACGTACTTTATTTTGTAACAAAACGGCTTAATTTGTAGTTTTTTAATTGTTGTTGATAGAAAATAAATTATGTACTTTTACTCCTCAATACACGCCACTGACTGAAATATTGCTAGAAAGTTCAATCTTTTGACTTTAGAAATGTCACTGGCTCTCTTGCAAAATAGGGTGCACCTACCTATTTCAATAATTTCATAATAGTTTTGAAAAATGTTCTTAGTATATTTAGCCAAGAATCGAATTAAACAAATCAGTGAAGTCGTCCTATGGTTGAGTGAAATTAGAACACAGCCGACCTTCACCTTGTAAAAGTTGTAACGTTGAATAGATATTGTTTTATAATCAATAGCATTCGAAACGCAAGGACATATTCATTCGGTACAGGAAATTAAATTTGCATTAACTGTTATTTTTATTGTTACTTATTCTAGACACGAAATATAGATTACACTTTTGCGCATTACGGTTCCAGATTTAAGTAAATTTTTTTGTAACCGATCACAACCGAGACCAAATCGTTCCACATGTAATTTTTCGAGAAAGTGAGAAAAAAATATCTCAATTTACTCCTCAGTTCCGCCAATGTAATTCTTCTTAGGTGTTAATAATCGTAGCCGGATTCTGGCTAAATAAATATCTTACCACTACTTTAAGGTAGAGAGTTTTGAGCTGTGTTTTTGAGTCGCAGCTCTCTACTTTTTATTTTACTTTGCCTAGAATCGTCCCAGGATTAAGCTTTCAACTGGAAAATGCTTCCAAAAATAGTTGTACATAAACCGACACATTCCATACGTCATTGGTGTTGTTTATTGATATTTATTTGATGATGTAACAGACGCATAGGCATGCGATATAAACGTTTTTATAATGTAATTGAAAAGGAAGGTCAATAAGTAATTAAGTGAGTAGTTTTTTTATTTTAGTATATTTTTAATGGCACGAGCGAAATTAGATCTATGGTTTAATGTACACAAGGTAGCTAGCCAGTATTTAGAACGAGTCTACGTTGTCGGAATTGACCAAAAATTGGTTATGGCAGATGACATTGAAGTTAAATTCAGTGATTTTGAAAACAACAACCTAGTTAAGTACTAACTGTTAATAATGCTTATCACAAAAAATGAAGTCAAGCGACCATTATAAGTTATTGAAATGTACAGGGTGTTTCTGAATTGATGCGAAAAATTCGGGAGGTGATAGAGGTAATAATAATTTAAGTAAATTTTGTTAATTCTGAGCACTCGCAATGGATCATTCGTCGTTGGGGGTTGGTTTTTCAAAACAAATAACAGTTCTTTGTTCTTTGCGAAATTGTTGCTACATGACCCTCTTTTGGGTTAAATGTCGCGACCATCTTTTTGGAATCACTTCAGAAATGGATAACTTTCGTCGGTTTTGGTTAATCTTGGAACACCCAAACAGCCGAATCGATGGAGAAAAAATAGAACAAGTAAATTATTTCCAATATTTAGAGGTAACATTGGATGAAAGAGGGACTCAAGACGCCGATATTAACAATAGAATTATTAAAACGAATAAACTTTACTATGCAATGATACACAAAATTTATAAATAAAAGAGAAATTTTAAAACAGACAAAAATAAAGGTTTTCAAAACGTTATATCGACCAATACTAACATTTGGATATAAATCTTGGGTCTTAACAGAACAACATAGAAGTAAGATACAAGCAACAGAAATGAAATATCTTAGAAGAACTATAGGAGTCACCAAGAGAGAGAGAGACTGAGGAATATAGATACTTATAAGATAATATTTAGAGGTACAATCCACATTAGAATCTATAGAAGGAAGACGGCTAGATGGGTGCGGACATTTGCAGCGAATGAACGAAAAAAGACCAGTAAAAAGAGTTTGGAAAGCGAAAATATAAAATAACATAACAACATAAGGAACAGACCAAGAAAAACTAATAGGAGATATACTAAAAGCAGCGGAATTGGCACAAGAAGAAATTCGAACATAAATAATTGCACCATAACCTACACCATTAAATGGTAGAAGGTTTTACTGACTATATATAAGACTATTCAATATTCATCGTTTATTGAATAAACAACTTACACGTAATGTATTTTAATGACATATTCGAGGATAGCCGTGGTCGTATGCTACCTATCCTAATAAAACAACACATTCTAAGTTGTGAGCGCTGATCATAAGTGTATAGGCAAAGTGGCATTACGACCACGGCTCATGAATGTCATTAAAATATTAGGTGTAAGTTAAATATCTTCTGTATGTTCCTTGTGGTGTCTTCATTATTCTTTTTGTTAATTACACTAGTTTACACGGTTTTCATACCCAAGCAGAAAGTTGTTATTTTATTATTCATTTAGATAGAATTATCTAGAAAAAATAAGAAATTCTGTTACGGTTTAAGAAATACATAATTTTGGTGCTAATACTAAAAAAAATTGAAAATGGCTAATTTTTGTCTTCTTTTTATAGTTCTTTGAATCAGTTCCTCTCATAATGGACCAACAGTAATCCTCTAATATGTTTTCATCCCAAAATCCTTGATGTCGTTCTTCAAAAACCTTTAAATCTTGGTGAAAACGTTCTCCTTGTTCGTCACTCATACTTCCTAAGTTTTCAGGGAAAAAACTCAGAAACGAGTGCAGAAAATGAATCTTTAATGACATGTTTACTCCCATCTTTTGAAAAATTTACAATAAGTCGGTAATAATTTCTTTGTAATTTTCTCTTTTTTTATTTCCCAAAAAATTTTCCACGTCCATTTTGAATGACTTCCAACAGTTAAAAGGCTTTCAAACCGAGAATCTTTCATAATTTTACGGATTTGTGGGCCAAAAAATATACCCTCTTCATTTTCCCTCTGTAATGTTTGGAAATATTTTTTGTAAATACCGGAAAGCATCACTGTTTTTGTCAAGTGCCTTCACAACATTTTTAATGAGCCCCGATTTGATGTGTAAAGAAGGTAGGGTGATGTTATTGGGATCTACCAACAGCTCGTATTTAATGTTTTGCCCGGAATATACTCATTCCGAATAGGCCATTCTTTTTTTACATGATGATGTTGTTTCGCTCTACTGTCCGTGTCTGAGCTAACGTAAGTTTTTAACTTTTTTAAATATATAAATATCATAATTAATTTCTACAAAGTGTTTCTACCCTTTTCACCTTAGTTTTCTTTTTGTCTAAATTCATTTTGTTCTTTCGTCGACGTCTGAAAGGTAGTGGCGCCCTAAAACTGCTTATAGTCTTACAACCTCTGACATACCTAGTGCAGCACTAACATGGAGTAGAACCACCCTTGAGAAGAGTCTCATGCCGGCATCTGTCTCGAGTGGCCTAAGTCACGAACAACCGACGGGGACGGTTACAAATTGCCGCCTCGTAGGGTTACAGACTTAGTAACAGACAGCATATATAGTACTTGCCTTAATTTTTTATTATATCCCAATGTCCCAAATGGAAGGTGAACGTTTTCTCCTGATGACCATTGGAGTAAGACGATTCTACGCTTTCGCAAAACACATGAGGCACCCACTTTTTATTTTGATATGTAACAGGAAATCCAAAATAATGAAGATATGCACTTTTTAACGAATCAACAATGGGTCTTCTCTTTTTTGAAAATATAAACTGCCCACAAATATAACAAAAACGATCAGAATTTTGTTTACACTTTTTTCTCGAAATTTTAAATCAATTCGAAACAAGATAATTGTCGTTTGAAGCGAACGAATAAACAATAAACTGTCGTCACCATGTTAGGTAGTTAAAAAAAACATTTGACTGCAGGAAAAAATTCTGAAGTGATAAAATATTTCTGCTAACACTTTTAGGTTTAAGGAAGCTAGATTAATATTTATATACATTCATTTTGGGGTAGAAGCCTTTAAAAATAATAAAAAGTGAAAAAAATAATAGTAGGATGAATCCCATTGGAAAAGGAGATTATTATAAAAATGAAAGGAAAAATAATTTACGGCCGATCTGAGGTCGGGAATAAGGGGAAGGGGTGAGTTTTTAAGGGTAAAAAACGGATTATCTTGATTTCCGGCAAAACTATAAGTCCTATGGAAAAAAGTCAAATGGCAAATAGGTAATAAAAAGATCTACAACTTTTGTATTTGCACTTTTTTCACATAACCTCAAAATGTATGTGAAAAATTCAAAAAACCAAGTTTTTGGTTTTTTTATTTTCATCTTTTACAAAAAAAATTTTTTCGCGAAATTTGGTGAAGACTTACCTTTTTATGTCCCAAATACTCTGTAATTTATTTGATTTGAAATATTCATTTTTTCACCTTATTTTGACTTAATATTGAAAAAGCACCCTAATTTTCAATCGAAAATTCTCCCGTCAAAATATCAGCTTTTTCAAAAAGTAGGTGTGCTTTCTGTTGGTTGAAATATCTACTTTCCGATGGTGTAAAAAAATATATTACTATAGTATAGTTTGGCAAACATAACTGAAGCTGTGAAAGGAATGCGGTCGAAAACATTCGATATTGCCACGTTTAACTATGAAAAACCTAAAGTGCTAAGTATGTATTGATAATAATTAGAAAATGGACTTAACAATATGTCAATAATGATTAAACGTTAGTTCTTTAATGTGCTTGTTTCATTGGATTTTGTCTATTAACATTATTTTTCCAAATATGTTATGGGTTTCCTTCAAGCCGGCAACGTCGTGCGAAAATCATAATTACCACGCCCTCCTACTAACTCAATTGGTGAATATTTATCGATATACCGTTGCTAAGTAACCACCTGACTTCCTATTGGCAAGCGCGTGCGTGTGTCACTTCGACAATTGACTGACATTGATTATCCAGTGACGTTTATAATGTCAGTATTTACCTTCGTATTTTCAGTTTTACTTGGTATCTTATTATTTCGTACCCATATTGAATTCAAATACAATTTTTAACAAATAGGTACCGTGTTTTGAAAAATACCTTACCTTTAAAGCAAAGCATAAATCAGTTTCTATATATAATTATTATATAATAATTATTATTATTTTTAATACTTTTATAAAATAGGTACCGTACGCTATTGGTACGTTTATGACAGATATCGGCCATGTTTCCTCCCCCCTTACCGATGCCCCCTAGCTTCAGATAGACTTGCCAAATTATAAATGTTCTCAGAAAATGCAAAAAATCGAAAAAAACTCGAATTCGAAAATATTTTTTTAATCATTATGTACAAATTTGAGCTATTTATTAAAATTTACACTTTAATTACTCGAAAAACGTAAGATTACATTGATGAACAAAAATTATTTTTATTTTTATTTTTATAATATTCTTCTCCTTTTCCAATGGGTTTCATCCTACCATTATTTTTTTGGTTTCAAAAATTATCTACCCTGGTCTAGTATAAAAAAAAGTTCAATTTTGTAAACTAGTGTTATTTTGGGAAATTAAACCACAATCTTTTTCTGTATTTTTTAGTTCAACGTTTCAGTAGCGTTACAGCTTTTTTCAAAAAAACTTGATTGTCTAGTTGTCGAATTTTTTCGTTAGTGTCAAATAGGGGCCAGAATTTAAAAACTTAATTTTTCTTGATAACGGTAGCTGGAACGCTACCGAAACGTTGATTTAAAAAATACAAAAAAGGTTGTGGTTTAATTTCCCAAAATAATTAACAAAAAGATTAGGTGTTGTTGTTGGTGTTGGTGTTGGTGTTGTTGTTTATTTAATTATAATAAATATTGAATAGTTTCAGATGGGAATATTTTCTTGTTTTTTACTTTTATTTATTATTTGAAATAGTAAGTAGTATTGCATTAAAAATAGTTTGGAACTATTAGGGATTTACCCGCTTCTGATTTAAATAATTTCAATAAATGGCATTGGAATCATTTCCAAAATATTGATTAACACAATAACTTCAAGTAACTACAAGTTTTCTATGTTATATTCTATAAAAGGTTGAGCATAATATTCTATTATTAATATTACTAAAAATAAAGAAGTTCCCCTAATAAATGTTTTTTAAGTTTCAACAGTTTATGGTAACAAATATTGAACTTTTTTTAAAGTGATTAACCATACAAATTACTAACAGCTGTTTTAAACAACTTATTCGAGATAATATAAAAATATAGTATTAATTTACCATATTAATAGTTTAATAATGAATATTAAATTATAAATATAGGATATAACACAATGATATAAAATTCCACTTAACTTATTGTGCTTGTACTAATAGTGTACGCAGGAAAACTTTATTAACTGAAACATTTCTTCTATCGACATTGAGATTATAAATATACCGTATTTTATAATTGAGAGTCTAAATATAATTTGTGTATGGTTCCATTGAAAACAAATATATATTTTCTACTTTGTATAAACTTACCGCCAATTACAAAAATCGTTCACAGTTGTTAACAGCGGTCAAAAATCAGACACATTATTTTGAAGTCGACAACAAAAAGAATCGCCGCACTAAAACCATACACAACACTAAAACATCTAAAATAAAACACAAAAAATTAAAAAAACTAGTCGACGCAAGGTTGTGTTCGAAATGAAAAGCTGCGACTGATAGTGTTTTTGGCGCGATTTTATTTCTTGTGCGTGCGTTCAGCGATCACGAAAATTTGTGCGCAAACTTAAATCTAATATTATAGTCTAGGAATTCATATTAAAATTATTTGCAGTTATGAATTTTCATATTTAAATACACTGCTCAACAATTGAAGTGGATAACACAGGTCTACAATGATTTTGGTGCCGCTAAAAGTAAAACTGATTTCAAACACTTTCGGTACCCTGATAAAAACTTGATACTTACTTTTTTAATCTTACGTTTAGTTTTCGAGATTTCGCAAGGGTAAATAAATTAAAAAGCATTTAATTAATTTATTAATTAACAAAATAACATTTAATTACACATTATTTTACGGGCTAGAAGCTTCTCTTTTTAAATTTTCTCCCAGCGACCTTGGTAGAATCACCTTTAAATCTTGAAGGAAACGTTCTCCTTGTTATTCGCTATACGCTCCAAGATTTTCAGGAAACTTGTCTAAATGATTGTCCAGATAGTGTACCTTTATGCTCATTTTAAATCCAAGATTTTTAAAGCTAATTAAGAAGTTTTGAACTAACTCTTTGTAATTCTCGACCTTCTGATTTCCTAAGAAATTTTTGACAACAGTAACAAAAGATTTCCAAGCCGCTGCTTCTAAATTATTATTCATTGAATGTATGAAATCGTTGTCTTTCATTAAAAGTCTTATTTGTGGGCCATCAAAAATACCAGCTTTTAGTTTTTCATTACTTAAACCGGGAAAATTTCTTGAAACACAGACCAGTTTTATCTAATGCCTCAACATATTGATTCATCAGTCCCAATTTGATGAGTAATGGAGGCAAAATAATCTTATCACTGGAATCTAAAGACGGGTTTATAATATTTTGTTTTCCAACCGTCATGTTATTTCTTAAAGACCAATCTTTCTTGAACCATTGGTCTTTTTTTGCTCTACTGTGCAAAATTGCCGACTCCATCAGCTTCGTGGATGGACATGAATCGGCATTCGAAATACTGCTAAAATTTGGATTGATTTGGTGCAAAATTTTATTGGCGGCTTCTATTTTATTTTTCTTACAGTCAGCAATATAGCCTTCAGCAATTTATCAGATTAAAAATTAAATAAAAGTAGATAAATTTATATGAAAATTGTCAAACAATTTGAAAAATGGTCAAAAATGGTCCAAAATTGTCAAAAACTGTTAAAAATGGACAATTTTTGTCAAAAATGGTCTATAATGTCAAAAACTGTCAAAAATGGACAATTATTGTCAAAATTGGTTAATAATTGTCAAAAATTGTTAAAATTTTGAAAAGTGGTCGATAATTGTCAAAAACTACGAAACTACGAAAAATGGTCAAAAATTTTGAAAAATTGTTGAAATTTTTGAAAAATTTTGAAAAATTGTCAAAAATGGCCAATAATTGTCAAAAACTATCAAAAATTGTCAAAAATGGACAATTATTGTTAAAAATTGTGAAAATTTTGAAAAATAGTTGGTAATTGTCAAAAATTGTTAAAGTTTTTGAGATATGGTCAAAAATGGTCAATAATTGTCAAAAGTGGTCAAAAATTTGGAAAAATGGTCCATAATTGGGTTTTTGAAAAAAAAATTTTGGTGATAAATGGAAAGATCATATACAAGTTTTATAACAAAACTATTTTTTATTTTTATTTTTTCGCAATAATTCAAAAGTTATATCAAAATTTAATTTTTGAATCCAGTAACGACAACACGCCGACAGCTCCCGAGCGCGTGTGACGTCATAATGTCATAGGGCCGTTCGGCAATGCTACTCCATTGACTCCGAACACTCCTCCCTTCTTTAAACAGTTCGGTTATTACAGAACGAGTAAAAGGGGCAGTCTTTAAATCGTTCGTTTACTGTGGAGTGGTGTGAAGAGTTGCTCCAATTGTACCACCTCGGCGAGGTTTTAAGAGTGAATATGCGCATTTCGATTACCGGCCAAAAAATAAAATTCTTATGTATTTTAGGTTACATAGTTTACAATTGCGAAGTAATAATTATTCATATTTTATAAAAATACTAAAAAATAACCACAAAAATATTACACCGAATGACATTTGTTTGAATTTGACGTTTGATAAATGTCCCTCGTTTGACAGTTCGGTAATTACTCTACGAGAAAACTGCTTCTGCTCCACTCTTCACTCTCTATTTCGGAGTTAATTGCCGAACGGCCCTAAAAGCACATAATACACCAACTGCCAAGTGGTGGTGAATGCCTGTCGGGGCATATAGCCCGGGAAGTAGTTGTTGCTTCTTAGTGGACGGTCTGCTCTTTGAAAATTAATTTTTCTAATTTTGTAAAGCGTTTAATAGTATTGAACTATTATTATTTTGACATCAGGAATATTATCAGACTTTGCCTTTATAAATCCTTTATCGCACATAGCAAATCGGAATTAACTAAAAAATCGTTTTTTACCAGTAAATTTTCAATATTATTGTCAAGTGACGTTTAATAGCCGTAACATTATGACGTCACAACGATGGTGACCAATCGTGGCGCGTTCATAGTCACGTGTTTTCTTTTTAAATTTTATCAATTTTTAATTGTTTATAATCAATTGGAAAAAAAAATTTGAAGTTTTTCGCATTAAATATCAATATTATTCATAATAAAGTTTTAAAATACATAAAAAAAAATTTTTTCTTTCAAATTCCCATTGTCAGTAATTATCAAAAATGGTCAATAATTTTGAAAAATGGTCTAAAATTTTAAAAAATGGTCAAAAATGGTTAAAAATTGTCAATTATTTTTAAAAACTGTCAAAACTGTAAAATTTTGAGAAATGGTCGATAATTGTCAAAAACTAACAAAAATGGTCAATAATTTTGAAAAATGGTCAAAAATTTGGAAAAATTTATAAAATTTTTGAACAATTGTCAAAAATGGCCAATAATTGTCAAAAACTGTCAAAAATGGACAATTATTGTTAAAAATTCTCAAAATTTTGAAAAATAGTTGATAATTGTCAAAAATTGTTATAGTTTTCGAAGAATTGAAGAAATTTTGAAATATGGTTAAAATGGTCAATAATTGTCAAAAATGGTCAAAAATTTGGAAAAATGGTCCATAATTGTCAACAATTGTCAGTAATTATTAAAAATGGTCAATAATTTTGAAAAATGGTCCAAAATTTTGAAAAATTGTCAAAAATGGCCAAAAACTATCAAAAATGGTTAAAAATTGTCATCATTTTGAAAAATGGTCAAAAATTATCAAAAACTTGGAAAAATGGTCAATAATTGTCAAAAATGGTCAATAATTGTTAAAATTTTGAAAAATGGTCAATAATTGTCAAAATTTTGAGAAATGGTCAAAATTCGTCAAAAGTTGTCAAAACTTTGAAAAATAGTCAATAAATAATACGAGCCGATCCCGAAAATCGATTTAAACACGTAATTTATAAAATCGATTTATTAAAAATCGATTAATATTACTAGAAAAATCGATAACTAAAAATCGATTATAAGAAAATAATAATCGATTATTTTTTAACATCCCTAGTCAGTAGATTTTTTTAAGGTTAATCATGATGAATAGCGAAAATGACGATTATTATAGCACTCCTACCCAAGATAATATAAAAAACTGTTTTAATTATTAAAAGGGCGACTATAGAAAAAGTATGTGTGTTTTTCGAGCGTAAAGTAAGATCGCCTGTTGCCACCATTCTAGTGATTTCTGCGCCACCCATTTCCTTGTGGCCAATACACCTACTAAAACTGTTCACTTAACCGCAAACGGTTTTTCTTTAAGGCGATCTTATCCAACCTCCACCGGAACTAGAATTCAGAATGTATATATTCTAACCACAATAGCTTAATATGATAACATACTTGAATTATATCTAAACCTCATTCCTAATAGAAAAAATTTATATTTTATATTATATTAAAAAAAAAAGGTTTTTGTAATAGTAATTGAGTAAGTAAATTTATTGTATGTATGATATATATTTTTTATTACGTAATTACAAGAAGTTTGAACAAAAGTAATAAAAACAACAACTAAAATGTAGATGACAAAAAATATTGCACCTGGGCAAAAGTTTATTCAGTGTGTCCACTTTAAGTTATTCTTCATGGAAAGTTATGCATGGTTTAAAACCTAAAAGTATCAAGTATCGAAATTTCCAAGTCACACATGAGATATGAATTCTATCTGATACCTACTAGCTTTTGCCCGCTACTTCGTCTGCGTAGCAGTGCCGTAAATAGGGCGGTGCCACCAGTGCCCAGGCACAGGGCGTAGACTCTGGAGGGCACAAGAATGGCCAGACCAGGCAGGACTATTATTTTTTCGGTTTGCTCCTGCGCTGCGCCCCTAGTGCTCGATTCCAACATTTACGTACCTACATGCCAGTATCAGATTTTTTAACAATGCCAGTGGCTGTAGCTTCCTGCGAAAGATCATTCAGTGAGCTCAAATTAATAAAAACTCACTTGCGCTCGACGATTAGCCAAGAAAGGTTGACCGGCCTAGCGATTTTGTCGATTGAACGCGACATAGTACGGTGCCTGTCGTATGAAAAGGTTGTTTTTAAAGTAAATCTTTAAAAAGTTTATTGCTTGCTTTAATAAATCTTTATTATCTGAACTCATTCATTTGTGGTCTCATTCATTTGTGTATTGTGTAGTTGTGAATGTTTTCGAATAAACGTTTTTTCACCAATTCATACTTAAACGTAATTTATATTATGCTACCTTCCTTATTCAAAATTCTACCATACCAATTACTTAAAATTAAATTATTTTACAGTTTACTGAAACTTTACAGGGTGTTATTTTATTATACATATTATATTATATTATATGAAGACCATAGAAGAATTAAATCTTAAACATCAGCATTTGCACTTGTGAACTTGCGTTTGAGTTTTAGTGAGTGAGACACAGTGGGTGGTATAATAGGCGAAGGGTCCACTTAACATCAGATGGCTCGTCTGCTTGTTTGCTCACATCAGTTCTTTAAAAAAATAGATTTTTCTTCCAAAATATTAGATAATTGGTCCACCAACACCAAGTTCCTTGTACTTTATTTTATCACCCTGAATGAAATAAAGTAGACCTATACAAAGCATTGCTCTAGGGTATCTAAAAAAAAACAAGGGCGCATTTATAGAAGTTCGCACAGGGCGCAGAAAAGGCTATTTACGGCACTGCTGCGTAGAAGTCGAAAATGGTTCTAATAGGATTTTTAATTAGTTTTTTACGTTATTAATATTGTTATAACATATAAATTATTATGTTAAAATGTTAAGGTAAGTTTTTCATTCAAATATCCAAGAACAAATAAAATTGAGATCCGATTTAAATATTCTTTTATATTTGACATTCCAATTTTAAAAAGAATTGCATTGCACCAAGCTTTTGAGTGAGTTACAGTGAATCCCACTGAGCCCAGTACTCTTTCAAGCTTCCAGTATATCCGGCTACCTCTTGTCAAAGAGGTCTGACTCCATTTTTGAGCCATTCTCTTATAACTTTCAAGTCATTGTCTTTCTTTTGACTTCTTCGCGCACATCCAACACTCCAGCTGTTAGGGTATGTATGTATGTATGTAGATTGGGGTGACATTCACTGAGACCTAAAAGATCTATTGTGCCCCCTTACTTCTACTTAGTTCCTGAGGAAAGTCTCAGAGACTAGTAGCTCCTTCAGTCCTATTTTCCGGAGGAATTTTAGGATATCTGCAGGCTTTAACTTAGGTAAATGCCCCTCTTCTATCCAGTAATCTCCAAGGTGTTGTGCCCTAGGATTCTGAATTGCTGTGCAGTTCGCAAGTATGTGTATGGAGGTTTCTTCTTCCATACCACAGAATCTACATTCTTCTTCCTCCACTATTTTGAGCTTTTTCAGGTGCCCATTCAGGCGACAATGTCCCGTAAGGATGCCTGTTAAAACTCTTAGTGCAGTTTTACTTTGACTTATGCATTCATTTGATCTCAACAGGTTGTAGTCACCCAGAAGAATCTTTGATTGCCTAAGTCCTACTAGATCTTTCCAATGGTCAGATCTTCTCTTCTCCTCGGCTTTGCTTATTTCTCCCAATATTACATTGGAGCTGATACCGCAAAAGGGTTCCGGCCCCCAAAAGGGTGTTCCAGTCCCCCTCTTTGCTAGTTCATCAGCTGTTAGGGTAGTATTTATTATACCATTGTCTCAAAGTACAAATTACACAAGCATTTTTCCCGAATAAATCTTTAGGCAACTAAATTTTTGTAAAATTATGATAGACAAGCGGTGCTTCATTATTATAGTGGAATTTCAAATTATATTTCGTTTGATTTATTTGACGTACAAATTAGAAATTGCTAACCGGAAACAAAAATAATTGCATGTTGCGGGCTGAATATAAAGCGAAAAAGTAATTTTTCTGTGAAAAAAAAAAGTTAAAACAAAAGATCCTGACAGATAATAAGGATAACATGAACTATAAGAAAGAGATGACTTGCCCTATTTACGCGTATATCCATCAAACGGCTTTCCATTAATATTATTTGGCGAGTGGAAAATCTAGGTTAAAAGTAACCGAGACTTTCCGTCGCCTGAGAGGTATGGGGGGCGGAGGAGGGAAGAAGAAAAAATAGCCCCAACCCCGTCGGGTTGTGCGGGTGCGTCCTACGTTAACATAGCTTCCATAACAAGTTTCTACAATTCCCAGTCAGTGACATGCGATGGATTTCTTTAGTATGTAAATAATATATTTACTTAATAGATATATTCCTAGAAATTGCTGTATTGAAATTTTTCAAACTTTTATGACGTGATCTTGTTAAGTATGTAAAATTATGATTATTTAAATATTTTGTTTATGATGAAATAAAACAATTTAATTTGTTTAAATCTTCATTTTATTTTGAACTAAAGTTCAAATTAAATTAGTGACGCGTTTCGCTACACAGTAGCTTTTTCAAACTAGTGAAGATACAATGAAAAACTTTTAATTTATATAGTTCCTAAATACGGAATTCTATGAATATTACAAAGGTATTAAAAAAGTGAACCTGGAAAATTTATTCACAACCATCACATCTTCTTAAAATAAATTGTTTTATTTCATCATTTAGTATGGATCTTCATCAAGTAAAAGCCTCATCTATTCAATATTTTGTTTAGTTTTTAAAGGAAGTTCAAGAACATTTTGGTAATTAACAATTGCCTAAAGATTTTTGTCCAACGACAATAAAGTGTTCAGAATACACCATAATTTTTTCAAATTTTTAAATTAACAATTAATATTTAAAAAAAATTATTTAATGTGACCTATTTGCTTTTGACGAGGCGTACGCATACCCAAAATGACTCGCAGAGACCTATTTTCAGCGTTGAATAAAAATTATAGATAATGGAGATACAGTTCCGGGAGTGGTAATTTTTTATTGGAAATTTCCTTCTCTTTTTAATTCTTAAATGTTGATACTTTTCGAGATATTGGCAAAAAACGAAATACCTTTTTTTTTCATCTTTATTTATTTATAACTTTGATTTATGACATTTTTTATGTGCTAATCAATGTGCCCTGGATACATTCTTCTGGACATAATTCCGAATCTAACGAAGCTATCAAACATATTTTTAGGAGCAGTATCTCTATTTTCCACCATTTTCAACTTGTTGATTAGACTAATAATCTCGTTTCAGAATATACCTTTTGTTTTGAAAAACGTTCACATTATATTTATATAACTAGTTGCATAACGTGTTTTTTGAGCGTTGCGTATTAATTTTAAATTATAATTTTTCTCGAAAAACGGACGATCTCCCCAATCTCCTCTCTAAATTTATAGAGTGGTTGCTATAAAGCACCATAAGCTTTTGAATATATTTTGACCTAAAAAAGAAAAAACATTGTTTTATTCGGAGAGTTATCAACAGTTTTAATGTTTTTAATTTTCTCCTTATAAAATTTTAACAAATATTTATAGATTTTTAGGCCAAGCAATAGAGAATGAAAGTATAGTAATTTTTGACAAAAATCCTAGTAGAAAACGTATGATGCCATCATATAAAAGACATCACGTAATATAATTTTGATATGTTTTTTACACGAAAATGTTTTTCAGTAGTTTGTTATAAACAATTAAAACGAAAAAAACCACCCTTTTTTGGTTTTTTTCATATAACGTAAAAAGAACAGAGGCAATCTCAATGGTATGTATGGATAAATCGTAGGTAATTGAAATACGAACAAAATTAAGGGTCGAGCGAGTTAATCGGATAATTGGGAACCGAGGAAATTTGGAAACACCGAAAAATTAGTAATTTTTTTTGAAAATTCATATTTTTGCCATTTTTCAATTGTAAGAGCTGAAAATTGGCACAAAGGAAGTTCTTCATATGCACTTTATATGTGCGAAGATCAGACGCCAGGCGACGGTTACTTCTATCGCAATTGCATTTTTCGGTTTTTCAAAATTTTCTCGATTCCTAATTATCTGATTAACTCGGTCGACCCCTCATTTTGTTCGTATTTCAATTACCTACGATTTATCTATACATACCATTGAGATTACTTAGCAACACGAGCGGATATGACCATAAGCAGCACAAAGTTTCCACATCCCGACAAGCACAAAATAACATGGATATCACCAGATCAGCGAACACAATCTCAAATAGACCATATTCTAATAAACAAAAGAAGGCAATCCTCAATTAAAGATGTAAGATCTTATAGAGGAGCCTGCGCAGACTCAGACCACTTCATGGTAATGGCAAAAATAAAATTAAAAACAAGAAGACACAACCTCAAGAGTGAACAAAAAAAATGGGACATTGAAAAATTAAAGGATAATCTAGTAAAAAAGAAATACGTAGAACAACTTGAAAATTATTTAACAGAAGATGGGAGGCAAGAACGCAATGATATGAAAGAAGAATGGTGCAATATAAAAAACGGAATACAAGTAGTAGCGGAAAAAGTGATAGGCAAAAAGAAGAAGGAGAGCGAAAAAGAATGGTACAATATACCGAATGCCAAAAAATAGCTGAAACAAAAGCAGAAGCTAGGCTAAAATGGATAAGAACAAATAAACCAGAAGATAGAGAAAAATATCAAACACTAACGAAAGATAGCAAGAAAATAATCAGGAAAAGAAAAAGGCAATGGATGGACTTAAGGATACAGGAAATAGAGAAAGAGAAATGGAACAGAAATTCAAAAAATATTTATAAAAAAATAAAAGAAAATAATAGGACTTTCAAAAACAAATAAAAAGGAATAAAGAACAAACAAGGAAAAATTGTGGAAGAGGAAAAACAATACAAAGAAATATGGACAACGTACTTTAAGGAATTACTAAATGAACCAGTGATAGAAGATGAAATAGGAGAAGAAGCAGAAGAAGAAATTATTACACAAGAACCAACATTAGAGGAAGTAAGAGATATTATCAAGAGAGGAAGTAATGGAAAAGCACCTGGGAAGGATGGAATCAATTTAGAGCTGATAAAACACGGAGGAGACATGTTACATGAAAGAATATATAGATTGGTTAAAAAAATATGGGAAGAGGAAAAAATGCCGAACGAATGGGAAACTGGACAAATCATAACGATACACAAAAAAGGAGACCAGCAAGAATGTAAGAACTATAGAGGCATTACACTATAAAACGTAGCCTATAAAATATTATCATCACTAATACAAAGACGACTAATAACTGAAACTCAAAATATTATAGGACAATATCAATGTGGATTCATAAGAGGCAGATCAACAACAGATGCAATACACACTATTAAACAAATTATGGAAAAAGCATACGAACATAAATATGAAATAGAAATGTTATTTTTAGACTTTGAACAAGCCTTTGACTCTCTAAAGAGGAACGAAATTATGAAAGCTTTAAAAGAACAAGGGGTAAGCAAAAAACTAAGAAAACTAATAGAGATGACAATGAGACATTCAAAGGTTAGTATCCTGACACAAAAAGGAGAAACGGAAGAGTTTGAAATAAACAAAGGTGTAAGACAAGGAGACTCACTGTCAGCTACGCTGTTCAATCTGTCTCTAGAATTTCTTTTGAGAAAGTTACAAAAGGGAAATCTTAGAACAACAGGAAGTCAATTCATAGCCTATGCTGATGACATAGTACTAGTGACAAAAAAAAGGAAAATCATGGAAAAATTACTAAGGGAGATTGAGGAGGAAGGGAGGAAGTTGGGACTGAAAATTAATGTGAAGAAAACGAAGATAATGAGATTTGGAAAAACAGGACAGAATGGGGAAATACGAATAGGAAATAAAAAATTCGAAGAAGTACAAAAATTCAAATACCTGGGTGTAATGATAGACAATAAAGGGGAAAGAAGAACGGAGGTCGAAGAAAAAATAATGGCAACAAATCGAGCGTACCAAGCTAACAAAAATTTGTTAAAAAGTAAAATATTGACTAGGCAAACAAAGTTGAACATATACAATACAATAATAAGGCCAATAACAATGTACGCAGCAGAAACTATAACTATGACGAAAACAGAAGAAGACAAACTAAGGATAAACGAACGCAAGATATTAAGATCAATTCTGGGTCCAGTGAAGATAGGAGAACAAGAATATAGAAGGAGAACGAACCAAGAAATATTAGAAGAACTGAATGGAGAAGACATAATAAAGAAAATTAAAACTCAAAGAGTCAAATGGCTGGGACATATATGGAGGCAAGGGAAGGAAGCAGTAACAAAGGCTATGCTACAATGGCAGCCGGGAGGGAAGAGAAGACGTGGAAGACCCAGATCTAAATGGTTGGCAGAGGTAGAGGACGACTTGATCAGGGCAGGTGTGACAAGATGGAAGCAAGAAACAAGAGACCGGAAGAAATGGCGGCAAATAAGCGAACGGATACAATAATAAACCGAGGATGGGGACTGATCCACCCCGATAAACGGATTTAGAAAGCGAAAGCGGCGCAACCTCACATGAGGTGTTAAGCCATATATATATATATATACCATTGAGATTGCTTCAGTACTTTTTACGTTATATGAAAAAAAACTAAAAAAAGGAAGGTTTTTTCGTTTTAAATGTTTATAACAAATTACTGAAAAACAATTGCGTGTCCAAAACATATAAAAATTATACTACGTGATGTCTTTTATATGATGACACCATCTGTGCCTCTACTAGGATTTTTATCAAAAATATTTACTTATTGCTTGGCCTATTTATACGCATAAAAATGTTGCTCCAACCAATTCGATCGGGCTTTCCTATTTTACAGTTATTGTCATTTTAATGACGATTTATTGTGATTTCGGTAAACACGCGATTCGACAGGTTTGTTTGTATGTGCAAAAGTAGTCAATTAAAATCAATCTTATATGGATTTTTTTAGAAGATTTGTCAATACCAGAATTATTCTTTCTATTATATCTTATCAATTTCATAATATTAAAACATTTCTTTTAATGGAGTGAAACTAATTCCTTCAAATCAGTATCTATTTCATTACTAATTGAAAATATCTGAACTGTAGAATACTGACCTCAAAATATGAAGATTCGACCTAAATCACTTGGATAAAATGTGTCTCCTGTCTGAGTTATTTGAAAGTATTAAATTTATTTTTGCTCAGTACTTTGAAACTATTTCACATACATTCATTCATTCGTTTGGGTGGTGCTCAACAGCCCAGGCACTTGAACTGATGGTTTGTACCATTTCCCATCTCATCTACTTCCATTCCAAAAGCTTCGTGTCTTCTATAAAGGCCACTAGTTTGACTGGAGGGATTTTCGGTAGTTGTAATGGTTGTATTAATTCCTCTCCAAAGTGCTTCCGTCTAAATACTTTTAAGTTCTCGCAGAAGCAGAGTATGTGAGTAGGTGTTTCATCATCAAGTTCAATTTTTATGCACATAGGTTCACTAACTTTGCCCATTTTGTGCCTCAGGGTGCAGTTCCCATTCACCAGGTCGGTAACTGTCTTCAAATGTCTCTTACCCAGTTTCAATAGCCTGGTTGCCCACCTTGTTCAGTAAACTCTTTGTATGGAGGTGCCATTCTGTCAACCTCCATTTGAGTTGGTGTTTCCTATCTAGCCAGTTCCGGATTATGTTTCCCTTTTATGCAATCCTTTGTGATTCCACAAAACGGTTCCGGACCTATGAAGTCTCCTCTAGAGCCTTCTTCAGCTAACTGTTCCGCCATTTCATTACCTGCAATCCCCTCATATGAACCTCGGTGAACCAGATGATTTCTCCAGAATTACCTGGGTGCATCACCTGTTCCCTAGATGGGATGATGATGTACACTGTTCATCTAGTAATAACCCAGCGCAAATTGAACTTTGCTATTAATTCAGTTGAGCCATACAAAACTCCTGGACCAGATGGTACATTCCAATTGCTTGGAAAAGAGCCCGAATCGTCTTTATTCCCAAACCAGGTAAGGATTATTCCCAGGCAAAGTCATTAAGGCCAATAACTCTGTCTTCTTTCATGTTGAAGATAATGGAGAAACTTATTGATAGGCATGTTAGGGAAAACTTTCTCATTGAAAGGTCACTATATTATAACCAACATGCCTATCAATCAGGAAAATCCTGTGAAATAGCCTTACACCAACTGGTGTCGAAAATTGAGGCTGCCCTAGGAAATCAAGAAATAGCTCTCGGAGCATTTCTTGATAAAGAAGGAGCGTTCAACCACACCTCCTTTGATTCCATGATAGCTGCTGTTGCAAAGCTTGGAGCAAATGACACCACATGTCGGTGGATGAAAAACATGCTTTTCAATAGGACAGCAACGACAACCTTATTTGGAGATTCCATGGAGGTATCGATAATGAAGGTATGCCCACAGGGAGGAGTCCTATAACCTTTGCTGTGGGACCTTGTCATAGACGAACTCCTAGAGGAATTGAACAGGAAGGGGATGTACACCCAGGGGTATGCAGATGATCTGACAATACTTGTACTGGAGAAATGCCCTATCGTTATATCGGAGCTGATGCAACTAGCTTTGGAAAACTGCGCTCATTCCCTTCACTAGAAAAAGGAAGCTTGATAGACTAAAACTGCCAAGCCTCTTCAACATGCAGCTGTGTCTTAGCCAGGAGGTCAAGTATCTGGGCATAATTCTGGATGCAAAGCTAACCTGGAACTCACACCTACATGACAAAACCAATAAAGGGAAGATGGCCCTAATGGATGCCAAACGGGCGATAGGAAACACATGGGGACCAAATCCATGGATAGTTCACTGGTTGTACACAACTGTGGTGAGACCCATAGTTACCTGTGGAGCCCTAGTTTGGTGGCCAAAAGCAGATCAGAGGAAAGCCGAACTGGAGCTATCAAAACTACAGAGGCTTGCCTGCCTGTGCATAACGGGTGTGATGAGAAGCAGTCCGACTGGTCTGGGACGGCGTTCAAAAACTGGCAAACTACAATAGACTAACTCTTAAGTGGGTCCCGGGCATAAGGGTATTGTAGGTAGTGAAAAGGCAGACACCCTAGCTAAGCTAGGGTCTGAATCTGCATTCACTGGTCCTGAACCAGTATTTGGAATACCAAAATCTGCTGCACATGGTTGTACATCTCAGTGGATTCAAGGATTCTAACTAAACATCAGACGTACTGGAGAAACGTGCCAAAACAGGAACACAGCAAACTCTTGGTCAAAAAACCCTCGGAGTCTCTGACTAACGAAATACTTAACCTCAGCAGGGGCCAGATAAGGAAAGTGACGGGATTACTCACCGGTCACTGTACCCTTAGGAAGCACATGCATACAATTGGCATATATAGGGAGGAATCTATCTGTCGGTTGTGCATGGAAGAGGAGGAAACAGCCTCTCAGATTATCTTCGAATGTGAAGCACTGTCTCATTGGAGATATAGACTCCTAGGACTAGAGTATCCAAGGGAGAATTTCTCCAAGAAGGACCTAGTGAAAAGACTGTTGAGCCTGATAAGGGCCACTGGTCTCTTCACATGAACGGTATAACCAAGAACACAAAAAGCCTAAAGGCTGAGGAGCCGAGGTCTCTAAGCCTCTGACTGGTGGTGCCGAACTAATCAATTAATCAATCAACCCTACTGGATTATGCTGCTAATACAATGGTGAGTATTATGTTTTTCGATTAATTAAAGGTTCATTTGCGTAATTAATGCAGCAACACCGACATAATTAATATAAAAATTTTTTTGCAGCACAATACCTTTTGCCGCAAGTGTAGATATCTATGCAAAATAAATTATGAATGCAAAAAATACAATAAAAAATGTTATAATCGTTTGTTAGCGGCACTTTGCTCTCACCTGTCGAGGTTTTATTTATCAGATATTACGGTAAGATGTGTGATGATTAAAGTTATCTGATCTTCTCCTTATTTACCTACATTAGTTATCGCTATATTAATCATAATTTGTAAAATTTTCTGTCGTCAATTTTTAAGCACTTTAGTAGGAAAAAAAATTAATCTCGATCTTTCATATTAGCGTCAACTAAACGACGAACCTAATTCACCTACCGGAAAATGATGTATTCAAAAGTCGATTGGCTCCCAAGAAAAACGGCACGTAAATAAAATCACGTGCAAATTGAACGACCTAGACAAGTGGATTAGGTTGAACAAGGGGCGTATTGAGAATACCACAATACTACCACTAATAACGTATGCAGGAGAAATTATGAACCCGAAAAAGAGTATGAAAATCTTAAAATAGGTACTAAAGAGAAATGCTAGGGAAGAAAGAGTATATAACTACGGACAGAACATCTAGAGGAGACTACTGGATAGAAGAGGGACACTTATTTAAACTGAGCCATCGGATATCCAAAAATTCCTTCGGGAAATAGGTCTAAAAGAACTACTGGTCTTTTATGTCACCCCAGTATACATATATATGTAACCACGAAATAATTCAGTAGGTACATAAAAGGTGGAGATAGTCAGACATATGAAGGCACAAACTTTAAGGGGAGACGCAAGTATAGAAAATATGAATTCAAGACTGGGGAAGAATAGAAATTCCTACAAATATGGCGAATAAAATCCACCTATTGATCCACTAACAGGACCAGTATTCTGGTAACATAACTTAATATTTTAATTTTAATCAGGAATTAATCTGGAGATCTATAGGATGTTCGAGCATAAGTATGTTTATGGTAACATAGTGTGGATGGGTTACATCTTGTTGAAAGGAAATTCCAGATTTCCAGAGAATTTCTCTCTCTCTTTTAGTTTTATTTTTAAAGGGAATAAAAAAAAGCACATAATTTCTCTGCATTTTATTTCTAAATACATTTCTTCATCTTTCTTACAATTGTCGATACTATTTTACTGAAACCACAGTCTTTGATATCTTATTGTTTTTACAACTATATAGTATAATAAGCGATACTAGAAATATTTTATATTTCAAGGAACAATAGTGAACTAAAGGTACTTTCGAGTTTCATTTCATTTTAATATTTTTAAAATATACATCGAACATCAAAATTTTATGGTTACTTATATAAAATGTAACAGATGTGATTTTGAAAATACTAACATTTACTTATTTAAGTGATCAAGAAAATATAGACATTGAATTAGTGAAGTAGTTCAATACATATTAACATTGAAACTTGTTGTTTTGTAAAGTATGACAAAAAATCTAAACGCGTTCACGTTTTGGTTACGCTTTTTTCCAGTAAATCTTTCTGGTATATAGAATGTAAACGAAATCCAACTGAATTTTTATTTTGGATTATTTGAACTGGTATAATCATAATATTGGAAAAACTAAGCCGTATAATTGTCGCATTTAACTATGTATGAATTATAGTGGAACAGTACACCACATCTTGATATTTTATCAATTCAAATTTAACCACAAGACATGCATATCTATAGGTAGTTTTATTATCTTATCACCAATGTAAAGTTAACGTAATGAAATAATAATACTCCCAGACAAAAATGAACCTCTAGTATACGAACATCATATACAGATACATTCAAACACAAACGGAACATAGGGATTTTAAGCATTGTATCAGAACTGCTTTTGAACTAGTCGACCAACTTCCAGCTTCAACAGATTAAAAACACGATTATTACAATCGTTTATTTGGACACCTATAACATATCGTACAATTCCCACCACTCCGTATTCTCAACGGTGGGCGGTCCTTAATTAGCGTCAGACAGTCAGTCAGTCAGTCGATCGGTGAGAGTGTTCAAGCCCATAAATTTGTTTCAATTTAAAGAATCCTATTTTTTTTTATTTACGAATTTATTTTTATTTTGAAAGCGGTTATGGCCAACAGAAATCAAATCATATTATCTTAACTCGAAACATTAATTGTTAAAGAGAATTTAACAATTAATTTTCGATTTTAACAACATAAAACGTAACCATATTGTTTCAATATATAGCGACGTTTACTACCCCCATCAAATAATTATTCAATACTAAATCGCAGTTCGCACTTCGCACATACCTCGCACATAACTAACAAATTTTGGAAGGAGAAGGGGCGGGCCTTTTTACAGTGATTCTGAATCCAGCTGTCCAGATCAATACTTGATATTAATTGAAGTAAACTTATAGAAATGTTTTGTTGGTGGACTATTTAGATCCGCGAATACACTAAATCCCTATGTTCCGTTTTTATTTGAATGTATCTGTATATACCGAGTGGGAAAATAAGAACTTAAGATCGGATTGTAGTGTAACCCTGGAAAAAAAAATTTCATAGCAAAAGCGACCTTGAGAAAAACCTGGATATTATTTACAGACTTGTAGGTCCACAGCTAAAGGGCGGAATTGCATTCGAAAAACTTGTAACACTCGCAAACAAGACGAAGCAATATACGCCGAAAAAAGCAGCAACAAAAACATCAAACTGCAAACAATAGACGTTCTTTTTTTTTCTTGCATGTACCAGGCATACTTTGGTATCGTTATAGGGTACCTCGATTGTACCACAGAATACACCAGCACATGACACCGTACTCTACCAGTCAATTAGCTACTGTCAAATTTCGCATGTATTGTTGCAAATATTCAACTAAAACAAATTTTAGTTAGATT